>JAUKNK010000320.1:2372500-2930000 GCA_030765055.1 Mantis religiosa | reverse complement strand
AAAGACAAAAATGTAGGTGATGGACTGTTAAAAACCGACTACAAATAGTTTTGCAGCAGAAAATTTGCAAAAGGTGTGATGGAAGAAGATGCTGATTAGTTTCTCACCTTTGGTGATGATCTGGTAGAAATCTTGTAGATACCTCGGAGCTCTGGAGCAATGAGCCTTACCTCGGAGTGAAGGTATTAGTAGTAGTATTTATTCATCCTTTTAATCATAGTACATGATATAGGACACGTCAAGTACTTATAAGTAAAAATTATATAATAAACATATACACAACACAAGTTTAGAAATGAAAATTCAGAAACTGTATGTACAACATAATAATAATTTATCTGTAGTTGACATATTAAAAAAATTCACCTATACTATAGAAACAATGTTCTAACAGGAACGTTTTTACACAGCATTTAAATTTAGGAAGTGCAGATATGCTCTTTATGTGTTCAGGTAGGCTGTTATAAAGGCAAAGTCCAGTATATATAAAGCTTTTAGCAAACAAACTGCTGTTACGGGGGGATTATACTTATTTGCTCTTTTCTTTGAGTATCATTATTATGTATTTGTGTATTAGTGGAGTATAAATGAATATTTAATTTAACAAAGGTTACTATTTCTTGGATATACAAGCAATGTAGAGGCAATATTTTTAATTCTTGAAAGTGTTCTGCAACTAGTTCTTTTGCTTACCTTTAGTATGATACGTATAGCTCTCTTTTGTAATCTAAATATGGTAATCGCATTTTCGCAGTTTCCCCATAGTATTATACCATAAGAAATGATACAGTGGAAGTATGCATAGTACAGGAATAAAAGTGCTTCTCTATTCATTACCTTAGATAGTATGAACAGGGGAAAACACAATTTGCCAAGCTTTTTAGAAATTTCGTTAATGTGAATATTCCACTTCAAGTTCTTATCTAGATATAGACCAAGGAGATTTGTGCTTCCAGAGTAACTGATATCTTTTCTGCATTTATTACTAATCTGTTTGCTTCAAACCACTTGATTAGTTGCTTTGTTACCAGTTTCATATTATCATCTAGAGAATAGAAATTTGGCCCGGTTAGAAAAATACTAGTATCATCAGCAAATGAAGTTAAATTACAGTTCTTGATAAAACACTCTAGATGATTTATGTATATCAGAAAAAGTACTGGTCCGAGAATTGATCCTTGCAGGACACCATATGTTATATATCTTTTGAGGGACTGTGAAATATGAAAATCATTTGTTTTTTCATCTACTTTTGTAATTTCTACAACCTGTTGACGGTGTGTTAAGTAGGATTTGAACCATTCATAGGCTACACCTCTTATTCCTACTGAACTTAACTTTCTTAACAGAATATGGTGATCTACTGTATCGAATGCTTTTGAAAGATCCAAAAATAAACCAACATTTCTCTCCTTCTTATCTACAGATTCATATACACGTTTTACAAAATTTGTTAGTGCTGTTACCGTGGATTTTCTTTTCAAAAAGCCATGCTGATTTTTCGAGATTATGCTGTGTTTTGTCAGAAAAGCAATCAGTCTTTTGTACATTACCTTTTCAAATATTTTGGAGAATATTGAGAGAAGAGAGACTGGCCTATAATTAGAAACTTCATGCACACTACCTTTCTTATATAAGGGTACTGTAATTGTTGGAAAAATAAACAACAATTCTTCTCTTTTAAATATTGTGGGATTTATTCCACAAAACAATTAGTAAATTCTGCTACAATTTTAAATAACACAAATGCTGTCCTTTCACAAATAATTGTTGTTGCATCGATGAACTTTATAACTCTGGCACATGCCACTAGTGCAACACAAATGCATGCACAACTAAATGTTTTTGGCACGATTGCAGAATGACACAAAAAAATACAACTTACTATCAGGATGGTCATTTGCCAAGTGACGCCAAGCTATCGCATTATTCTGGGTTCTCTGCACATGACGTTTCCATAACAACTAAATTACTTCTCTTTTATTGGCCCACATCACCACATTATGTAAAGTTTGATTAGAAAGTCAAGTAAGCAGTACTATGCTTTAAAAACATTAAAAATGATAGCAGACGTAAAGATAGTCCGAATGGCATATTTTGCATATTTTCATTCCCTTATGAATTATGGTATCATCTTTTAGGGTAATTCAAATATGTCGGAATAGGTTTCTCGAATGCAAAACAGAGCCATAAGAATAATAGTGAACCAACCTGCATATGTGAGCTGTAGAGTGCATTTTATGGAACTGCCATGTTTATACATATACAAAGATCTTTTACATGTAAAAGCTAGTTTAAGTTGCTTTAAAACATATGCAGTGACACACAAACAGTTCAAACCTACTACCACGTTATACAAACAATCCTTCACTTATAGTGGTACCCAACTGTACAAAAAGTTATCTCTTTATTTAAAACAGATTGACAACCAAAACATTTTTGAATTGAAACTACATAAATTTTTAAGTGAAGCATGCTTTTATTCTGTTCAAGAGTATTTGGAAAGTTAAGTTATATTATTATATTTTGGCATTTACTCTTATACATGTTTTTTTTTTTTTTTTTTTTTTTTGTTTTTGTAATTTCTGTATTTAAATTTTTTACTTAAATTTTGTAAATACGAGGGCTGTTCAATAAAGAATGATCACAAATTTTTTTTTGACAACGTACCTTTACTCATTCTCATGATTTTGAAGGTCCTTCTCAAAATAGTCTCCCCTGAATGCGATACACTTGTCCCAGCATTTCTGCCAGTCTTCAAAGACATGCTGGGAACAATTTTTTGAGAGATCCTTCAAAATCACCTCTGCAGCCTTCACCACTGCTTCTGACGATGGATAATGCCTCCCATGAAGGTGTTTCTTCAAGTTAGGGAATAGAAAAGAGTCACATGGGGCTAAATATGGACTATAGGGAGAGTGAGGGATGCACTTCACGTTGATTTTTGCAAGATACTCAGCAACAACTTTGGCAATATGCGGCCGCGCATTATCATGGTGCAGCATCCAGCCTGCTTCACGGAAATGTGGTCTTTTGAGCCTGACATGGACTTGCAATGTTTTAAGGACATCTCTGTAGTATTGTCAAGTTACTGATGTGTGTGCAGGTACAACATGCTGATAAACCATTCCATGGATATCAAAGAATGAGTTGACCATAACTTTCCCAGCAGAAGCAACCACTTTTGCTTTTTTGGGATTGGTGAAGAAGGAGATTTCCACACTGAGCTTTGCTGTTTGCTCTCAGGATCAAAATGATGTAGCCAAGTTTCATCAGCAGTGATACCGTTTGAAAGAAACTCCGGATCTTCCTCTAACATCAACTTAAACTGCGTGTTAGCTCCATTGCAGCGGTAGGCGATAACTGAACATGTCTGAAGTTGCCTGGTTCTCACAGGCGGAAAACCAGGAGTATCAACAATGAAACTACTACGGCGTGTTTGTTTCACATTAAGCTAACAGAATATAATAAGATTTAATTTTAGTGTAAAAAATTATGACCGTAAAAAGATTATGATCATTCTTTATTGAACAGCCCTCGTATTTTTGTTTTGAAGTGTCCACAATCTTGTATGGAGATTTAAAGGATGAATAAATTGAATTGAATTGAAAAACATTTAACTTGCATTGTATCATTACATGGCCTATCCAATTTCACATTTCCTATTTTGTACAAATTACTTTATCCAGAACAATTCAGAACAAATTCTTAAATATTTTAAAAAACAGAAGTGTCACATTTTTTTTAATTAATTTGGATGTCACTTACTAAATTCCTCCAAACATGCATAATTGTTGTTTTTTATTAATTTCTATCACTTTTTGATGTGGTTTATGGTTTTTATGGTTTTGATGTTAGTTTTGAGTAAAATATAGATGAACTACAGACAACATTAAATTTAAACGGAGTCCATTAATGACACTAAACAACACTTAGTTTTAAACAACAACACTTACTGTTGTTTAGTGTCATTAATCAACTCCATTTAAATTTAATTTATTATAACAACACTGTTTTCAACACTTCCAAGAAACAAATTGTGCAGACAACATTTTTGCTAGAAGAGCTAATGCTCAATGGATCTGTAGATAGAAAACATATTAATATAAAAATTATTTGTGGTTGGTTTATTGACACTCGTCACTTACTTTTTCATATATTTATGAGAGACTAGTTTCAAAGGCCCTGGCCTCCATTGGTGTTGAAGAAAATTAGAAAATCTAAACTAAAGAAAACCATTAAGGAAGCAACCACATTTATTAAAGAAAAAGGAAGCAACAGCATATTCAGTTCATTCACATATCATCCAAAAACATTTAATAAATTTAAAAAGATATTCAAGGAACAAAATATCATCTTGGCACCTACTAATAGATACTCAATTTTAAAATTACTAAATTCAAAAACAAAAGATGAAATTCCTTCAGTTAACAAATCTGGAATATACCAAATAAATTGTAAGAATTGTGAAAAATGCTACATAGGTCAAACAAAAAGAAATTTAAAAACCAGAGTCAAAGAACACTTTAGAAACATCAGATTGAAACAAGAAGACAAGTCAGCAGTAGCATTTCATTTTTGGAATGAAAACCATGACATTGATCCAAATCCAAAATTATTAAAAGGAGTGATAAACCAAAATAGATTGACAACATGGGAGAACATATTCATCTGGAAAAATAAGGATCGTGTAATGAACTTTGAAATCCCGCCAGTAGATAATTTGACAAAAAAGTTCATAGTTCCACCACCAGAGAGAGCAGACAACAACAGATGCCAGTTGGAAAGAGATTGAAAATGGAGGCCAGGGCCTTTGAAACTAGTCTCTCATAAATATATGAAAAAGTAAGTGACGAGTGTCAATAAACCAACCACAAATAATTTTTATATTGATTTTGACGTCACTGTTACTAAATTCCTCCAAACACACATCAAGAAAACATATTATTTATTGGCTGTTTCAGCATGTCCTGCCTGGCTCAAAAAAAAAAAAAAAAAAAAAAATATTAGAAACAAGGAAAATCATATATTACAGTAACTTTTATATCTAATAATCATATGGGGAAATGCAACAGATGCAACAGATTGTAGAATCTTCCAAATGGGCATAATCACCCATTCAAGTTATAGAACTTCTTGCAGACCACAACCCTGGCTATATATACCTAGTCTAGCCATAAATACTGTTACAACTTGAAAAGTGAAAAATGCAAATACCATGCAAAATATTTTAATTGGCTTTTAGTATGTTGTGCCTACAGTCATTCATTACCAGGGTATTTATATGTACTAACAAGTGTCAAAATTTGTACATATATATGTAGTAAAAAATGTCAAAATATGTACATGATGTGCTAAAAATGTCGAATTACGTACATATAATGTAATGTATAATAGAACCTATGAAAATACATTACAAATACTGGATTCATAAATTAAATTATTGAATTTCTTTATCCTTTCACTTGAATTTATTCATTATTTCTGCTAGAATAACAATATGCCACAAAATGTTGTTTTAAATTTTCAAACTTGAAGCTTCTCCTACTGTCTCGCAAAAGTGATTTATATTGGCTAAAGCTTCGTTCTACTGCACATGAAGTGATTGGAGCATGTTTAAAATTCAGTATGTCAGCAGGAGATATATCTGATTCTAGTTTTATATTTGACGAACCACTTGAGATTGCACTTATTTTGCACATTTCCTCAAAGCCTGGATTTTTAAAAACGTTGTCCACTTTACACTTGAAAAGATCAGCTAAATGTCCACGTGCACATTTGAGTTCATAAATAATTTTTTTCAGAATATCAATGTTTTCAGGTAATGTGAGATTATTATTTTGTAGTTTCGAATTGGTTTTGTTATACTACAAAAATTTGATTGAATTTAACACAAATCATTTTTCACAGTCATCAATCAACAAGGATTTCAGAACATTAACAGAGGCAGCACTTTCTGAATTAAAAGAATCCACCACACTCTTGATGGCTTCATAGTTCTTCAAGTAATACTCCACAGCATCCAACCATGTACCCCATCTGGTTAGTACTGGTCGCGGTGACAGAGGTACGTTGGGATACATTTCCTTCAAGAGTTGAATTCTGCTGGGGGCTTTCAGGAACACTTTCTTTCCACAAGAAATTAATTGGTTCACTTTTGGAAAATTGTCCCTGATTGTTTCTGCAATACGATGTAAGGTATGCACAGTACAAGTTTAGTGGATCATTTTTGGAAATATAACCCTTAAAGCTTCCTCTGCTTTAATCATGTAGGAAGCTGCATCAGTCAAAAGTAGCAAAACTCGGTCATGTTTAATACCAGTAGGCCACAGAACACCCATTGCATTGTTAAATAATTTTGCAACTCTTTTGTTATTGCATTTTTCCATTACTTCACATGACAACAATAAAGGTTTGGAAGAGGTCTCACTGTTTACGGAACAAATCACAATATTACCGATACATCATCCTTCTACGTCTGTAGTTTCATCTACTGATACCCAGGTGGAATTTTCACCTATCTCCGTTCTTATCTGCTCCAGAGTTTCTTGATACACCACTTCACAATAATTTTTACGTAACATTGACTGATCTGGAAAGTTGTGAGTAGTATATTTCTCTAGAAACTGTCGCAATGATGGACTGTTGACTTTCCAAAGAGGTATATCAGATCTGATGAGGGCACGGCAGAGATCAGTGTTGAATTCAGCATGTTTACTTGTTAAGAGTTGCGTCATAAAAGTTTGATGAAATCCGGGGTATCTTTTCTTGCCAGCTTGGTGTTTGTGGTAGAAACATGTTGATTAATTAAAAATCGCTGGTTTGAGTTCACATTAGTCTGACATGTATTGTAGAATAACACTTTTCCATCTGCTGAAAATTCTTCATCTTTGAACTCGGTAACATAATTTTTTAATATATAGAATAAAAAGAAGTATTTCAGAAAGTGGAGTGCCATTGTTACTAAAATTAGGCAAGTGAGTCAACCTTGTATATACTTTTCTCCACTTACAAGTTGTAAGTGGAGAAAAGTATATACAAGGTTGACTCACTTGCCTAATTTTAGTAATAATTTTTTAACTTTGCAATTGTAGATCTTGTTTCTTTAGACATTTTAGAACCAGATCAGTTTAACAGAAAAACACTGACTGAAAGGGTGGGTTGATTCTGAATTTGAGGAAAAGATTTATGCTACATGTGACACCAATGTTTGGAAAGAGAAAGAAATACTCACCATCTCTTTCTAGGCTAGAAAGATGTCTCCTTGCCCTCATACCGGCAGAGGTAATTAGTGAGTACAATTGGACTTTAACTGGGACCACTTAAAGGTGGAAAATGCAGGGATTTCCACAAATCATTATATACAAAGGTAAGTGTTGTTTAGTATAATTAATCAACTCCCTTTAAATTTAAATTATACAAAGGTAGTAGAAAAAGGTGCCTAATTATATGTACCTTGTACCCTATTGTAACTGTAAGCTTATCCTTATTACCACATTTTTGTCACGAAAACGAAAATTCTGTATAGTTTTTCTCTTAAGAGAAAAATATGTACAAAAATTGCATTAAAATCACTTAATATTGACAAATCTTAATTTTACATATAAATATGTTCTAATGTCAAAAATATGGAAAAATATGGAAAATAAATTTGTTTAATTTGAATACAGGACAACATGATCGATGGACATCAGTTAAAAAAATGAGTCTATCAGTAAAATTAAGGAATATGTATTTACATCTAAATCCTAGCCCTGTTCATTACACACAGTACCAGCCACCTTTTGCACGGATACATTATCTATCAGAAACCTTAGCCTATATACGGCTAGTGTGGAGAAATGATTAATTTCCATCAATTATCTAAAATAATAAGAGTTATATGATGAAGCCTGGGACTTAAGTACTTACGATAGTAAGTTGCCACAAACGGTGTACCTTCGATGCGAGAGCCCCTAGTGGTCTACCGGGGAAATATACGAGTCAACTGGAGAATTTAATGTCAGGACGGCACGTTGGCCATGGTAGCTCAAAGGTTAAGAGCGACTGGATGGAAACCAGGAGATCCGTGGTTCAAATCCCGGCCATGGCATTGAATTTTTCATGTTGACTCTATCTATCAGAGACATTGAGTTGACCTGGCTTCGTAGGTAGGGGCAGAATCCTGCTGAAAAGTCCATGGTTGGTTTTGAAACAATGTGCCACTCAAGTTCTTGACAATAGGCTCCAAAACAATGTTTTTATACACTCTGGCACTGGTTTTAACGCCCTATTTGCAAAAATGTAGCTGGATGTTACCAGAATAATTCACCCCCCACCACACCATCACTGAGGAGGGATGATGGACCCTCTGAACTTTAGGAACCTTATTACTGGCTTCCCGAGATGATGATGCATAAACCCTGTCGTTTTGTACATTGAAAGACTTCTCATCAGTGAAAACTTTTTCATCTGTGAAGAGGAAGTTCCAATGACCATTTTGAGCGTAACACTGTAGGAGACGTCGACATTTAAGCACTCTCAGCTTCTTTAGGCATGTGTCAAGATAATGTCCTTTATGTCGGCAATAAGCCCTTTGCCCAAGGTCCTCTGACAGAAGCCTGGACATTGTTCTTTTTGAAATGTTCATTTCATGGGACAAGATAGCCTACTTCCACACAGGATTTATCTGAACATGAGCCGCCACTGCTTTTTGTGGTGCTGGAGTCCTGACACTGTGTAGTCAACGCTTCCTTGGCCGATATTTTACAGTCCCAGTTGCAGTGAATCGCTCAATGGTGCAGTACACAAACACATGGCTGATTTTCAGCTTTTGTAGCATCTTGAAAATGTCCGTTGCAGACTTTCCAACTTTATGCAATGCAATGACGGCTACATGATTTTCATAATCACCCAATTCCATGGTGAAACCTGGAGCTAAATACTTCCTCTTTCAAAGACAAGCTAACAATGGTTCAAGGTTAAGATGTGAACACATGCAGTTGTTTACGTGCCAAACAGATGTATAGTATGTGTCAAAGATTTGTAACAGTATTTATGGCAACACTAGGTATTTACAATCTGGTTTTATAGGTACATAATAATTATAACAGCATCAACTGAACACAACATAAGAGCAGACATCAAATATGCTACTCATAGGTTGGTACTGCTCAAAAAAGTCCACATTTTATAGGAATTAAAATATATTAAAAATTGCCACAAACATTTAGGGAAATCCAAAATCAAAATCTCTTCAAAAAGTCCATTAAAAGTTTACTTGCCAGCAAGGTGTACTATTCAATCGAGAAGTACATGGATGATGAACTGTGATCTCAATGAAACTAATCTCTCATTAATATAAAAAAGTAAGTGACGAGTATCAATAAATCAACTACAAATAGTTTTTGCGATTAATTTTGACGTCACTGTTACTAAATTCCTCCAAACACATATAACAGGTAACTGTACCTTAGATGCTGCAAAATTTGTATTTAAAAACTTGCATAAGCATTGGCAAAGAATATGGGAAAAATCACCTCCTAGCAAACTACATGAGATTAGAAAACACTGTAAAACATCATATCCACTCCAAAAACTGAAACGTAAAGACCAAATTGTCATCACTAGACTGCGGATTGGACACACCATTCTGTTGTGTGGTCATCTGATGAACAAAACACCGCAACCTGAATGCAGCATTTGTCATATGGCCATCTCCGTACGCCATATACTTTCAGAATGTCTGTAATACAAGCAACAACAAGAATAATGTAACTAGCCCGCCTCGGTAGCATGGTGGTAGCGTGTCTGCCTCACGCTCAAGAGGTCCTGAGTTTGAATCTCGGTCAGGGTGAGTTACCTGGATAAGCTTTTTCCAGGGTTTTCCCTTATCCTAAAAGACGAATTTCGGGCCCTGGGCCCATTTGAGCAGCATTTCACCCATTCCATTCATTGTCTGATATGACTTAACGTTGGAGGACGTAAAATACACACAAAAAAAAAAAAAAAAAAAAAAAAAAACTAATGTAACTTTCCAGATGTTCAAGAGCCCTCAATAATCCAACACACAGTACAACAAATTTATAAAATTAATCAATTTATATAATGAAATATAATATTATAATTAAATGTTGAACTTGTTATAATTATACTATATAAATACCATTTCCATCATGTTGTAGCGATATGACTGTATGTAAGTTAAAGTGACTTTAAAAAAAATGGCTGTTAATGATCTTGAATAATATATGACAAGATATTTACTAGGAGCATTAAAAAATGATGGCACTGCAACCCTTTTTTTGTTTACAGGAAGCATTTATTGAACAAACTCATTGAGGTAACCTTACGGTATTCACCGCAAATCTGTATGCACTTGTTCCATCGCTCTGGCAGTTTCTGTATTTTCGTATCAAACCATTCCTTGGGGGTATCCCAGTGCTTCTGATGATAACTGCATGAACCTCTTACACCACATGACCCCTTTCATCGAATCTAATAGAGCATAGTCACTAGGAGCCAAATCAGGTGAATATAGAGGATGTGGCAGCACAGTAAATCCTAGTGTATGGATGTGGCCATGGTCTGGCGACTGACATGTGGAGAAGAACATCATAGCCCAATTTTTGATGGTGGCGTTGTTGAATGCATTGGCGGAGTTGTAGCAGTGAATTGCAGTACCATTTGGGAGGGAGCCATATCCCTTCCTGATCCCAGAACATAGTTGCCATGTGCTCAAGTACTTCTCGGGCAGCCAGCCAGGTGAAAAGACTATTAGGAATTGACATTTCGTGAGTGTGCATCTCTCCCATCATCAGGATATTTATAAAATGTTATAACCGGAAATGTATCACTGGATATAACACAACTATAATCTGTGCTTCCAAATTGTTAAAGCCTCCTTAATTATCCGCTCCCAGTAACTGTGGTGTCGTCTCCCGAAAGTTGGCTCTATGGCCGTTATCAAAACAATGCTCTGCCAGTCCCGACGTCTCAGGTTGCATTAAACGAATGGGAGCGGAGAATTGAGGAGGCTTTGGCCATTTCCTCTGAGAGGAGCACGCTTAACCATGATGCTGAATTTCAGTTCAGCTCCTCTTGGAAACCGACCTTAAAAATGGAAATCTGTCGACTTATGAAGTACAGCTCAATACAGCTTGATAATCAAGTTAAGTAGTTACGTTTCTTTGACACAATTAATTTTCTATACTCAAGCCATCTCCTGAGCTGGGATTTAATTTACTGAAAACAGTATTTTGTCCAGTAATGCGAATTTTGGTAGTGTTTTGTCATTCTTTATATTTGTGTTATATCCATTGATTCATTTTTGGTTATAACATTTAATAAATATTCTGATGATGGGAGAGATACACACTCCCAAAACATCGATTTCTAATCGTCTTTTCACCTGGCTTGCTGCCCAAGAAGAACTTGAGCATGTTCATCGCCAGGAAAGCTTCAGGTCTTATTTTACAATTGCCATGTGTTTCCAAACGAATAAATCTGGCCTGACTTCTTGGGACGAGGGCGAGCATGCTTCCATTCCATTAACTGGCATTTCTTTTCCATAGTCTTGTGGAAAAACCAGGACTCATCAACGGTGATCACTTTCACAAAGAATTCCTCTGGATCTGCACTATACTGTTGCAGCAAATATTCGCATACCTCCACATGCCTCTGTTTCTGTGCATTAGTGAGGGTATGTGGCACCCATTGTACTCACACCTTTTTCATCATCAAATCTTTATAGGTTATAGTGTGGAGGGTTCCCCATGATAGACCTGCTGCCTGCACTAATTCATCAAATGTGATTTGTATGTTCTTCAGTAACATGCCATTGACTAGCTGGGTATTGCTTGGTTTCCGTACAATTGCTGGATGTCCAGTGCATTGTGTCCTTGCTGTCTTTGAATTTGGAGACCCAATGAAACACGGACCTGCGACTTCATGTAGACTCCCCACATATGACCACTAACCCCTTGTGGATGTCTGAAGTAGTCACTCCTTCCCTCCAGAGAAACCACGCCGTCCCCCTCTGCCCGTGCTTGTCTACTTCCATGTTGTTTCACTAATGTCCACAAGCGTACAAACAATTATGTACAAAAAATTATGATCATTCAACAGCTCTCGTATTTTAGGTGAAATCTTCAGATAAAATTTTTGGGTGAAATACTGGGTACATGGTAGATAAAATGATGTGAATATAATTGTTTTTCTTTTGAAGTATTGTGAGACCATTACAGAAGGATCTGAGAACATGCCCAGGGCTTTCATCGGAATGATACAAGGAGTGAATATTGGCAAAGGTGTAAAAGTTCCAGTTATAGGTAGCTTTCATCAATAAAACTTAATAGAGGAAAACTTCAGAGTCAGGAACAAATGTTTTACGATAATTTTATGTGAACACAGACTAGTGATATTGTTTACAGTTTCTTATTGCAATCTGCATGAACTATGTAAGCCTGTTTGATGTGTAAAGTTATTTATTTCAGCTGGACATGTTATCGTTTTGTGACAAATTGTGGAAACAATTGATGTTAACTGTAAGTATAGGATCGGTGGAAAGTGCCTTACACTGACTCTGAAATATATAAATACGTACAGCTGAACCCAAAATGTCTGTATGATCCTCATAACAAGAATTAGTTGTGTATTGAGAAGATTTTTTGGATTTTATCATGAACCGATGGGTGGAAGGTAAATTTCTTAAAAATTTTGTTCTCTTTTGCTCCTGTTGGTTCCAGCGTGGTGGTTTCTTTTATTTTCTTAGCCTTGAGTTTGTTAATTTTTTTGTCCACTAAATTTGGGTTGAAGCCGTTGGACATTGTTACCTTTTTTATGTGTAGGTATTCTTCTTGATAATCTTCTCTGCTCAGTGGGAAGTTGGTCATCCGAAATATTAAACTGTTGAAAATGGGATGTTGGTGTTGTTTTGGGTTGAAACTGTTGTTCTTAATATAATTATCCTTGTGTTTCAAATTCAAATTTATTCATCCCTTCAAATCAAATCTGTACATAGTACCTTGATATAGGATACGTCAGTAAATTTATACTATATACAACAAAGTTAAACATCAAATAGACCTAACCTACATTCAATTATAATGTAACATAAATTGGATATAATTATAAATGAGAGAAATGAACAAGCTAAGTAAATTCATGTTTTATGATTATTTGGATTTGTTAAACTGCAGATATTCCTTTACTGTGTAAAAGCAGTGCTCCTGCATGAAATCCCTTGTTCTAGTTTTAAACACGTTGGAGTTAGCTATGCTTTTGATGTCATTAGGAAGGGAATTATAAACTGTTGTACAGGAATGCAGTACTCCATTCTTAAACATTGTAGTTCTGATTGAGGTTACGTGTAGGTACATCCTTAATATGCCTCGTGTAATGCATATGAACACTTCCTTTGTTTTGAAAGTTAAATCTATTTCTTTTTACAAATTATGCTGTCTCCAAAATATAAACACATGCCAAAGGAAGTATGGCTTGTTTTTTGTTTATTAAATATATCTTTGGCTTCTGGTGAATTTGACCAAAATATTATTCCATATTTAATTATAGAATGTATATATGCATAACAGAACATTAAAAGTACACGAAGGCTGATATTTTACTTAATGTTCTTAGAGCATATATATTCCTGCTTAACTCTTTGGTTAGGAGATGATTTGTATGAGTTTTCTATTTTAAGTTATCCTGTATCCACAAGGTTTTCTGTAAATATCAGAAGTGAGTTTGTTGTCCATTTTTCAAATCTTGATGTCCAAAAAAGGAAGCACCCCATATATATTCGGAATTAGTTAACTTCAAAATACATTATTGTAATTGACATTTGTGTATTTTAACGAGTTGTACAGCTGTTGTGCAGTAACTTCGTTTATCTCTTAAATAACTTCATATCTGCCTTACAGAGAATAGAGATGTAAAGATGAGGAGCTTGAATAAACTTGTTCGATTTATTTTAAACAAGTGTTATTTCAACTATTTATTAAAAGTTTGAAATGTTTTTCCTTATCTTTAAAGACGAATGTACAGTAGCTCTAGCCTCTATGGACCCTGGACATATTTGAACATCATTTCACCCATTACATTCATCTGATATACAGATATCAAGATATATGTAACTTAATGTTGGAGGACAAATTAAAAAGAAGAAGAAAGAAACGATAATTCCATATCTCAACATAAAGTAAGCACAGGCATATTTCTTTGGGCACATGTTTTACAGTTGGCAACGCTGTTGAAGGCAGTGTAATTTTTTTTTTTAAATATGCATGCCTGTTACCACTGTGACGCCAAGCCACAGCGCCAAGGAGACGCTGTGGTATTGATTAGTGCTGGAATGGAATGCCTACTGAAAGGAGTGCAAGTGATTTGCGTGTGCTGGTGTTTAGAAGTTGGAGTTTATTGATTGATCTTTGTGCACGTCTTCAGCTGAATGTTATCTAGCAGTGGAAATACAAGAAACAGGAGATATAAGTTTCAAAAGATCTGTTCACGTTACTTGAAAATGTTTTCGTCATAGACGCACGGAGATAGAAGGTAAAGGGTTTCAGATCAGAACCGTGCATTTTAAGTCACGGTTGTGATCTACAGTTGCGATAAAATGCAAATAAAGAGCTTTGTATTGAGTTTAAATAAAATCGAGAATGTGTCTGCGTAGGGCTTGTATGAATTTCACTAAGCTTCATCATTGGCAATAATGGCGTGTGTTTGCCTGGCTCGAAGCAAGGTGTATATTATTAATTTTGGTTTAACTTGATCTTATGTTGGTATATTTTATATCTCTTGTATTAACTGGACATAAATTACATTAAATTAAGTATAAAATAAACGTTAATATTAACCTGTGGAATCGGAATAACCGTACTAAGATTATGAGTTTCAATTCCGAAAGAGTGCGCGTCACCAAAATGGCGGTCGTGTTCTAGGCACATTGATGTTCGGCTGTTTTGTAGCTACGCAGTAGACTGCTTCACTCTTTTTTATAAAGAAGCGTTCCTCTGATACGCTTTGCGGCTTAGGAGCCTCACTTTATGATTATGGGGTTTTGATACCGATGATTAGAATACACGAGGTTCCGGCTTTGTTTCCACGAATTGATATATTATGGGTAAAAGTGCAGAAAAGGCGCGAAGGAATATCGTGGCTCTGATGTCATAGCTCGGGCGTTGCCAACTTCCAGAGCGTTCTACCGCGGAAAATGGCATTACGCAAGATAACCAGCGATACTGTAGTACGCGACCTAAAGATCAGTGGATCATTGCTAGAGTTATTATATATTCTGATATTATTATTTAAAAACTTAAAGGAATCTAGCACAAAATTTTGGAATAGTAAACATTACGAAGCAAACCAGCCATACTATAACGCCTAAATAAACTGACGTCAAGATTAGTGGATCATTGCTAGAGTTATGATTATATATTCTGATATTCTATTATGATCATAATTAGTTAAAAACTTAAACGAATTTAATTATTATTGATATTCTTTAGAACATGTCCTGTAAGAAATGTTGTCTTTGCAACATCGGAGGCATGCAAATGGCTGGCGGAACCTGCTGAAGTAACATCACAGTTGTGCTGATAGTTATTGCCATAAGCTTCTGTTGCCAACCTTTAGACCAACACCCCAAGCATCTATTTTACATATGTTCGACACTTCACAGGTGCACAGTACATGTGCCATTGTTAGGAAGGTAGCAGCTTAACTATAACATCTGAAAATGAATATTCCACCAGGACCCTGGCATTCAGTAAATAAAGTTATTAGGTGGAAGTTGTATCTGAAAGCAATGGTTCGTTTTATAAGTTTTATTGATCTTGTGCCTTTATGCGAAGACGAGGTATGCAGTTTCTGTATGACGAAAGTTTAAGTACGAGAAAGTTGTGCCAGGAGTGTGATGCCGTACTACATCAATAAAAAATACCAGGTATTTAAATGTTCATTGACTACAGACTTATTTTGTTTTTTATTTCTTGTTATTTTTTATTTTTATTCTTTTTTGTGATTTATGTCCTCTAACATCATTGGACGATTCTTTTAAAAACTTAAATAAGAGAAGACCTGGCATTGCAAATAAAAAGTAGTGCAGTTGTTGGATCAATGTTGGCAGTGTTGAAAGTTGTCTGCTGTTAACGATGGCGCATGCCACTTCTGACATCAGTGCATGCCACTTTGGCAGGTTCCGTCAACCCTTGTGCATGCCTCTGATGTTGGACTTGGACAAAATTTCTTATGGGACATGTTCTAAAGAAATTTTGTTTAAGTCCAATATTCCCATACCACAGTTGCATTACTAATAACTTTAAATATGTAATTACATTATTCATCAGTATAAGTACTTATCCTCACAGATACTTTTATATAGCAAAGAATTACTCTTAAGTCTGAAACTATTTACTGTGCATGTACTGACGTCAATGGCTGACAACTTTCTCCATTATCAACATTGATCCAGCGAACATACTAGTTTTTGTTGCCAACACTTAAAAACCAATGTAATGTAATCAATAACGTTTTAAACAATTGCTGGAGACTTCTATATTCTTTTTGATGAATAGGCCAGAGATCAGCATGACTCAATATTGTTAGCGAGGACATTTGTTTCTGGGTCCTTGGTATGTCCTCTCCTGCACGAAAATATTTGAAATGTGATATCCTGTTTTGTAATGTGACGTGGAACGGCATCGTGCTCCCGACATAGCATTCTTGTTCTTAAAGTGCAAGATCAATGAAACTTTTAAATCAAGCCATTGGTATCAGACACTATTTTCACCTAAAAGCTGTATTCATTGAATTACAGGCCTCAGTGGAATATTAATTTTCAGATTTCAGTTCAGCTGCTTCCTTTCTAACAGTGGCACATGTGAAGTTACGAACTTCTGTAAAACATGTTTGGAATGTTGGTGCAAAGGTTGGCAACATGTACTGCAATTACATGGCCACTCCACAGGTTCCGTCAGCCCTCCTGCATGCCTCTCCAATGTATGACTAAGACAAAATTTCATGAGGGACATACTCTAAAGAATCTCCCTCTCACAGATAAATGGAATATTCTTTAGAACATATCCCATAAGAAATTTTGTCATACGTCGGATGCACGCACGAGGACTGGCGGAACCTGCCGAAGTGCTCATGCAGTGAGGGAACCCATCCTTTAAAAGCTCTTTAGAAAAACCTCAATGTCCAGTGGAACCTCTATATTGGAGCTTAATTGGAATGTGAATGTTATTGGTAAGTGGTAGAGAATGCAAGGTCACCAAAACCAAGATCTAACTCAGACCCTCGCTTATAATTGGGTGAGGAGCATGAAGAGGCTTTATAGAGATATTAACTTGAATTTAATTATATTGCTTCATGAAATATATTTGTATATCATAAATATTTGTTTTGATTTAAGCAATCGAATGCAAACACTGCATGGATGTTGGACGTCCAAGTTAAAAGGCCCCAAACCAATATGGACGTGTATAGACGTCCTATGCATACATGCATTTAATGATAATTCTTTTAAACCTTATGTTTTACAGTAAATTTAAATAAATTCTATAAGAAGTAAAAGCTTACCTTTAAAAGTTTTTTCTTGAATGGTACACCTCAAAACAGGGATAAATAAACAAGGGCACATCTCCATATTCACGGCAAATCGTACTAGTTTCCTTTCGGACACCTTTCTTGCGCCACACCAAACATTTTCTAAAGGAATGCGACTTTTTTGCTGTGGGTGGTACCCTTTTAGGAAAATGTTTTCCTTCAAGTCTGAGGGGTACTGGGGTACTGGGTTTTTTATCCCCAGTATGGAGAGGTCTCTGAATTTTATAGTGCTCACTTAGGCTGCGAGCTATTGATCTGCGAAAGTTCAGGTACGTCATTGTCTTTCGTGGGTTTAGAGCTCTCCAAATTACTAAACAATTGTATATGGTTGTATCCAGCTGGTGTAAAAATGCTTTTTTATACCATTTGATTGTTTTTCATAAAGAGGGATATGCGTGTAATACCTGATCTACTAGATCCACTCCACCCATATGCATATTATATTCCTGGATAATATCGAGCTTGAAAATTTACATTTTGTTACGAGCATCCATTTTTCCAGTGTTAATCAAAATCTTAGAGCTGCAATTGGATAATGCTGTAACAACCCTCCTGTCTTGCCAAGCAACATAGGTCAAGGGTGGGAGCTGATGCATCTGCATTTCTCCTCTTAGAGCCTTCATATTCACATCTTTTGGCAAACCAATAAGATTTGAGCGTACTGTTCCAATTGCATTTGTTTTTCTTTTGTGTAAGACCATGAATAATTTAGGGGAACTGTACCAATTATCTAAATACACAGTCCTACCCTGATCAAGTAGAGATTCCATCAGGTGCATTACTATGGAACCAGATAACCCCAAATCTTTGTCTCCATTGTTATCAGTCCCTTGGCTAGTGTATATGCAGCTATTGTAAAGACATCCTGTTTTATTTTCACATTCATCAAAACTCTTTATACCAAATCTGGCCCTCTTCGTTTTGATGTATTGTTTCTAACCTAAACGGCTCTTCCAAAGCATCAGGCTTTCAACAGTGATCTTTTCACTAGGCACATAATTTTCTTTTGATTTTGAAATAATGTAATCAAAAACTGGTCTGTTTTTGGATAGTTTTTCATTCACATTTTCTGTGCAGATGAAATGAAGTGCAAAATGGAAGTAAACCTGTTATTTGAGATGCATTTCCCAAAAAATGGGACAGTGCCCAACTGGAATAAGATTCCGGGAACTCTCCTGTACACATGACCTCCGAATGCCTCGCGTGGAGCGGTCGTTTCTGGGTCGTTATCCCGCATGGCAGCTCCAGCGTGCGCGGTTCGATCTCGCTTTTTCCACCAACTCGAGACTAGCTACCCCACATTCGGTATTTCAACAACTTTTTGCCAGAACTACTGGGCCGTTACCCTATATTCCGGGTTTTACAGATGGTTCCCATTTAGGTAGCATTAGCGGTGAGGCTCACAAATTTCGCCTTATGGACTTCACCTCTGTTTTTTCTGCAGAACTGTATGCCATCCTCTATCTGCTCCTTTTTATTTGTAAGTTCCTAGCAATTTTATCGTTTGCACTGACTCTCTAAGCGCTCTTAAGGCCTTGCAACAGCACATTGCCGCTCACACGCTCGTTTTAAAAATTCAGACCTTGATCTCGCAAATGCTTAGTCGCGGATACCATTTTGTTTTTACTTGGACCCCAGGACATGTTGGGATTTCCGGGAACGAGGAGGCGGACGTGGCTGCTAAGTCCGCTTGCCGTTTGCCCCAGAGTTTAACAACTACGGTGCCATACCAGGATGTACAGAGTTTTTTCCGTCGCCAACTCCTATCTGCTTGGCAGCCGTCCTGGACAGCTTTGGAAGGCACACAACTCCGGGCTACAAAGGAGAGCGTACAACCCTGGCCAACTTCCTGCAGGGATAACCGGCGAGCCGAGGTGATACCCGGCTGAGAATTGGACACACACGAGCGACTCATGGCCATCTGTTAAGAGGGGAACCGGCCCCTGTATGTACTCCGTGTGCAGTACGCCTCACTGTGCGGCATGTATTGCTCGATTGCCCGCAGTACGCCCGCGTTCGCCAGTCTTTGGGCTTGGAGACTAACTTGCTGAATGTTTGAGGGGACAACCCAGTAGCCGTGGTCACGGCACTGAGGTTTGTTGCTGAAATTGGTTTTAATAAACAAGTCTGACTTGGATTTTATCTTTGTTACTTTTAGAGATTTTAATTTAATAGTCTGGTGATTGGTTGGGCTTTTTGTAGCATTTTACTCTATAAGTCGTGCGTTTTATTATATATAACCTTTGGAGTTCCCTTGTTGGGTGCTTTTATTTTATTTCATCTTTTAGATTAGTTTGTGTGGCTTTTAGCTCTTAATGTTAATTTCGGGCCCAAATGACCTCGTCGACGGGCCCTAAAACCCAATAATCCAATCCAGGAGTCTCGTCCTGCTTATTCTTAGCGAACACCGTTTCAGGAGCGCCATCTGCAGCACAGCTTGGACAACCTTCGCGACCTTAGGACATCTCTGCAGCTGCCGGTCAGCTTTGCAGAAATGCTAGCGGACGATAACGCAGTAGTGGACGTTATTAGATTCTTTTCTAGATTAGATTTTAGGATTTAGCGAATAGAATTTATGGCTTTTTAGATTACATTTCTATTGTTTTTATATTTGTTTAGCGCGTATGAATTTTTTGTAAGTCTATTGACATCTTTATAGTGTTTTAGAGGAATTTATATCTGGCTTTTGCCATGACCAGTTTCTTTTAAAAAGGGCGCTGACCTCTGCAGTTGAGCGCCCTTATACTCATCTTCGCTATTGGAGCTTAAAAATGGTTTTCGGTTCTGAGTTGAGAAAACCATTTGCTTGAACTTCTGGCGCCTCCGGCACTCCGATTGGGCCTTCATAAACTGCGGTTTGCAGATGACACGAGATTCCTTGGTTTGGTGCCTGATAGCCCCCCAGGGGCCTACTTCGGTAGGTACGGGTTTGGCGCACCCGGGGTCCCGAGCCAACAGTCTCCCTCGTGTGGGCTTCTCTTCGTGGTTGAGGGAGACGGTCAACAGGCCCACCCACGTGTAGGCCGTGCGTGGAGACCCGTGTCGGTGGAAAGGTTAGTCCTGGTGGTTGAGGGATGCGTATCTGAGCTCGTAACAGTGTTTTTCTGAATTCGGGGAGGGTACGCATTACTAATACACTACTTTGGCTTCTGCTTCGCCTAAACGGGAGGTTAGGGACTAACCCACCCCTAATCAATCGGCTAGGACTAGGTATTGTACCGATCTCCAGGGTGAGTGGGACGGCGAGCTCGCTATATCCCCTGTGTGGCCCTGTCATCCCAGTGGGATGACCCCTTGTTGGGCTCCGGGCAGGGTGGGGAGCACTGGGGGATGAATTTTACGCCAACTTTCATGTCAAACCCTCATAAAAACAACCAAAAGTATTGCAGCAATGGAAAAGTAGTAGTCGAGTCTTGTGGTCCTCGCTACTTGGTAATCAGTCGCACTGAAGAAGGCCAAAAGTTTACTACCGTTAACCCCTTTACCATCCAGAGGGGATTAGACAAAATTGCAGGTCCGGTCAAATCTTGTATACGATCTAGAAATGGCACGCTCCTGGTTGAGGCGCATTCTAACGCCCAGCGTCATCGTTATTGAAGGCAAGCATGCTAGGGAGTTACCCTATATCCGTTACCCTACATAAGACCCTGAACTCACGTGGGGTGGTAACCACCCGTGCGTTGGACGGTATGTCCAACGAGGAGATTCAGGAGAACCTGAAAGACCAGGGAGTAATATGTGTGTACCGAGTGCAGCGCAGAGAACGTCGGGAATTGTTGCCTACTTGTACCCTGTTCCTTAGTTTTGATAGGGTAGGTCTTCCTCAAAAGATTAAGGCAGGGTACGAGAGTATTGAGTTTAGGCCGTATATACCGAACCCCCTGCGGTGCTACAAATGTCAGCGTTATGGTCACACTAGTCAACTGTGTAACGGATCTCCAGCATGTGTCAACTGTGGTTTGGTTTCACACGAGGGTGAGTGCTCCTCGCCCATTAAATGTATAAACTGCCGGGGAGCATCCATCTAGCTCCAAAGATTGTCCACGTTTTGTGGAAGAAAGGCAATACAGGAGATCCGGGTTAAGGAGAAGGTTTCCTCGGACGCCCGGAAGCTCCTGCGTAATCGCTTGCCCTCCGTCCCGAGGTCCGGTCGTCCCAAGCCAAACTGTCGACTTCTACATGCAAATATGACAAGCCTGTAATATACGATCCACCGCCTAAAGTATTTAAGACCTTACCAGAGGACAGATTTCCTTAGATTCGACGCGTACCCCCAGGAAGAAAACCTCTAGGACATCCCAAAGTTCTTCTGAAGAGCTTTCTGGTGATGAATCGGATCGCCGACTTTCATCTTTGTCGATCTCTGTGTCCAATAAGTTTGAAGCCCTCGAACCTAAGTTCTCTTTAGGGAAAGGGGCTTCCTCCGCCGAAGAGATGGACCTAGAGGATACCGACCACAGAACGGCAATAAAAAAGCGCCAGGATAAACCGGCAGAAAAAGGTGTTAGCCCTACACCGTAGAAAAAGGGTAAGCTGATCCGGCCACCGTTAAAGTCGTCTTAATGTAGACCAATTTTTACAACCTATCTCCATAGTTCCAATGGCTATCCTCCAATGGAACATGCGGGGTTTAAGAACACATCGACCAGAGCTGGAACTTTTGCTCAGTAAGCATAACCCCTTAGTGGTATGCTTACAAGAGACTAAGCTACGACCGCAAGACAAGTTTAAAATCCGACGCTACACACTACTGCGGTGTGATATTGACACAGAAGAGGGCATTCCTGCTCACGTGGGCACTGTGATGCTCCTCAGGGATGACATTTGTGGATCCGGTACAGCTGCAATCTGATATACAATCTGTAGCTGTAAGGATTAAGCTGCCATCAATCGAATGTTGCATTTGCAATGTATATCTCCCGCTATCAGATGACCTCTCGTTAATTGACCTTGAAGATCTGGTTTCCCAACTTTCAACACCATTTCTAATAGTTGGAGACTTTAATGCCCATCACTCACTATGGGGCTCAACTCGGGCATGTGCGAGAGGCCACCTCATTGCAAAATTCTTGGAGAGCAATAACTTGGTTCTCCTGAATTCCGGAGAGCCAACGTTCCTTTCAGACGCCTATAACACCTATTCGCACATCGATTTGGCAGTATGTTCATCCCAGTTAGCAGTTTCATTGCAGTGGAATGTCATCTCTCATTTACACTCCAGCGACCACTTCCCTTGTCTTCTTAGTTTCTTAGCACACGATGTGTCTCCCTCACGTATCCCTAGATGGCGCTTTGATCTTGCCAACTGGAACCTTTACACCCAGTTGGCTGTCTTTGATTACCACGAACACGATTCTGTGAATGCTCTAGTCGATCATCTCAGAGAAAATTCTTTCCGCTGGGGAAGTATATTCCACGTTCGGCTACCAAACCCGGTCGATTTCCTGTCCCGGTTTAACGACTGCCGGAATGCTATTCGTGCTCGTAGACGTGCTCTACGGGTATTTCAAAGACACCCTACCCTAAGTAAACGAATTGAGTACAAGAAAGCGCGTGCACAGTCTAGGCGAATAATTAAGGATAGCAAAAAGATCTCATGGAACAACTTTGTCTCATCTTTTAACAGATGGACACCATCTGTTGTATGGGATAGGTTAAGGTGCGTGGACAGAAAATAAACCCACTTGCCAATCGCTGGTCTGAAAACACCTGCAGGAGTTGCTGTTCCGTTTGTCGTGGCTAACACCTTCGGCTGTGCTTTCGCTCAGGCGTCTAGCTCAAGTAATTATGCTCCTGAGTTTATCTCAAGACTCGGGTAGAATCTCATGGTTTCGTGTTTAGTTCCAGAAACCTTGAAGATTATAACCGCCTCTTCACCTTGGCGGAGTTAGAACACGCTTTTTCATCATCGCGACTGACAGCACCAGGACCGGACGGAATCCACGTTCAAATGTTACATCTCTCAGCTGAAGGTAAGGCATTCCTGCTCGAGGTCTATAACCGTGTTTGGGTTGATGCCACGTTTGCGGACAAGTGGCGAGAAGCCACCATTATAATGTCCATTATTCAGTTGAACACACGTGGCATTCGCACCCACAAAACCGATTTACAAATGCTCACAGCCTCGCTGTCACCATTTATTTTGTGTCTGCAGGAGACAAAGTTTCACAGCCAGGATACCTTTACCTTTCTTGCTCATCGGTGCGCTTCGATCTCCCACCGACTCCTGGTTCTCCTGCCCATGGGGATGTTACGATGCTCGTTTGTGATAACATTTATTATCAAGCTCTTCGGCTCACCACCCACCTGCAAGCTGTTGCTGCCATCGTCCGCTTTCCTGGTTTTTCGTTTACACTTTGTTCTGTTTATTTTCCACCTTCTCTCCCCTTGCTGATCTCGCGGCTTTAGTAGCGCAGCTCCCGACGCCTTATCTTCTGTTGGGAGACTTCAACGCCCACCACCCCCTATGGGGATCTCCATGGGCTTGCGCAAGGGGGAACGACCTCGTTGATTTTATTTTCGCAGTACAATCTTTCCGTTCTAAACACCGGTCAACCAACCTTTCTTTCCGATTCCAGCGGCAGTTTCACCTCGACCTAGCAGTTTGCTCCCAACAGCTTACACATCGCCTACAGTGGAACGTCATCTCTGACAGCTTTGGCAGCGATCATTTTCCGTGTGTTATACGCCTGCTTTCACACAATGTTCCATCGTCACGTGTACCCCACTGGCAATTCCACAGAGCGCAGTGGCTCCTTTACTCAAACTTGGCGGTCATCGAAGACCGCCTCTTTAACAACGCCAACGACATGGATAACCTTACCTCCGTCATTACTTCTGCTACCGAACAAGCAATACCCAGGTCGTCATTCCATCCGAAACTCCTGCCAGTCCCTTGGTGGACCGACGACTGCCGGGCGGCGATCCAAGCACGGAGGAAGGCACTTCGAGTATTTCGGCGCCACCCTACTCTTGAAAATCTGGTCACATATAAACGACTTCGTGCCCAAGCTCGTCACATCATTATGGACAGTAAACGGGCCTCTTGGAAGCGCTTTGTTGAGTCATTTAATCCCTTCACACCATCTTCTATTGTATGGGATCGGCTTCGCCGCGTCGCCGGCAAAGCTTCCAGCCTAACGATTCCCGGCCTCAGGCTGAATAACGACACTGTCGTTATCCCCGGAGCCGTTGCTGACACCTTGGGAACTGCCTTCGCTTAGGTTTCCAGTTCCTCCCACTATCATGCAGCATTCTTATCTACGAAAGACCGGGTGGAATCCCATGAGCTCTCGTTTTCCTCATCTAACACGGAATTTTACAACACGGATTTCTCCGAGGCCGAGCTAGAAAAGGCCCTGGCTTCTAGGCACTGTGCAGCTGGCCCAGATGGTATACACCTTCTGATGCTCCAAGACGTTACCTCCCCTGGTGGAAGGTTCCTTCTAAGCGTGTACAACCGTATCTGGCGTACTGCCACATTTCCATCCTCCTGGCGTGAGGCGACCATAGTCCCCATTTTAAAGCCTGGTAAGGACCCCCATAAGGACCTTCCAGTTATCGCCCGATCTCCCTCACCAGCGTCATCTGCAAGATGATGGAGCGCATGATACACGGGCGATTGACAGGGTGGCTGGAATCCCAACATTTGTTGTCCAATGTCCAATGCGGCTCTCGACGCTTCCGTTCTACGACTGATCACCTTGTCTCCCTATCAACACATATTATGGACAATTTTTTGCGGAGGAATCAAACGGTTGCCGTCATTTTTGATCTCGCCAAAGCATACGACACATCTTGGAGGTATGGCATTCTTCGTACACTACACAGTTGGGGTATCCGAGGCCGTCTACCCCTCTTTATTCGAGAGTTCATGAGGAATAGTATTTCGCGTGCGCATAGGTTCAGTTTTATCCCGTGTTTTTATCCAAGAGAACGGAGTACCGCAAGGATCGGTGCTCAGTGTCGCACTGTTTGCCATTGCTATCAATCCCATTGTAGAGTGTGTTCCACCGGGCATTTCGTCCTCTTTATTTGTCGACGACTTTGCAATTTATTGCAGCTCTCGGCGAACTTGTCTGCTAGAACGCCGCCTCCAAGGTTGCCTAGATCGCCTCTACACTTGGAGTATCCAAAACGGCTTTAGGTTTTCCGCCGAGAAAACAGTCTGTGTCAACTTCTGGCGCCGGAAGGCGTGTCATTCGCCTCCTCTACACCTCGGCCCTGCTGTTCTTCCTTTTGCGGACGAGGCGAAATTTTTTGGATTGATCTTCGACAAAATGACATAAAATGTGTAGTGTTTAACGCCCGCTTTTACTACATACGGCACCGCAGGCGATGACACTGATATATATGAGATGAAGATGGAGCACCGGTGGAATGAGATGGCGGGGGAAACCGGAGATCCCGGAGAAAACCCGCCCCAGCGCCATGTTGTCCACCACAAATCTCACTTTGACAGAAAGCTCAGCTGGTCGTCTCATTATCTATTTAAGGGCACGGTGTGACCGTTCTCTTAATATTATTCGCGTTTTAAGTTGCACATCCTGGGGTGCAAATCGGGCTGTACTTTCACAACTCTACCGTTGCCTAGTCCGATCTAAACTTGACTACGGATGCGTCGTGTATTCGTCGGCTCCTCCGTCGGTTCTAGGTCGCCTCGATCCCATCCACCACCGTGGAATCAGGTTGAGTACTGGCGCTTTTCCCACCAGCCCAGCAGTGAGCTTGTGTGCGGAAGCCGCCGAATCAATGCTTTCCTATCGACGCGATGTTCTTTTGTGCATTTACGCTTGCAAGCTCTTAAGTATGCCGGAACATCCTTCTTTTAAACCCTTTTTTAACGACTCTTTGGATCGTCAGTACTCAACGCGCCCCCTGGCGTTGCTCCCTCCTGGTGTTCGGTTTCGCCTACTTCTGCGACTCTTGAACATCACTTTGCCGTTCGTGTTTCAGCGGGGAGAATCCCTCTTTCCCCCTGGCTCCGCTCGGAGATTTCCGTCGATCGGGGCTAACGGCCATGCCGAAATCAACGACCCCTCTTTCGACTATTCGCATGTCCTTTTTAGAACTAAAGGCTCACTATGGCCCTTGTAATTTTATATACACGGATGGCTAGAAGGACAACCAAGGCGTGGGATGTGCTTTTATTCACGGTAGCCGCAGTTTCAAATTTCGCCTCTTATCGCAGTGCTCGATTTTTACCGCTGAGCTGTTTGCTATTTATCAAGCTCTTCTGTATATTCATCGGCAAGGTTCTCAGCGCTGGATGACCTGCTCCGATTCTTAAAGCGCCCTCCAAAGCCTCAGGTCGCTGTACACCTACCACCCTCTTGTACAGCGTGTCCAGGATCGCCTTCACATGCTCGCTAATGCTAGTATTAGGGTGTCTTTCGTGTGGGTCCCTGGACATGTAGGCCTGTCAGGTAACGAGGACGCTGATATCGCTGCGAAGGCTGCCCTTTCATGTGGTAGATGTAGCAGCTCTCACGTCCCCTCTGATGATTTTAGCGCTATTTTACGAAGTCTTCACACTTCCCGCTGGCAGACATCTTGGCGCGCTCTTACGCGCAACAAACTTCGGGAGGTTAAACCGCTACCTGTTACCTGGCAGACTTCCTCCCGTGGCTGCCGTCGGGACGAAGTCCCTTTAGCTAGACTACGTATCGGGCACTGCCGTTTTAGTCACTCATTTATTACGTTCAGAACCTGCACCTGTTTGCCCTCGTTGCAGAGAGTCACTAAGGGTGCGACATGTTTTAACACAGTGCCAGTTTTTAGCCCCCCTACGTGCGTCTTTGGACCTACCAGCAACAATGACCGATATCCTAGCTGACACTCCAGACACCGTAGAGAAACTTAAGATTTCTTCACCTAAGTGGCTTCGGTCGCAGTATATACATGTTCTGACACCTTTTGCACTTTAGCCCTGTGGTTTTAGTCGTACTGTTACTGGCACTGATTTTAGTGATGGTTCTAATCTTTTACCCATTGCACCCATAGGCTACATGCCTGTTACTTTTGAGCTTTTAGTGTTGTTAGGGCGCTAATAACCCAAGCAGTTGTGCGCCCCGAAACTCTGCTACTACTACTACTACTACTACTACTACTACTACTACTACTACTACTACTACTACTCCAGGTCCCGATGACGTACACCGACAGATGCTGCTACATCTTCCATCTGAAGCGCTGTTTCCTGTTAAACATCTATAACCGCATTTGCCATGAGCGGGTTTTCGCTTC
Organism: Mantis religiosa; assembly: GCA_030765055.1. Taxonomy (NCBI): domain Eukaryota; kingdom Metazoa; phylum Arthropoda; class Insecta; order Mantodea; family Mantidae; genus Mantis; species Mantis religiosa. The sequence continues at coordinate 2,902,166 of JAUKNK010000320.1, read as the reverse complement.
CTCCTGGCGAGAGGGTATTGTCATCCCCATCCCTCGACCCGGAAAGGACCGCACACTTCCATCTAGCTACCGCCCCATTTGCCTGACGAGTGTCATCTGTAGGACCTTCGAGCGAATGATAAACGCTCGGTTAAATTGGTGGCTAGAAAAACAACCATCTGTCCAACTTGCAATGCGGTTTTCGTCGCCATCGCTCAAGTGTCGATAATCAAACACGCCTTGAGGGGTATATTTCCGATGCCTTTCAACTAAAGCAGCATGCCGTGGGCGCGTTCCTCGACCTGGAGAAGGCCTATGACACCACTTGGCGGTACGGCATACTCCGTAACCTACATGGTTACGTGCGTGGTCATCTACCCGAATTCCTATGCTACTTTTTAAAACTTCGCCGTTTTCGGGTCCGCATAGGAAACACGATATCACGGGAGCGGATACAGGAGAACGGCGTACCTCAAGGGTCGATTTTGAGCGTCACCCTTTTTGCCGTAGCGATTAACGGCATCACTAGTGCCGTTCGAAGTGGAATTCCATCATCCCCCTATGTTGACGACTTCGCAGTTTATTATAGGTCTGCCAACAGAGATCACATTGAGCTCCAACTGCAGCTGACCATCACCCAGCTAGCAGCTTGGGCGCTTCTAACCGGCTTCCGCTTTTCAGCTGCGAAGACGCAGTGTATCCACTTTCACCGCCTACGAGGTATTCACTTCCCTCCTGATCTTCATTTGAACGGCACACCCCTGCCATTTGTCTCGCACCTGAAGTTCTGGGGCCTCTACTTGGACCGACAACTCAACTGGGAGCACCACATTCGTCACCTTCGAGCCTCTTGCGATCGTTCTCTGCGGGTGCTGAAGATATTATCTGGAGCATCTTGGGGGGGGGGCGATCGCACGGTAATGTTGAGGCTGTACCGCTCTCTGGTTCGGTGCAAGCTGGACTATGGCAGTTTTATTTATGGAGCAGCGACCGCCTCTAAACTTCGCCTTTTAGACACCGTGCATCATACTGGTATCCGCCTTGCCACAGGAGCTTTCCGCACCACTCGAGTCGACTGCCTGTATGCAGACTCAGGCGATCCTCCACTCCATATTCGTCGTTCGCTGTTACTCTGCGCATACGTCTCGAAATTGGCAAGTTATCCCAATCATCCTTGTTTCAAACCAGTTCTGTGTCCAGATTTAGTCCACCGTTATATGCGCCCTGGTTCTCGGACACGCCCCATGGGAATAAGATTTCGGGATCTCCTACATTCCCATGGCCTCCGAATGCCTCGCGTGGAGAGGTCGTCCATCAGCCCTTATCCTACTTGGCAGCTCATTCGTGCGCGGTTCGATCTAACTCTTTCAAGCAACTCTAGACTCGCTACTCCACATTCGGTGTTCCAACAACTTTTTGCCGAACTACTGGGCCGTTACCCTATGTTCCGGTCTTTACGGACGGTTCTCAGTTAGGTAGCACTACGGGTTGCGCGTTCTTCATTAACGGTGAGGCTCAAATTTCTACTTCTGGATTCTAGTTCGGTAGCAGAGCTGTATGCCATCTACATCTGCAAGTTAGCTCCTGGCTCTTTTATTGTTTGCACTGACTCTAAGTGCTCTTCAGGCCTTGCAACAGCACACTGCCGCTCACTCCCTTGTTTTAAAAATACAGGCCCAGATCTCGCAAATGCTCAGTCGCGGATACCATTTTGTTTTTACTTGGACCCCAGGCCATGTGGGCATTTCCGGGTACTAGGAGGCGGACGCGGCTGCTAAGTCCGCTTCCCGTTTGCCCCGGAGTTCAGCAACTACAGTGCCATACCAGGATGTGCAACGTTTCTTCCGTCGCCAGCTCCTATCTGCTTGGCAGTAATCCTGGAAAGCTTTAGAAGGCACACAACTCCGGGCGACAAAGGAGAGCGTACAACCCTGGCCAACTTCCTGCAGGGATAACCGGCGAACCGAGGTGAGAATTGGACACACACGAGCGACTCATGGACATCTGTTAAGAGGGGAACCGGCCCCTGTGTGTGCTCCGTGTGCAGTACGCCTCACTGTGCGGTACGTATTGCTCGATTGCCCACAGTGTGCCCACGTTCGCCAGTCTTTGGGCTTGGGGACTTACTTGCACGGTTTTTTAGGTGACGACCGGCTGGTGGCCGCTGGGATCGCGGAACTGCGTGAAGCTCGGCTCCTGTTCTCCTGGGACCGTGATCTCCGAGGTGGTGAGGGAGATGACGCCTTCGATACGAGCGGCTGACATGAGGAAGTAGGAGGGTCCTTCAAGAAGTTCGAACGGTTGGGCTGGGTCTTGAATTGTCGAGGTTCGGTACTCACAGTAATTTTCTTTGGACTGGGAGACCCGGAAGGGCAGCTAGCTGGTTTGGCTGGAGCGGCAAGAGAGGAAGTCGAGCAAGTTTGAATGCCGATGTCCCGCTTAGGTACTGGGGTAGAAACCACCGAACTGAATGTGCCAAATTTTAGGAGAGGAGGCTGCCGAGCAAGATGGCGTTTGCTGGCCTCAGTGAAAGAAATACGTTCTTTCACCCGCAGCTCCTGGATGGCCCCGTCCAGAAAACGTGGGCAGTCGCGGGAATTTGCTGGATGGGCACCTCGACAATTGACGCAGCAGGGAGCAGTCTGACAAATACCCTCATGGGCATCGTCGCCGCACGTCGCACAAATAGGCGTGGTTGTTTTACACGTTAGCTTCGTGTGACCGTATGTTTGGCACTTAAGCAACGCATAGGCCGTGAAATATAGGGCCGAACGTTAATTACCTTATACCCAGCCTTAATTTTTGATGGGAGATCTAGCCGGTCAAAAGTGAGAAAAAGCGTGCGCGTTGGTACCGGAACACCGTCGCGCATGGTTTTCACACGGAAACGGAGATAACACCCTGATCTGCTAGGTAATTCTGGATTTCTTCTGGAATGCCATCCAGTAGGGAGGTAGTAATGACGCCTTTGCTTGAGTTCAGGTTACGGTGTTTTTCGACTCGGATAGGATAGCCGTGAAGTAGTTTGGCCTTTAAGATTCTGTCGAACTGTATAGCAGTAAAGGTTTCAACTAGTAGGGAACCAGTTCTCAAACGGGTGTAACACTTCGATTCCCTGGGTTACCTCCTGTCGGTCATCTCGTCGCGAGGTGAGTTTGGCTCGGTTACGAATTGGGCACTGCATTTTTACTCATAGTTTTCTTTTTAAAAAGGAGCCTTCTCCACTATGTCCGTTTTGTAATGAAGCGTTGTCTGTACGACACATGCTGCTAGAGTGTTTTCACCTAGCAGACCTTAGGACGTCTCTGCAGCTGCCGGTCAGCTTTGCAGAAATATTAGCGGACGATAACGCAGTAGTGAAGAAGGTTTTTAGGTTCTTTTCGAGATTAGATTTTAGGATTTACCAAATAGAATTTATGGTTTTTGGATGACATTTTTTTTTTCTTTTTCCCAACGTGTATGTATTTTTTGTCTTTTTTTAACACATTTATGGTGTTTTAGAATAATTTATATCTGGCTTTTGCCATGACCAGTTTCCTTTAAAAAGGGCGCTGATGACCTCTGTAGTTGAGCGCCCTTGTACTCATCATCATCATCTTAACCGGGCCAGCGATTTTGTCAAGTCCAATTTGAATAACAAAAGGATTTACGGTTGAAAACGTCCGAGTCTCTTCCAATCGACTTATAACTAGGTACCGAGCGCTTGAAGCTACGGGTGCCTCTTTTTCATCGTTAAGTTGTCGTTTGCGTTTCGGAGTGAGAGTTGCCATAAAAAGTATGGTGTTCCTTTCATCCCGAAATGCTCCCCACCCACCACGGAGCCCAACAAGGGGTCATCCCAGCGGGCACGCCGTCCCACTCACCCTTGAGTTCAGCGTCACACCTTGTCCTGGCCGATTGATTAGGGTTGGGTTAGTCCATAACCTCCCGTTTAGGTGAAGCAGTAGCCAAAGTGGTATATTGGTAATGCGCACCCTTCCCGAATTCAGAAAAGCACTGTTACGAGCTCGGATACGCATCCCTCAACCACCAGGACAAATCTTTCCACCGACACGGGTCTCCACGCACGGCCTACATGTGGGTGGGCCTGTTGAGCATCTCCCTCAACCACGAAGAGGAGCCCACATGAGGGATACTTGGCTCGGGACCCCGGGTTCGCCAAACCCGTACCTACCGAAGTAGGCCCCTGGGGGGGACCTGGAGAAGAATCCTTTGCTAACGCTAGAGAATGGGCGAGCTCGGCAGTGGTAAAAGGTTGATTGTACGGCTCGTGCAGTCACTTATTAAAATTAAGTGGTACCCGCTCCGCCTTTTCCTTAATGGACAGGAAGAGAGCGTAATAGCGGGCAGTTTGACTAGTAGCAGCAAATGTGGTAGCTAGGGCTTCAGCTATGTCCTGCTCGGTGGTGCACATGGAACCGTTGATGGCAAGGCCGGGAATTACCGTCCGGCGATACTTGCCATACATCCGCCGAACAGCTGACCATACTTGTTGGGTAGAGCTGCGCCGGGAAAGCGAAGACACATAGGCTTCCCAAGATTTACGCTTTGCGTTGCGCAGTAAAGAGCGTGCCCTAGCGCGAGAACGTTTGAAGTCGACGAAGTTCCCTTCCGTCGGGTGCCGCTGAAAAACGCGCAAAGCACGTTTGCGTGCTTTGACAGCCAAACTGCATTCCTCACACCACCACGGTACAGGGATACGACCTGGTGTAGATGAACCTCGAGGAATGCTGGATTCTGCTGCGAGCAGGATCGAGCAAGTAAAATATTCGATCATTGCATCGATGGTGTCGAAGGGATTGGAATTTTCCCGTTAGCTTTGGAAATAATCCGGCGAGGATGTCGAGAAGGTACACATTGGCGGCTAGAAAAATGAATGTTAATGGGGTAATGATCACTGCCAAAGAGGTCGGAAAGTACTGAGCACTCAAGTAGTTGTACTAATGACGGACTGCAGAAAGAAAGGTCTAGTAGTGAATGTGTACCTATAAGCGGATGATAGGGATGTCGGGTCACCAGTATTTAGCAGAAACAGGTCAGACTTATCGAAGACGTCTACGAGGAGCCATCCACGGGCGTCATCAGTGTCTGATCCCCAGAGCCTGTGCTTGGCATTCAAATCTCCCACAAGGAGTAGTGGTGAGGGGAGCTGAGCCAATAGCGCTAGGAGATCCCGCTCTGGAACTATACTGAGTGGCGGCAGGTACATGTTACAGATGGTAAAACTGATGATCTCCAGCTGTATCCAGACGGCCACAGCTTGCAATGGTGTGGTGAGAGGAACGCTGGCGGCGGAAATGTTAGGCGCCACTAAGGAAGCAACGCCACCGCTTGCACGCATACCTGCAAGAGAATCCCTTCTATATGCCGAAAAAAAGTGGTGTTACGAGTGATTGGAATATAGGTGGGTTTCCTGGAGGCAAATAATTGACGGTGACCGTTGAGAAACTAAATGTTGTAGGTCTGGAGCACGAGCTCGAAAACTATTGACATTCCACTGGATTATTTCCATGCAGAGAGATTTAATGGGCTGTCTTAACTTTTTTCTTGACCTTGGATGACTTGGGGCCCGCGATGCGAAAGGCGCTAGCGCCCTGCGACTCTCCAGATGTACGAGAGACAGAAGAACTCCTTCGGCTCGCTGAGCGAGACCGGGATTTCTTCGAAGGTGTGCGACTGCGTGATCTCTGTGATGGCCGCGATCGTTTCTTACAAGCACTACTTTGTTAGCAGTACTTGTGGCCAGCTTGGGTACTGGTGTCTGTAAGGCTGAAGTGGTGGCGGTGGTGATGGTGGCAGTAGTAGTGCTGTTGGTAGCTGTAGATGTGTGTCGAGAAGTGGGAGGAGCCGCTAGAAAGTCGGTCTGTGTGGAGGCGTGAGCAACAGGGATGTTTTGGACGGCAACAGTGTTTCTAGGAGTGTGGCGGACGGCTGTAGCATAGTTGCTGGTGGTAGCGGGCTTCAGTGTTTCGAAGCGCCGTCGTGCCTCAGGAAATGTGAGGCGTTCCTTAACGCGCAGCTCCTGTATACTCTTCGTCTAGGAAGTGTGGGCACTGTCGCGAGCTCGACGGATGATCTCCGCCACAGTTAACGCAGCAGGGTGTTTGCAGTTCGGGTCTTCGTGAGCCAGAAGGCCACATCGTTCCCACAGGGCTGGATTATTTATTTTATTTATTTAAACAAATGCTCTAGACATGTTGGAAAAATTCCATTTGTCTTCTGGCTTCCCAATATAATGTTCCGTCTGATTTTGTCCAATGTGTCTGAAGTGCAGGACATTTTCTAAGATGTTCCCAGTTCATAATGGAGTTCCCAGTGCACAGCATACAATTTGGAGTCGGCATGAGTCCCATGCGATGGAGATGTTCTGCTAGACAATTATGTTGTGTAATATTTCGAAATGCAGCAACTGTTTCATGTCGAGGTAGAACTGGTATTAGTGTTCTGTCGGTGACTAATTTCTTCCAGTTTTTATCTTTTGTTATGTCGGTAATATATTTTAACCTTTCTGCCTTGATTGATGCCTTAATGTGAAGTTTCGCTGAATGGAATGATACTGGTGTTGTCCAACAATTAAGAATTTCAGTTCCCTTTTTTGCAAGATGATCAGCTTGTTCATTTCCCATGATTCCAACATGCGATGGGATCCATTGTACAATAATTATTTTCCCAATTTCGGCAAATTTTTGTAACAGATCTTTAATTTGTACAATATTGGAGTCCAAGGAGTCTTTAACATTTGAAATTGCTTGTATAGCAGCAGTAGAGTCACAAAATAGAACAGCTTTTTTAAAAGAATGATGCCTAATGTATAGTTGAGAGAGTGCAAGGTTAATTGCTTTCAATTCCCCATCAAAATTTGTCTTTAATCTGCCAGCAGAGGCATAGAGGGAGAACAGTTTACAGTAGACTCCAGCTCCAGCACAATCACTATTAGTTTGCAAAGAACCATCAGTGAAGATATGAAGCCATTCGTTTTCTGGGTAATCAGTATTTATTGTTTCTAAAGCAAGAGATTTTAAAATGGACATAGCCCCTCAAAATCCAACCTCTGCGGTCCTCGTCCCGAGGGGTGGGCAACAGGAAGTAGGGGACTGACTGATGGGGTGATGTACGGTGGGGACTTGGTGTACCCCAGGACCGCTACGGCTGCCGAGAAGGCCCATCAGTAACCCTGAAAACTGGCAGAAGAGGCTCTGGTATTTCCCCCCAGGGACCTACTACGGTAGGTACGGGATTGGCGATCCCGGGGTCCCTAGCCATTCACCCTCAATTCATCCCCTTCATCTCCATCAACTGTGCCACGTGTAGCTACTGCTTGTCAGTAAGCATCACCTTCTTCCCCTTCTAGTTTTTTATTATGATTATTAGTATTTAAGGTCTTAGGTTTATAACTCCTGTCTCACCAGCAGGGATCTCTCCTATCTCCGTGGTTCTGTCCCACGGTTTTCAGCGCGGCTTCCGACATGTGTGCTCTCCGGAGGTCTCAAAAGTGAAGGTTGAGCGGACCCTTCGCACTGCCCCTATGTGTAGCCTTAGGTGCGGAGCCCGTCCACACCGTCAAGTACACCCACGTAGCTCCTTGAGGGCCCGGTCTGTGGTAATCTCCCGACGGCCGCGTTTTGCCGTTGGGTTAGTATCACGGACCGGACGTGTTACCGCTGACGGAACCCCGGTGTAATCAACCACAAGTCCCCTGAATCCGCGTGTGCCTATTACACGCATGCGCGGCCTAAAGTGGGGAGCCACAGGCGGTTATTCCTGTGGTAGGGGCATAAAGCCGGGGTGTGCGTGGTGAACGGTTTACCCATACGGACAAGCAGTGGAGATTGAAGGGTAGCTTTTCTGAGGTACAAATGAGATCGGTCATGGGTGAGGTCCCCATGACGGCACAGACCGTGAAGATTCGGTGTCTTTCTTTCTTTAACCCCCGGATGGCAGGCTGACGCCGACGGTTCCGGATGGGGGTCCTATTCAAAATGCATCCGCGCAAAACCTCATTCACCGACCCTTTTATAGTGATGACCTTGGCATGTGATGGCAAAACCTTTAAAGATATAAGTCCGTTCTACATAAAACGCGAACTCGACAAGATCAGTGGCCCTGTGAAAAACGCTACGCGTCTCCGAGACGGCAGCTTATTATTAGAGAGCACAAGTGCGGACCAGTCGAAGAAGCTACAGAAAGCAACTTTGTTGGGCTCCTACCCTATCCGGGTAGCCCCACACAAGACGCTTAACACCTGCAGAGGAGTAGTCACCACCTCCAGCTTAGACGGTCTTGCAAATGAAGAAATTGTAAGTTGCCTCTCTGATCAACTGGTTTGTCAGGCGTACCGGCTAACACGGAAACAGGATGGCAAGGAATACCCATTGCGTGCGGTTTTTCTCACTTTTGCTGGGACAAAGTTACCAGAATTCATCTATTGCGGATATGAACGTGCTAGCGTCCGCCAGTATGTCCCGAACCCAATGCGCTGTTTTCAATGTCAGCGGTTCGGACATAATAAGGTAACGTGTACCAATCCTGCACTTTGTGAGAAATGTGGCCTACCGACACATGAAGACCCAAACTGCACTCGACCACCTTGTTGCGTGAACTGTGGCGGTAGTCATCCTTCCAGCTCGCGACAGTGCTCTAGATTCATGGACGAAAAAAGTATACAGGAGCTACGTGTAAAGGAACGCCTGACTTTTCCAGAGGCACGACGGCGCTTCGAACAACTGAAGCCTGCTACCACTACTACTGGATATGCATTAGCAGCTCGCCGTACTCCTAATACCACTGTTGCTGTTCAACACGTCCCTGTCGCACACGCATCCACGCAGACTGACTTTCTAGCCGTTAAACCTACGCCTCAGACTGTTTGTATATCCACCAGCACAGCCTCCGTTTCAGCCGTACAGGCTCCAGCCACCAAGCCATCACCGAGTAACAACAATCCAGTGGTAAATGTAAAAAACCGATCCCGGCCACAACATAGATCGCGAAGTCGCTCGCCTTCCATCAGATCCCGGTCTCGTTCTACGAGCCGTAGGAGTTCTGACTCCCGAACATCAGCGGAGTCACAGGACGCTAACGATTTTCGAGTCGTAGGGCCCAAGTCAGCCAAGGTCAAGAAAAAAGTTAAAACGGCCCGTTAAAAACCCTTCATGGAAATAATCCAGTGGAATGTCAATGGTTTTCGAGCTCGTGCTCAAGACCTACAATATTTAGTTTCTCAACGGTCACCGTCAATTATTTGCCTCCAGGAAACCCACTTACAACCCAATCACTCATTACACCTTCACTCTTTCTCTGCCTTTAGAAGCGACTCTCTTGCAGGTATGCGTGCAAGCGGTGGCGTTGCTACCTTAGTGGCGCCTAACATCTCAGCCGCCAACGTTCCTATCACCACAGCATTGCAAGCTGTGGCCGTTCGGATACAGCTGGAGAGCATAAGTTTTACCATCTGCAACATCTACCTGCCGCCGCTCAGTATAGTTACAGAGCGTGATCTTCAAGCTCTATTGGCTCAGCTCCCCTCACCACTACTCCTTGTGGGAGATTTGAATGCCAAGCACACGCTCTGGGGATCAGACACTGATGACGCCCGTGGATGCCTCCTCGTAGACGTCTTCGATAAGTCTGACCTGCTTCTGCTAAATACTGGTGACCCGACATTCCTATCATCCGCTTATGGTACACATTCCGTACTAGACCTTTCTTTCTGCAGTCCGTCATTAGTACCACTACTTGAGTGGTCAGTACTTTCCGACCTCTTCGGCAGTGATCATTACCCCATTAACATTCATTTTTCTGGCCGCCAATGTGTACCTTCTCGACATCCTCGCTGGATTATTTCCAAAGCTAACTGGGGAAAATTCCAATCCCTCATACACCTCATCGACGATAATTTCGACACCATCGATGAAATGGTCGAATATTTTACTTGCTCGATCCTGCTCGCAGCAGAAGCCAGCATTCCTCGAGGTTCCCCTACACCACGTCGTATCCCTGTACCGTGGTGGTCCGATCAATGCAGTTTGGCTATCAAAGCACGCAAACGTGCTTTGCGCATTTTTCAGCGGCACCCGACGGAAGGGAACTTCGTCGCCTTCAAACGTTCTCGCGCTAGGGCACGCTTTATACTGCGCAACGCAAAGCGTAAATCTTGGGAAGCCTATGTGTCTTCGCTTTCCCGGCGCAGCTCTACCCAACAAGTATGGTCAGCTGTTCGGCGGATGTATGGCAAGTATCGCCGGACGGTAATTCCCGGCCTTGCCATCAACGGTTCCATGTGCACCACCGAACAGGAAATAGCTGAAACCCTAGCTAACACATTTGCTGCCACGAGCCAAACTGCCCGCTATGACATCTCTTCCTGCCTATTAAGGAAAGGGCGGAGCGGGTACCACTTAATTTTAATAGTGACTGCACCGAGCCGTACAACCAACCTTTTACCGCAGCCGAGCTCGCCCATTCTCTGGCGTTAGCAAAGGATTCTTCTCCAGGTCCGGATGACGTACACCGACAGATGCTGCTACATCTTCCATCTGAGGCGCTGTGCTTCCTTTTAAACATCTATAACCGCATTTGGCATGAGCGCGTTTTCCCTTCCTCCTGGCGAGAGGGTATTGTCATCCCCATCCCTCGACCCGGAAAGGACCGCACGCTACCATCTAGCTACCGCCCCATTTGCCTGACGAGTGTCATCTGCAAGACCATGGAGCGAATGATAAACGCTCGGTTAAATTGGTGGCTAGAAAAACATAACCATCTGTCCAACTTGCAATGCGGTTTTCGTCGCCATCGCTCAAGTGTCGATAATCTAACACGCCTTGAGGGGTATATTTCCGATGCGTTTCTACTGAAACAGCACGCCGTGGGCGTGTTCCTCGACCTGGAGAAGGCTTATGACACCACCTGGCGGTACGGCATACTCCGTAACCTACATGGTTACGGTATGCGTGGTCATCTACCCGAATTCCTATGCAACTTTTTAAAACTTCGCCGTTTTCGGGTTCGCATAGGAAACACGATATCATGGGAGCGGATACAGGAGAACGGCGTACCTCAAGGGTCAATTTTGAGCGTCACCCTTTTTGCCGTAGCGATTAACGGCATCACTAGTGCCGTTAGAAGTTGAATTCCATCATCCCTCTATGTTGACGACTTTGCAGTCTATTATAGGTCTGCCAACATAGATCACATTGAGCGCCAACTGCAGCTGACCATTACCCAGCTGGCAGCTTGGGCGCTTCAAACCGGCTTCCGTTTTTCAGCTGCGAAGACGCAGTGTATCCACTTTCACCGCCTACGAGGTATTCACCCGCCTCCTGATCTTCATTTGAACGGCACACCCCTGCCATTTGTCTCACACCTGAAGTTCTTGGGCCTCTACTTGGACCGACAGTTAAATTGGGAGCACCACATTCGTCACCTTCGAGCCTCTTGCGATCGTTCTCTTCGGGTGCTGAAGGTATTATCTGGAGCATCTTGGGGGGGCGATCGCGCGGTAATGTTGAGGCTGTACCGCTCTCTCGTTCGGTCCAAGCTGGACTATGGCAGTTTTATTTATGGCGCAGCGACCGCCTCTAAACTTCGCCTGTTAGACACCGTGCATCACACTGGCATCCGCCTTGCCACAGGAGCATTCCGCACCAGTCGAGTCGACTGCCTGTATGCAGACTCAGGCGAACCTCCACTGCATATTCGTCGCTCGATTTTACTCTGCTCATACGTCTCGAAGCTGGCAAGTCATCCCAATCATCCTTGTTTTAAACCAGTTCTGTGTCCAGATTTAGTCCACCGTTATATGCGCCCTGGTTCTCGGACACGCCCCGTGGGAATAAGATTTCGGGATCACCTACATTCCCATGGCATCCGAATGCCTCGCGTGGAGAGGTCGTCCATCTGCCCTTATCCTGCATGGCAGCTCAATCGTGCGCGGTTCGATCTAACTCTTTCAAACAACCCTAGACTCGCTACTCCACATTCGGTGTTCCAACAACTTTTTGCCGAATTACTGGGCCGTTACCCTAACTACGTTCCGGTCTTTACAGACGGTTCCCAGTTAGGTAACGCTACGGGTTGCGCATTTTTCATTAACGGTGAGACTCATAAATTTCGACTTCTGGACTCCACTTCGGTCTTCTCAGCAGAGCTATATGCCATCTTTTATTTGCTCCTTTTTATTTGCAAGTTAGCCCCGGGCTCTTTTATTGTTTGCACCGACTCTCTCAGTGCTCTTCAGGCCTTGAAACAGCAGACTGCCGCTCACTCTCTAGTTTTAAAAATACAGGCCCAGATCTCGCAAATGCTCGGTCGAGGGTACCATTTAGTTTTTACTTGGACCCCAGGCCATGTGGGCATTTCCGGGAACGAGGAGGCGGACGCGGCTGCTAAGTCCGCTTGCCGTATGCCCCGGAGTTTAACATCTACGGTGCCATACCAGGATGTGCAACGTTTATTCCGTCGCCATCTCCTATCTGCTTGGCAGCAATCCTGGACAGCTATAGAAGGCACACAACTACGGGGTATAAAAGAGAGCGTACAACCCTGGCAAACATCCTGCAGGGATAACCGGCGAGCCGAGGTGATACTCACCCGGCTGAGAATTGGGCACACACGAGCCACTCATGGTCATCTGCTAAGAGGGGAACCGGCCCCTGTGTGTGCCTCGTGTTCAGTACGCCTCACGGTGCGGCACGTACTGCTGCATTGCCCGCAGTACGCCCGCGTTCGCCAGTCTTTGGGCTTGGGGCCTAACTTGCAACGTGTTTTAGGTGACGACCCAGTGGCCGTGGATAAGGCACTGCGATTTATTTTTAAAATAGGTTTTAATAAAGAAGTGTGACTTTTATTTTATATTTATTACTTTTAGAGATTTTAAGGTAAGAGTCTTTAGATCGTTTTTAATGTTCTTTTAGCAGTTGAGTGTTTTTATTATATTTTACCGTTTTAGCAAAATTTTTATAGCTTTTAGGTTTTAATATTGACTTCGGGCCCGAATGACCTTGTTGTCGACGGGCCCTAAAACGCCACACACTCACTCACTCACTAAAATGGACATAGGAGTTTCGGATTTTTTCACTTGCTCCCTGAGACTTAATTTACATTCGACTTCAATATATTCAATTGGGTTTGTTGGGTATAATAATTCTTCTACTTCAGCATCTTGAGTTTCCAGCTTTCGTATAGTATCAATATGTTGGATAAATCCTTTGGTAGTTTTGAGTTTTCTTGGTTTTCGGTCATAATTTTTCCAATAATTATCTGAATATAATCTTATCAATTTTTCATACTGTATAAGAGCTAATTTATTTATTTCATGGACAATGGGATGATTTGCGGTTACGATCTCCATTGCGATGATAGGTGTGGTTCCCCCCAGGGGCCTACCTCGGTAGGTACGGGTTTGGCGAACCCGGGGTCCCGAGCCAAGTCTCCCTCGTGTGGGCTCCTCTTCGTGGTTGAGGGAGACGGTCAACAGGCCCACCCACGTGTAGGCCGTGCGTGGAGACCCGTGTCGGTGGAAAGGTTAGTCCTGGTGGTTGAGGGATGCGTATCTGAGCTCGTAACAGTATTTTTCTGAATTCGGGGAGGGTACGCATTACTAATACACTACTTTGGCTTCTGCTTCGCCTAAACGGGAGGTTAGGGACTAACCCACCCCTAATCAATCGGCCAGGATTAGGTATTGTACCGAACTCCAGGGTGAGTGGGACGGCGAGCTCGCTATATCCCCTGTGTAGCCCTGTCATCCCAGTGGGATGACCCCTTGTTGGGCTCCGTGGTGGGTGGGGAGCACTGGGGGATGAATCTTACGCCAACTTTCATGGTAAACCTTAAAAACAATAATAACAATAATATTAAATCATTCAACCAAGCTGGAAAGGAAGTAGTCGAGTCTTTTGGTCCTCGCTACTTAGTTGTAACAAGAAAGGAGGAAGGTAAGAACTTTTTGACAGTGAACCCTTTTATCATCCAGAAGGGATTAGATAAGATTGCCGGTCCAGTCAAGTCCTGTACGCGCTCCAGAAACGGCACGCTCCTTGTGGAAGCACACACGACTTCCCAGGCGGCAACATTAATAAAAGCCACGTTATTGGGCAGCTATCCCGTCACAATTGCGGTGCACAAGACCCTAAACTCCTCCCGCGGGGTCGTCACCACTCGTGCGTTGGACGGGATGTCAAATGAGGAAATAAAGGAGAACCTACAGGACCAGGGTGTCACTGCAGTATACCGGGTGCAACGTAGAGAGCAAGGGGAATTGGTCCTTACCCGTACCTTGTTCCTCACCTTTGATCGGGTAGATGTCCCGCAAAGGCTTAGGGCAGGGTATGAGTCCATAGAGGTTAGGCCATATATACCAAACCCACTCAGGTGCTTCAAATGTCAGCGCTTCGGTCATACGAGTGATTTTTGTAGCGGTGTGCCAACATGCGTGCAGTGTGGTCTGTCTAAGCACGAGGATGCCTGCACATCCCCGGCAAAATGTGTCAACTGTGCTGGTGAACATCCATCCAGCCACAGAGAGTGCCCACGATTCCTAGAGGAAAAGGCGATACAGGAGATCCGAGTAAGGGAGAAGTTATCCTTCTCGGATGCCCGTAAAGTCTTACGTACTCGTCTACCCTCGGTGCCAAAGTCCGGTACCTACAGCTCCGTAGCTGCTAAGGTGGCACCGAGGAAAGAAATCGCAACTCAGACCAGCGATTGTGAGGCTAGTATAACAGACAAGGTCCTTACTGCCACACCAGCTCGAAAGCCTACCAAGCAATCCGGGCCGGCTCCTCTCTCACCTAAATCGCCGAGGGAGAAGTCCGCACCGACATCACCAAAGCCGTCAACCTCATCGAAAGTCCAGCCCAATATAGTGTTCGATGCACCGCCCAAAAAGTTTAAGACCGCTTACACAAAATCAGACTTTCTTAAAGTTACTAACAAAGAGACCGGCAAGAAAAAAGTTCTAGGGCATCTAGAAGTTCATCTTCTGAGGGGTCCTCTGGTGAAGACACGGATCGACAACTGTCATCATCGTCGATCTCTGTGTCCAACAGGTTTGAGGTCCTCGAACCTAAGTTTTCTATAGGAAAAGGGGCCTCATCCGTGGAAGAAATGGACCAGGAAGACACGGACCACACTGCAAGAACGGCAATGAAAAAGCGCCAGGACAAACCCGATGAAAAGGAAACAGGTGTTAGCCCTACACCGAAGAAAAAGGGTAAGCTGATTCGGCCACCGTTAAAGTCCTCTTAACGTAGAAGACCTTTTACAACCTATCTCCATAGTTCCAATGGCTATCCTCCAATGGAACTTGCGGGGTTTAAGAGCACATCGACCAGAATTGGAGCTTTTGCTCAGTAAGCATAACCCCTTAGTGGTATGCTTACAAGAGACTAAGCTACGACCGCAAGACAAGTTTAAAATTCGACGCTACACACCACTGCGGTGTGATATTGACACAGAAGAGGGCATTCCTGCTCACGGGGGCACTATGATGCTCCTCAGGGATGACATATTTGTAGACCCGGTACAGCTGCAATCTGATATACAATCTGTAGCTGTAAGGATTAAGCTGCCAACCATCGAATTTTGCATTTGCAATGTATATCTCCCGCCATCAGATGACCTCTCGTTAATTGACCTTGAAGATCTGGTTTCCCAACTTTCAACACCATTTCTAATAGTTGGAGACCTTAATGCCCATCACCCACTATGGGGTTCAACTCGGGCATGTTCGAGAGGCCACCTCATTGCAAAATTCTTGGAGAGCAATAACTTGGTTCTCCTGAATTCCGGAGAGCCAACGTTCCTCTCAGACGCTTATAACACCTATTCGCACATCGATTTGGCAGTATGTTCATCCCAGTTAGCAGTTTCATTGCAGTGGAATGTCATCTCTGATTTACATTCCAGCGACCACTTCCCATGTCTTCTTAGTCTCTTAGCACACGATGTGTCTACCTCACGTAACCCTAGATGGCGCTTTGATCGTGCCAACTGGAACCTTTACACCCAGTTGGCTGTCTTTGATTACAACGAGCACGATTCTGTGAATGATCTAGTCGATCATATCACAGAGACAATTCTTTCCGCTGCAGAAGAGTCTATTCCACGTTCGGCCACCCAACCTGGTCGTCTTCCTGTCCCGTGGTGGAACAACGACTGCCGGAATGCTATTCGTGCTCGTAGACGTGCTCTACGGGTATTTCAACGACACCCTACCCAAAGTAATCTAATTGAGTACAAGAAAGCGCGTGCACAGTCTAGGCAAATAATTAAGGATAGCAAAAAGATCTCATGGAACAACTTTGTCTCATCTTTTAACAGATGGACACCATCATCTGTTGTATGGGATAGGCTAAGGCGCGTGGCCGGAAAATCAACCCACTTGCCAATCGCTGGCCTGAAAACACCTGCAGGAGTTGTTGATCCGTTTGTCGTGGCTAACACCTTCGGCTGTGCTTTCGCTCAGGTGTCTAGCTCAAGTAATTATGCTCCTGAGCTTATCTCAATTAAGACTCAGGTGGAATCTCAAGGTTTCGTGTTTAGTTCCAGAAACCTTGAAGATTATAACCGCCTCTTCACCTTGGCGGAGTTAGAACACGCTCTTTCATCATCGCGACTGACAGCGCCAGGACCGGACGGAATCGACGTTCAAATGTTACAACATCTCTCACCTGAAGGTAAGGCATACCTGCTCGAGGTCTATAACCGTGTTTGGGTTGATGCCACGTTTCCGGACAAGTGGCGAGAAGCCACCATTATACCTATCTTGAAAGCTGGCAAGGACCGTCAGCTCCCTTCTAGCTACCGTTCTATTTCCCTCACCAGTTGCGTCTGCAAGGTGATGGAACGCATGATAAATGGGCGGTTGGTATGGTGGCTGGAAACGCACAACCTACTGAATAACATCCAGTGCGGTTTTCGACGACGCCGTTCAACAGTGGATCATCTTGTGTCCACGTCGACACAGATTATGAACGGCTTTCTTAAAAACTGTCAAACAGTCGGAATATTTTTTGACCTCGAAAAGGCTTATGATACGTGTTGGCGTGCAGGGTTGCTACGTACTCTGCACACCTGGAATATACGTGGACGCCTACCACTCTTCCTTCAGGAATTCTTGAAAGACCGCGTATTCCGAGTAAGGGTTGGTTCGGTTTTTTCGAACCTTTTCGTTCAAGAGAACGGTGTACCACAGGGATCGGTGCTAAGTGTCACGTTGTTTGCTATTGCGATTAATTCTATCTCGAAATGTGTACCTCCGGGGGTCTCGTCATGCCTATTTGTAGACGACTTTGCCGTCTACTGTACATCTCAGCGCACTTCGTTTATAGAGCGCCGTCTCCAGACCACCTTGGACAACCTTAAGGTTTGGAGTTTAAAGAACGGCTTCCGATTCTCTGCTGAGAAAACCATCTGTGTTAACTTCTGGCGCCAGCGGAGTCGACTACCTCCAAGGCTCCGGCTAGGCGCTGATCTACTACCTTTTGCAGATGAGACGAGGTTCCTTGGATTGATATTTGACAGAAAACTTAGTTGGTCGTCGCATATAGCACAACTGAAAGCACGATGTGACCGATCTTTAAATATCTTGCGGGTACTAAGTGGAAAATCGTGGGGAGCGGACCGTACAGTGTTATTGCGACTGTATCGCACACTCATCCGTTCCAAATTAGATTATGGTAGTATCGTTTATGGCTCAGCACGACCATCTGTGCTGAAGAGATTAGACACAGTCCATAATTGTGGCATACGTATAGCAGTTGGGGCATTTCCAACGAGCCGAGTTATAAGCCTGTATGCTGAGTCTGCAGAACCTCCTCTGCAGTACAGGCGCGACATGCTATTAGCAAATTATGGCTGTGGACTTAATTGCATGCCCACACATCCAACGTTTACGCCGTTCTTTAACACCTCCATGGACGTGCGTTATAGGAACACTTCTATTAAACCAAAGCCACCTGGTTTTCGTTTCCGGCAGCTCCTTAGACGTCTTAATAGCGAAATGCCCAAGATGTATCCTAGGGGGGAGAGGACATACCCTCCTTGGTTGTGCAGAGCGCCCCACGTTTATCTGGGCATGACCACACACGATAAATCTACCATGTCTATGTCTAGTATCCGCAAATGCTTTTTAGAATTTTTATCGCGATATCAGGACCATATTAAAATTTACACCGACGGGTCCAAGAATTCAGATGGTGTTGGTTGTGCTTACGTGTGTGGAACCGAACCCTATACATTCGGATTCCACACTAGCACTTCCATTTTTACCGCAGAGCTCTATGCAATATACCGGGCCATTTTACACGTACGTCGACGAAAGTTGGGGAACTGCTTAATCCTGAGTGATTCCCTCAGTGCACTTCAAAGCCTACGGCAGCTGTACAACTACCACCCTATTGTGCAGCGGATACAGGATGCCCTCCACGTTTTACACGCTTCTGGTGTGTGCATGGATTTCTGGTCACGTAGGCTTGCGGGGGAATGAAATGGCGGATTCGGCAGCCAAGATGGCTACCATGAAGCCCAGGGTACGACTACCATGTGTGACATCGGAAGATTTTAGGGCGGTATTACGGAGAGCTGTGCTAACCTGCTGGCAGGAAGAGTGGTCCGCTCTCCGCAATAATAAACTTAGATCTATTAAGGAACTTCCGATTCCCTGGGTTACCTCCTGTCTGTCATCTCGTCGCGAGGAGGTGACTGGCTCGGTTGCGCATTGGGCATTGTTATTTTAGCCACAGCTTTTTATTGAATAGAACCCCGGTTCCCGTTTGCCCACTGTGCAGTGGTGACCTGAGTGTCCGTCACTTGCTTTTAGATTGTTATAGCTTGGCACGTCTCCGCAGGTCTCTCCAGCTGCCGGCCAGCTTGGCGGATATCCTCGCGGATGACGAAACGGCAGTGGGCAAAGTTTTAGCATTTGTTTCAACTGTGGATTTTAGAATTTAACCTCAAGTATCTTTTTTTGTTGTTTTTTTAGTATATATATGTGTGCAGTTTTAACAGGTTTATAGATAATAATATATATTTTTAGAAATCTTTATATCTGGCTTTTGCCATGACTTGTTTTTTAAAGGGCGCTGATGACCGCCGTAGTTGAGCGCCCCTATACACATCATCATCATAGGTGTGGTTTTAACTGCTCCGGTTATTATCCTCAGCGCTTGGTTTTGTACCAGTTCTAATTCTTTTATATTTGCGGATATCAAATTTTCACAGCCATAGAGAAGAATGGGTTTAATATAAATGTTATATGTTCTATTCAAAACTGATAGTGAGCATCCCCATTTTTTTCCTGTAAGACGTTTTAGGACGTTTAATCTGGTTCTAGCCTTTTCTGCAGTCTTCTTAACCTGAGTTTTCCATGAAAGTTTTTGGTCCAAGTGCATTCCTAAGTATTTAGGAGTTGTATTCTCAACAATATCTTCAGATTTGTATTGTAAGTGTATATTTGGGGTTTTGTGTGCCAGTGTGAAGACATGGTAATATGTTTTTTCAGTATTTATAATTAACCTATTACGTTCTACCCAGCCTTCCAGAGATTTGAGTGCTGTGTTCATGGTTTCAGATAATTTGTCATGATTTCTGGGTAATGACAGCCACATTACTAAATCGTCGGCATATAGAGCAGATTTAATTCCTGATTCCTCATAAAGAGTAGTAGGTAGGTCGTTTATCATTACATTAAAAAGCAATGGGCTCAAGACAGCTCCTTGTGGTAATCCAACCTTTTGTTGTTTATATTTTGAAGTTACGTTATTAAAACGTGTTGCACACATTCTTTGAGTTAAAGTCTTTTATCCAATGTAATAATCGCCCTTTAATTCCATAGTCTACTAGCTTATCTAATAGTTCAGCTGTCCATACCATGTCATAAGCCTTTCTGAAGTCCACAAATACAGCTAAAGTGGTTTGCCTTGCATCTAGGGCATCTTTAATATGCTGGTTAAGTTTTAATATTTGTTGTGTGGTAGATTGATTCTTTCGAAATCCAGCTTGTGCAGGAGTTAGAATATTATTATTTTCCAAGAACCATGTCAACCGAGCATTAATCATTCTTTCGATTATTTTAGATAGAATACTCGTTAGTAATATAGGCCGATAACTGGAAATATCATTTGCTGGTTTCTTTTCCTTTAAAATAGGAATAATAATAGCCTTTTTCCATTCCATGGGGATGGTTGAGTGCCATATCTGATTAAATAGTAGTAAGCAAGTCTTCAGACTATTTGGACTCAGGTGTTTTTAGGAATTCTGCACAGATACGGTGTCTTCCAGGACTTTTCCCCAATTTAAGTTCTTTAATTGACTGGAGTAATTCTCTCAATTGAAAATCGGCATCCAGACTGGTGTCTACTTTACAAGCCACTTTGATTTTTTCTTTAATTATTTTTTCTTCTTGTCTAGTTTGTTTAGATGGAGGTTCAGTTTTAGTGAAATGCTTTGTGAAGGCTTCAGATATGCGTGTATCATCTACTAGTTTTTTTGTGCCAATTAATAAAGGAGATTTCTGGTTATTGCTTTTGTTACAAGATGATATGAATGTGTGGATTCTCTTACTATCTTTCCTATAATCTATTGTATTGAGAAATGCATTGTAACTTCTTCTTTTGGCCTCAATAACTTCTTTCTTCATTAAAGCCGACTTTTCTCTCCATTTAATTACATCATCTGGTCTCTTAGATGTTTCTGCTTGTCTTCTCGCTGCCTCTCTGTCTGCTTTTAAAGTATCCAATTCCTTAGTCCAAAAAGGTTTGTATTTATAAACTTTTCCTCTCGGGATATGATTCTTTGCTGCTGTCAGGATTGCGTGACAAAATTTCTTATTATTCTTGTCTGGTCCATCTCTAGTGAAATCAAAATTTTCAGGCGAAAGAGTGACTTCAAGTTCATTAGCAAAGTCATGCCAGTTAGCTTTCTTAAAATTCCAATTGCATCTGATATTTGGGGTTTCTCGAACTTGTCGGGTTTGTTGACATATATTAGATATGATCATTCTGTGGCCGCATCCTGCGTCTGCAATGATTTTCCTTTGTAGTCGATCTATCAGATCGGAAGATACCAAAGTTAGATCAGGATTTGTTGTATTCCCATTATAATGTAGGTAGGTGCCAATATCATCTTGATTAAACACGAGTTCCATGTTGCTAGAGGAAAGAAAGTCGTTGATTTCCTTTCCTGCTCCATTCAAATCAGTATATCCTACGTCTGGGAAGTGTGCATTGAAGTCTCCTAAAATTATAGTCTTTTTTGCAGTTGCAAGGTTGTATAGTTCTGGGGTATTATTGGGTGGGTTATATATACAATATATTCTGAAATGTTCACTGTTTCTCCATACATCTAGTTTAATGATTTCCGATTTATCAGATTCAGTCATTTCTTTTATTTTTATATATTCATTAATTATGTTATTTTTTACTCCCACCAGTATACCACTTGCTATTTGACGTGACTTTGGTAATAAATGTATTTGATAGCCCTTAAACTCAAAATATTTTAATGTATCTTGGCTAATGTTTGCTTCAACAATGAAGAAAACATCTGTGCTTTCGGTTGCTAGTGTTTTCGCTACTTCAGTTTTCTTTGTTAAGGACAAAGTTCCGGCATTCCATTGGAGTACTCTTAATGTGGTTCCATCCCGGACATCCGATCGAGGAACCTTTTTACGTCCGGAGTTTTTTCCATTAAGATGTTTAGCCATTTGAGCAAATACGTAACCGTTTTAGTGGCACCAGATTTTACATTTTGGCGGTCACATCACCAGCTCATAACCCCCAATATGAATGGAGGACCGCACCTGACGTTGGTCGATGAGTCTCTTAGACTTCCTCGGGAGATTTCTGTAGAAAGCACCGAGTTTCTTCATTTGCCATTTTGAAGACATCTGTACGCTGTGTCAGGCCAGCGTTTGATCGGGAGTAGGTGTTACCCGCGTTGTGGACTATTCTTAGTTGGTCTCACCTCTTGTCACCTGGCAAGCTACCTATGCTATACTTCCCCAGAATGACAGTCTGGATCATTGACAGCTAAGCCCCACCACCACGTCAAGGTGATAGTCCCCGGTGGGACTGGATTATTACACGAGCCCTTAATATGTCCGAAGCGCTGGCACTGAAAACAGCACATTGGTTCGGCACATATTGACGGACGCTAGCACGTTCATATCCGCAGTAGATATATTCCGGTAATTTCGTGCCTGAGAAGGTTAGAAATACCGTGAAAAGGCGGTATTCTTTGCCATCCTGTTTGCGGGTTAGTCGGTACGCTTGACAGACCAGCTGATCTGAGACAGCTAACGATTTCCTCATTGGCAAGACCATCTAAGCTGGAGGTGGTGACTACTCTACAACTGTTCAGCGATGTGTGTGTGGCTACCCGGATTGGGTAGGAGCCCAACAAATTCGCTTTCTGTAGCTACTTAGATTGGTCTGCGCTGGTACTCTAATAATAACGTTCCGTCTCGGAGGCGCGTCGCATTTTTCAGTGGGCCACTTATCTTGTCCAGTTCACGCTTTATGTAAAATGGACTTGAATCTTTAAAAGTTTTGCCATCGCTTGCCAAGGTCATTACTAAAAACGGGTCAATGAAAGAGGGTTTGCGCGGATACATTTTGAATAGGACCCCTATCCGGAACCGTCGGCGTCAGCCTGCCATCCGGGGGTTAAACAAAGAAAGTCACCGAATCTTCACGGTCTGTGCCGTCATGGGGACCTCACCCATGACCGATCTCATTTGTACCTCAGAAAAGCTACCCTTCCACATCCACTGCTTGTTGGTATGGGTAAACCGTTCACCACGCACACCCCGGCTTTATGCCCCTACCACAGGAATAACTGCCTGTGGCTCCCCACTTTAGGCCGCGCAGCGTATAATAGGCACACGCGGATTCAGGGGACTTGTGGTTGATTACACCGGGGTTCCGTCAGCGGTAACACGTCCGGTCCGTGATACTAACCCAACGGCAACACGGCCGTCGGGAGATTAACACAGACCGGGCCCTCGAGGAGCTACGTGGGTGTACTTGACGGTGTGGACGGGCTCCGCACCTAAGGCTACACATAGGGGCAGTGCGAAGGGTCCGCTCAACCTTCACTTTTGAGACCTCCGGAGAGCACACATGTCGGAAGCCGCGCTGAAAACCGTGGGACAGAACCACGGAGATAGGAGAGATCCCTGCTGGTGAGACAGGAGTTATAAACCTAAGACCTTACGTGCTAATAATAATAAAAAACTAGAAGAGGAAGATGATGCTTACTGACTAGCAGTAGCTCAACGTGGCACAGTTGATGTAGATGAATTGAGGGTGAGTGGCTAGGGACCCCGGGATCGCCAATCCCGTACCTACCGTAGTAGGTCCCTGGGGAAGAATACCAGAGATTCTTCTGCCAGTTTTCGGGGTTACTGATGGGCCTTCTCGGTAGCCGTAGCGGTCCTGGGGTATAGTGGCCGCGCCGAAACCATCCCCAGGCGGTCGCCTTTGTACGGCAAAACAGTTCTCACCCCTAACCTCAATGTCATAAGTTTCTTAGGTGACACCGGGGCGGAGGGGTGAAGAATGTTAGGCTCGTGTTCATAGCTAAAACCATCCAGGGTTGCCGTTCTAAGACGCATTTAGAAGGGAAAAAAATTCAAGCTGATTTCACTGTACGAACGTCATTTGGTTTACTTATTGACATTTTCAAATAAAATTTAAATCATTAATATAACCTAATTTTACAACGCTTTATAACATAACTCAAAAGAGATATATTGCCTATGTTGTTATGGTACTGGTACTTGCATTACCTACAAGAACTAAATGGTCTCAAAAGTGAAGGTTGAGCGGACCCTTCGCACTGCCCCTATGTGTAGCCTTAGGTGCGGAGCCCGTCCACACCGTCAAGTACACCCACGTAGCTCCTCGAGGGCCCGGTCTGTGTTAATCTCCCGACGGCCGTGTTGCCGTTGGGTTAGTATCACGGACCGGACGTGTTACCGCTGACGGAACCCCGGTGTAATCAACCACAAGTCCCCTGAATCCGCGTGTGCCTGTTATACGCAGCGCGGCCTAAAGCGGGGAGCCACAGGCGGTTATTCCTGTGGTAGGGGCATAAAGCCGGGGTGTGCGTGGTGAACGGTTTACCCATACGGACAAGCAGTGGAGATTGAAGGGTAGCTTTTCTGAGGTACAAATGAGATCGGTCATGGGTGAGGTCCCCAATACGGCACAGACCGTGAAGATTCGGTGTCTTTCTTTTTTTAACCCCCGGATGGCAGGCTGACGCCGACGATTCCGGAAGGGGGTCCAATTCAATGTCTCCGCGCAAAACCTCTTTCACTGACCCTTTTCTGGTAATGACCTTGGCATGTAATGGCAAAACGTTTAAAGATGTCAGTCCCTTCTATATAAAGCGTGAGCTCGATAAGATCAGTGGCCCTGTCAAAAACTATACGCGCCTTAGAGACGGCACCTTACTATTGGCGAGCACAAGCGCAGACCAATCTAAAAAGCTACAGAAAGCGACTTTGTTGGGCTCCTACCCTATCCGGGTAGCCCCACACAAAACACCTAATACCTGTAGAGTAGTCACCACCTCCAGCTTAAATGGTCTTGCGAATGAAGAGATAGTAAGGTGCCTCTCTGATCAGCTTGTTTGTCAGGCGTACCGACTAACACGAAAGCAAGATGGCAAAGAGTACCCTTTACGTACGGTTTTTCTAACTTTTGCTGGGACTAACTTACCCGAATTCATCTATTGTGACTACGAACGTGCTAGCGTCCGCCAGTATGTCCCGAACCCCATGCGCTGTTTCCAATGTCAGCGGTTCGGACATACTAAGGTCACATGTACCAATCCTGCTCTTTGTGAGCAATGTGGCCTACCGAAGCACGACGATCCTAACTGCAGTCGAACACCTTGTTGCTGAACTGTGGCGGTAGTCATCCCTCCAGCTCGCGACAGTGCCCTAAATTCATGGACGAAAAAAGTATTCAGGAGCTACGTGTAAAGGAACGCATGACATTTCCAGAGGCACGACGGCGCTTCGAACAACTGAA
Source organism: Mantis religiosa (assembly GCA_030765055.1). Lineage (NCBI taxonomy): Eukaryota > Metazoa > Arthropoda > Insecta > Mantodea > Mantidae > Mantis > Mantis religiosa. The sequence goes on along the minus strand of JAUKNK010000320.1, from coordinate 2,877,147 downwards.
GCCTGCTACCACTACTACTGGATATGCACTAGCAGCTCGCCGTACTCCTAATACCACTGTTGCTGTTCAACACGTCCCTGTCGCCCACGCATCCACGCAGACTGACTTTCTAGCCGTTCAACCTACGTCTCAGACTGTATATCCACCAGCACTACCTCCGTTTCAACCGTACAGACTCCAGACACCAAGCCATCAGCGGGTAACAACAACCCAGTAGTAACTGTGAAAAACCGATCCCGACCACAGCATATATCACGAAGTCGCTCGCCCTCCATTAGATCCCGGTCTCGTTCTACGAGCCGTAGGAGTTCCGCCGCCCACGTTCCTCTCACCACACCATTACAAGCTGTGGCCGTCCGTATACAGGTGGAGAGCATCAGTTTTACCATCTGTAATATGTACCTGCCGCCGCTCACTATAGTTCCAGAGCGTGATCTTCTAGCTCTATTGGCTCAGCTCCCCTCACCACTACTCCTTGTGGGAGGTTTGAATGCCAAGCACACGCTCTGGGGATCAGACACTGATGACGCCCGTGGATGCCTCCTCGTAGACGTCTTCGATAAGTCTGACGTGCTTCTGCTAAATAATGGTGACCCGACATTCCTATCATCCGCTTACGGTACACATTCCGTACTAGACCTTTCTTTCTGCAGTCCGTCATTAGTACCACTACTTGAGTGGTCAGTACTTTCCCACCTCTTTGGCAGTGATCATTACCCCATTAACATACATTTTTCTGGCCGCCAATGTGTACCTTCTCGACATCCTCGCTGGATTATTTCCAAAGCTAACTGGGGAAAATTCCAATCCCTGATACACCTCATCGACGATGGTTTCGACACCATCGGCGAAATGGTCGAATATTTTACTTGCTGTATCCTGCTCGCAGCAGAATCCAGCATTCCTCGAGGTTCACCTACACCACGTCGTATCCCTGTACCGTGGTGGTCCGAGGAATGCAGTTTGGCTGTCAAAGCACGCAAACGTGCTTTGCGCGTTTTTCAGCGGCACCCGACGGAAGGGAACTTCGTCGCCTTCAAACGTTCTCGCGCTAGGGCACGCTTTATATTGCGCAACGCAAAGCGTAAATCTTGGGAAGCCTATGTGTCTTCGCTTTCCCGGCGCAGCTCTACCCAACAAGTATGGCCAGCTGTTCGGCGGATGTATGGCAAGTATCGCCGGACGGTCATTCCCGGCCTTGCCATCAACGGTTCCATGTGCACCACCGAGCAGGACAGCTGAAGCCCTAGCTACCACATTTGCTGCTACTAGCCAAACTGCCCGCTATGACGCTCTCTTCCTGCCTATTAAGGAAAAGGCGGAGCGGGTACCACTTAATTTTAATAGAGACTGCACCGAGCCGTACAATCAACCCTTTACCGCAGCCGAGCTCGCCCATTCTCTGGCGTTAGCAAAGGATTCTTCTCCAGGTCCCGATGACGTACACCGACAGATGCTGCTACATCTTCCATCTCAGGCGCTCTTTCCTTTTAAACATCTATAACCGCATTTGGCATGAGCGGGTTTTCCCTTCCCCCTGGCGAGAGGGTATTGTCATCCCCATCCCTCGACCCGGAAAGGACCGCACGCTACCATCTAGCTACCGCCCCATTTGCCTGACGAGTGTCATCTGTAAGACGTTGGAGCGAATGATAAGCGCTCGGCTAAATTGGTGGCTAGAAAAACATAACCATCTGTCCAACTTACAATGCGGTTTTCGTCGCCATCGCTCAAGTGTCGATAATCTAACACGCCTAGAGGGGTATATTTCCGATGCCTTTCTGCTGAAACAGCACGCCGTGGGCGTGTTCCTCGACTTGGAGAAGGCCTATGACACCACCTGGCGGTACGGCATACTCCGTAACCTACATGGTTACGGTATGCGTGGTCATCTACCAGATTTCCTATGCAATTTTTTAAAACTTCGCGGTTTTCGTGTGCGCATAGGAAACACGGTATCCTCGGAGCGGATACAGGAGAACGGCGTACCTCAAGGGTCGATTTTAAGCGTCGCACTTTTTGCCGTAGCTATCAATGGCATCACTAGTGCCGTTCGAAGCGGAATTCCAACATCACTCTATGTTGACGACTTCGCACTTTATTATAGGTCAGCCAACATAGATCACATTGAGCGCCAACTGCAGCTGACCATCACCCAGCTAGCAGCTTGGGCGCTACAAAACGGTTTCCGCTTTTCAGCTGCGAAGACCCAGTGTATCCACTTTCACCGCCTACGAGGTATTCACCCGCCTCCTGATCTTCATTTGAACGGCACACCCCTGCCATTTGTCTCGCACCTGAAGTTCTTGGGCCTCTATTTGGACCGACAACTAAATTGGGAGCACCACATTCGTCACCTTCGAGCCTCTTGCGATCGTTCTCTTCGGGTGCTCAAGGTTTTATCTGGAGCATCTTGGGGGGGCGATCGCACGGTGATGTTGAGGCTGTACCGCTCTCTGGTTCGGTCCAAGCTGGACTATGGTAGTTTTATTTATGGCGCAGCGACCGCCTCTAAACTTCGCCTTTTAGACACCGTGCATCATACTGGCATCCGCCTTGCCACAGGAGCTTTCCGCACCAGCCGAGTCGACTGCCTGTATGCAGACTCAGGCGAACCTCCACTCCATATTCGTCGCTCGCTGTTACTCTGCTCATACGTTTCAAAGTTGGCAAGTCATCCCAATCATCCTTGTTTTAAACCAGTTCTGCGTCCAGATTTAGTCCACCGTTATATGCGCCCTGGTTCTCGGACTCGCCCCGTGGGAATTAGATTTCGGGATCTCCTACATTCCCATGGCCTCCGAATGCCTCGCGTGGAGAGGTCGTCCATCAGCCTTTATCCTGCTTGGCAACTGGATCGTGCGAGTTTCGATCTCGCTCTTTCAAGCAACTCTAGACTCGCTACTCCACATTCGGTGTTCCAACAACTTTTTGCCGAATTGCTGGGCCGTTACCCTAACTATGTTCCGGTCTTCACAGACGGTTCTCAGTTAGGTAGCGCTACGGGTTGCGCATTCTTTATTAACGGTGAGGCTCATAAATTTCGCCTTCTGGACTCCACTTCAGTTTTTTCCGCAGAACTGTATGCCATCTTTTATTTGCTCCTTTTTATTTGCAAGTTAGTTCCTGGCAATTTTATCGTTTGCACTGACTCTCTAAGCGCTCTCCAGGCCTTGCAACAACACATTGCAGCTCACACGCTCGTTTTAAAAATTCAGGCCTTGATCTCGCAAATGCTTAGTCGTGGATACCATTTTGTTTTTACCTGGACCCCAGGCCATGTGGGCATTTCTGGGAATGAGGAGGCGGACGCGGCTGCTAAATCCGCTTGCCGTTTGCCCCGGAGTTTAACAACTACGGTGCCTTACCAGGATGTGCAACGTTTTTTCCGTCGCCAAATCCTATCTGCTTGGCAGCACTCCTGGACAGCTTTGGAAGGCACACAACTCCGGGCAATAAAGGAGAGCGTACAACCCTGGCTAACCTCCTGCAGGGATAACCGGCGAGCCGAGGTGATACTCACCCGGCTCAGAATTGGACACACACGAGCCACTCACGGCCATTTATTAAGAGGGGAACCGGCCCCAGTGTGTGCTCCATGTGCAGTACGACTCACTGTGCGGCATGTATTGCTAGACTGCCCGCAATACGCCCGCGTTCGCCAGTCAGTAGGCTTGGGAACTAACTTGCTAAATATTTTAGGTGACAACCCAGTGGCCGTGGATAAGGCACTGCGGTTTATTTTTAAAATCGGTTTTAATACACAAGTATGACTTGTATTTTATATGTATTACTTTTAGAGTTTTTAAATTTAGTCTTTAGATCGTTTTTAATGTCGTTTTAGCAGTTGAGTGTTTTTATTATATTGTACTTTGTTTTAGCTAAATTTTATAGCTTTTAAGCTTTAGTGTTGACGTAGGGCCCAAATGACCTAGTTGTCGACGGGCCCTAAAACAGCACACACTCACTCACTCACTATTCGTGCTCGTAGGCGTGCTCTCAGAGTTTTCCAACGACATCCTACACTGGAGAACCTGATTGAGTACAAGAAAATGCGTGCCAGGTCTAGGTACATAATCAAGAATAGCAAACAGACAACTTGGAAAACATTTGTGTCCTCTTTCAACCGACATACACTCTCCTCTGTTGTATGGGATAAGATAAGGCGCGTGGCCGGCAAATCGACCTACATGCCGATCGCTGGTCTGAGAACTCCTGCGGGCTTCGTCGTGGAACCGTTTGAAGTGGCTAATACCCTTGGCAGTGCTTTCGCCCACGTGTCTAGCTCCGATAATTATGCACCTGAGTTCCTCTCAATAAAAACTCGGGTAGAATCTCGAGGTTTCTGCTTTCGATCTAGAAACCTCGAGGACTATAACCGCCTTTTCACCATGGCAGAGTTGGAACACGCTCTTTCAGCATCGCGACTATCAGCGCCAGGGCCAGATGGTATCCACGTCCGCATGTTACAACAGCTCTCACCTGAAGGCAAGACATTCCTGCTGGATCTCTATAACCGTATATGGGTTGATGGCACTTTCCCTGAAAAGTGGCGGGAGGCCACAATCATACCTATTTTGAAACCCGGAAAGGACCGTCATCTCTGCTCTAGCTACCGTCCTATTTCTCTCACCAGCTGTGTCTGCAAAGTGCTAGAACGCATGATTAACGCACGGCTGGTGTGGTGGCTGGAACGACACAACCTGCTAACAAATATCCAATGCGGTTTTCGTCGACGTCGTTGCACAGTAGACCACCTTGTGTCGATGTCGACACATATCATGAACGGCTTCCTGAAGGGTTGACAAACCGTTGGGATATTCTTTGACCTAGAGAGAGCATATGATACCTGTTGGCGGGCAGGATTGCTCCGTACTCTACACAGTTGGAACATTCGTGGCCGCCTACCACTTTTTCTTAAGGAGTTCCTAAAACAGCGCTTCTTCCGAGTACGGGTCGGCTCGGTTCTTTCAAATCCTTTTATACAGGAGAACGGTGTACCTCAGGGTTCGGTCCTTAGCGTCACCCTGTTTGCTATAGCTATTAATCCTATCTCGCAATGTGTTCCTCCAGGCGTGTCGTCCTGTTTATTCGTAGATGACTTTGCGATCTATTGCACTTCTCCGCGCACACCTTTTATCGGGCGGTGCTTACAACAATGCTTGGACCATCTGCATGACTGGAGCCTGAGACACGGCTTTCGGTTCTCTGCGGAGAAAACCATATGTGTGAATTTCTGGCGCCGTCGGAGTCGACCACCTCCTTCACTCCGTTTGGGCCCGCATTTACTTCCTTATGCAGATCACACACGATTCCTGGGATTGGTCTTCGACAGAGCACTTAACTGGTCATCTCACATAGCACAGCTGCGAGCGCGTTGTGACCGTTCCCTACAAATTCTGCGGGTACTAAGTGGCAAATCGTGGGGAGCAGATCGCACAGTGTTGCTGCGACTTTACCGCACACTGATACGATCCAAACTGGATTATGGCTGCATCGTTTTTTCATCAGCACGTCCATCAGTGTTGAAAAAGTTAGATACGGTCCATAATTGCGGCCTACGGATAGCTATTGGAGCCTTTCCTACCAGTCCGGTCATCAGTCTGCACGCCGAAGCTGCTGAACCCCCTCTTAGGTACCGGCGTGTTCTTTTATTAGCTAATTATGGCTGCAGACTATTTTGCATGCCTACGCATCCCACGTTCGCGCCATTCTTCAACACCACGCTAGATGCGCGCTATCGGAACACTACTCTCAGTCCAAAGCCACCTGGTTTTCGCCTCCGGGAGCTCCTCCGCAAACACAATATTACAATCCCTAGGATGTTTTCTATGGGCGAGAGAGTGTACCCTCCTTGGCTGCGTGGACCGCCATCAGTCGATCTGTACATGACCAAATGCGACAAGTCTACGACGGCTCCTTGTACTATCCACAGCTACTTTTTAGAATTTTTATCACGTTATAGTGATCGTGTTTTAATATTTACCGATGGTTCTAAAACCTCAAATGGCGTTGGATGCGCTTATGTTTCTGGATCCGAACAATATACATTCGGATTCCATAGCATCACGTCTATTTTTACCGCAGAGCTTTACGCCCTATACCGAGCCATTCTACACGTACGCCGACGAAACATGGGTGACTGCTTAATACTCAGCGATTCCCTTAGCGCGCTTCAGAGCCTACGTCAGATGTACAACTTTCATCCCCTTGTACAGCGAATCCAGGACGCCCTCCACGTTATCGACGCCTCCGGCGTTAGCGTGGTGTGTGCTTGGGTCCCCGGACACGTGGGCCTTTCAGGGAATGAGCTAGCAGATTCAGCAGCGAAGACGGCGACCTCACAGCCCATGGTTAACATATCCACGGTGACATCGGAAGACCTACGTCTAGAATTGCGCAGAGCTGTGTTGTCATCCTGGCGAGGGGAGTGGTCCGCCCTGCGCAGAAACAAGCTCCGCTGTGTCAAAGCTCTTCCGATCCCTTGGGTAACGTCCTGCCGTCCGTCCCGTCGGGAGGAAGTGCGATTGGCTCGGTTACGCCTTGGCCACTGCTATTTTACCCATAGTTATTTATTAAACAGGGCTCCAGCTCCGGTTTGCCCGCTTTGCGGAGCAGCGCTGACGGTCCGTCATGTTCTCTGTGCCTGTTCTAGTCTTGAACGTCTCCGCAGTTCTCTCAAGCTGCCAGCCAGCTTGGCGGAGATACTCGCGGATGAAGAGACAGCGGTGGCCAAGGTTTTTAAACTACTCTTAAATGTTAATTTTAGACTTTAGTGTTTACGTTTTTATCCACTTTTAACTGTCCTATGATTTTACGCGTCTTTTAGCCTTTGGCGTACGGGATGTGCTTGTTTTTTACCTACGATGTATGTTCTTTTAGATTTTGTTTTATCTAGATTTTAGAACGCATAGATCCTTTAGGGCGCTGATGACCGCGCTGTTGAGCGCCCCAAAATCCACAAAATCAATCAAATTTAAATGACACTGGACCAAAGCAAAAGTTTAATACTGTTTTACATGTATCAAGTGCTATGCGATCTATTCAAACTCCAAGAAAAGATTTTTCTTTTATATACATAGATATTCCTTTGTCTCACATTGTATTTATCAGAAATTTCACTGCCGCATACAACCTGCAGTTGTATGAGAGGCTTATACATCCAACGTTCATGGCAGAATCTGAAAATTTTCAATTCAAGAACGGAAAACACAAAGAATGTGGATTTAGGCAGAAGAGGGCGTGACTCTGACAGTTTAAAGGCCGCTGACATTCAAATAAGCATTTAAAAATGGCGTCCGGAGGCAAATTATGCATTTTTCACATTCGGGAATGTCTAAATTATTTTATAGAATTAAAATAAAAAAGTCGTTATTTTCACATTTTCATGAAATTTCAGTCACACATAGCCTTAGCAGTATAGCATTCAATATTTTTGCCAACGTCGGCATGGTCACACTCCTTAGCCTTAACAACTAAAAACACTAACAACACACACGTTTTCCGTTCAGATCAAATAACGACCACACAAGTATATAAAAAGTAACAATTTACACACCATCGCCATCGATCACTTTTTTACTGCCTTTTGGTACTTAACGGTTATAGCTTTTATTGGTTATTTCATTGAGACGTATTTATCTTATTGTCATTTTGTTTGATTTTTCTTTTTTTAATATTTATCACTGGCTACTGCCATGAATTAGTTTATGTATGGGCGAATATGACCAAGCAGTTCAGCGCCCTTATATGCTGGTCGTTCGGTGAATATTTCAAGACTGCTATTGTGATACCTCTCGCACACTTTGACACATTCCCTATTTGTTTCTTATGAAAACCGTAAGCTGTTTACTGCGTGACAGTTCGTATGATTCCATTCGTTTGTCATCATGGCTTCAGTACTGTGTGTAGAAATCGTTACCAAAGGCAGTAGTTCCTTTGTCTCGTTAAGAAATTGTTTTGTTGAGCGCACGTTGGCTGATAAGCTCGACGCCATTTCAGCAGTAATTCACCATCGCTTCATGTTAAACACTTTAACCCTCTAAATAAGTTTCTGGTGCTAAACAAATTTACATTCATGTAAAACACCTCAAACTATGAAAGTAAGGAAAAGAGCAAAATAAATTTATACCATTTTTAACGTGTTCTCCAGTGTTGGATAACTTAATTCATATTGTGTCGTTCGGTGAATATTTAAAGACACTATGCGTGTTACTTCTCTGGCTAGGTGGTTTGTTTTGACAAGTTAATATTGATAACTGTTTTTATGCCTTTGGGTACTTAACGGGTACTTAGTTTTTATTGGTTATTTCATTGAGACGTATTTATCTTATTGTCATTTCGTTGGATTTTTCTTTTTTTTAATATTTGTCACTGGCTACTGCCATGAATTAATTTATGTATAGGCGAATATGACCAAGCAGTTCAGCGCCCTTATACAGGGTGAGTCACCTAAAACTTGCACCGTAAATATTTCTGAAATGGTATGTGCTATTGATATGCGGTTTTCACGGAATTGAACTATAGGCAGGGGCTCGCATTTTCAAATGATACACAGATTTTTATAATTTTCAGAAAATGTATTTATGTACAAAAGTTACATTTTTTTAAATGGAACAATGCGTATTGACATTAAGAAAATAAAAGTAGAATAAATTAGAATGTCAATGGTGTTTTTTGCACGATTCTAATGTAAGTAGTTTACGAGAAATCGTCATTTGTACAAAACGGGAAAATGGCTAGGACAAACTAAAGAAAAACAAGTGAATGAAGAAAAATGAGGATTCTGACAAGTAAACAAAACTGTACCCTCAAAGCCTGTGTTCAAAATGAGCACCACCAGCTTCAATACAAGCTTCCAGTCTAGTATGTAAAGATTGCTGTACACGTTCTAGCATTTCAGTGGAAATTTCAGCGCAGGCAGCAGTAATACGCCGTTTCATATCTTCTGGTGTAGTTGGTATGTCCTTGTAGACAGTGTCTTTCAGCTTCCCCCACAGAAAAAAATCTAAAGGAGTCAAATCTGGTGAACGGGCCGGCCAAGGTACAGGTCCCCTTCGTCCAATCCACCGATTTTGAAACAATCCTTGAAGATAAGCTGTAGTAATTCGTGCACTATGGGCCGGACAGCCATCATGTTGATACCACAGATTCCTCCTAGTCTGAAGGGGAACGTCTTCTATCATCTGTGGAAGATCGTCTGTTAGGAGGTTGAGATACTTCTGTGAATTCAGTGTTCCTTCTATGAAAAAAAGGGCCAATGATGTGATGGTTCACTATTCCACGCCACACGTTCACACTCCATGGATGCTGACGTTCTACCTGACGCAGCCAACGAGGATTGTCAACAGACCAATAGTGCATATTTTTTAGATTTACTTGGCCATGATTAGTAAATGTTGCTTCATCAGTGAACAAGATACATGACAAATTTGGAGTATCATGTCTCAATGCCCATGTACAAAAGTTCACACGATTCTCAAAATCATTACCATGCAGCACTTGATGGAGAGAGATGTGATACGGATGGAACTTATGACGATGGAGGATGCGGATTACACTTCTTTGACTGATGCCGCTTCCTCGTGCGATTGCACGAGAACTAATGTGGGGATCTACTGCAACAGCAGCTAGAACATTAATTTCTCCTTGCTCTCCAGTTGCGCCCCTCAAAATCCAACCTCTGCGGTCCTCGTCCCGAGGGGTGGGCAACAGGAAGTAGGGGACTGACTGATGGGGTGATGTACGGTGGGGACTTGGTGTACCCCACGACCGCTACGGCTGCCGAGAAGGCCCATCAGTAACCCCGAAAACTGGCAGAAGAGGCTCTGGTATTCTTCCCCAGGGACCTACTACTGTTGGTACGGGATTGGCGCTCCCGGGGTCCCTAGCCACTCACCATCATTTCATCCCCTTCACCTCCATCAACTGTGCCACGTTGAGTTACTGCTTGTCAGTAAGCATCACACTCTTCCTCTTCTAGTTTTTATTATTATTAGCACGTAAGGTCTTAGGTTTATAACTCCTGTCTCACCAGCAGGGATCTCTCCTATCTCCGTGGTCCTGCCCCACGGTTTCCAGCGCGGCTTCCGACATGTGTGCTCTCCGGAGGTCTCAAAAGTGAAGGTTGAGCGGACCCTTCGCACTGCCCCTATGTGTAGCCTTAGGTGCGGAGCCCGTCCACACCGTCAAGTACACCCACGTAGCTCCTTGAGGGCCCGGTCTGTGTTAATCTCCCGACGGCCGCGTTTTGCCGTTGGGTTAGTAACACGGACCGGACGTGTTACCGCTGACGGAACCCCGGTGTAATCAACCACAAGTCCCCTGAATCCGCGTGTGCCTATTATACGCAGCGCGGCCTAAAGTGGGGAGCCACAGGTGGTTATTCCTGTGGTAGGGGAATAAAGCCGGGGTGTGCGTGGTGAACGGTTTACCCATACGAACAAGCAGTGGATTTTGAAGGGTAGCTTTTCTGAGGTACAAATGAGATCGGTCATGGGTGAGGTCCCCATGACGGCACAGACCGTGAAGATTCGGTGTCTTTCTTTCTTTAACCCCCGGATGGCAGGCTGACGCCGACGGTTCCGGATGGGGGTCCTATTCAAAATGCATCCGCGCAAAACCTCATTCACCGACCCTTTTATAGTGATGACCTTGGCATGTGATGGCAAAACCTTTAAAGATATAAGTCCGTTCTACATAAAACGTGAACTCGAAAAAATCAGTGGCCCTGTGAAAAACGCTACTCGTCTCCGAGACGGCAGCTTACTATTAGAGACCACAACAGCGGACCAATCTAAAAAAACTGCAAAAAGCGTCTTTGTTGGGCTCCTACCCTATCCGGGTAGCCCCACACAAAACGCTCAATACCTGCAGAGGAGTAGTCACCACCTCCAGTTTAGATGGTCTTGCTAATGAAGAGATAGTAAGTTGCCTCTCTGATCAACTTGTCTGTCAGGCGTACCGGCTTACCCGAAAACAAGATGGCAAGGAATACCCCTTACGTACCGTGTTTCTAACTTTTGCTGGAACTAAGTTACCTGAATTTATCTATTGCGGCTATGAACGTGCTAGCGTCCGCCAGTATGTCCCGAACCCCATGCGCTGTTTCCAATGTCAGCGGTTCGGACATACTAAGGTAACGTGTACCAATCCTACTCTTTGTGAGCAATGTGGCCTGGCGAAACACGAAGACCCAAACTGCACTCGAACACCTTGTTGCGTAAACTGTGGCGGTAGTCATCCTTCCAGCTCGCGACAGTGCCCTAGATTTATGGACGAAAAAAGTATTCAGGAGCTACGTGTAAAAGAACGCCTGACTTTTCCAGAGGCACGACGGCGCTTTGAAAAACTAAAGCCTGCTACCACTACTACTGGGTATGCATCAGCAGCTCGCCGTACTCCTAATACCACCGTTGCTGTTCAACACGTCCCTGTCGCCCACGCATCCACGCAGACAGACTTTCTAGCCGTTAAACCCACGTCTCAGACTGTTTGTATATCCACCAGCACAGCCTCCGCTTCAGCCGTACAGACTCCAGCCACCAAGCCATCAGCGGGTAACAGCCATCCCGTAGTAAATGCGAAAAACCGATCCCGGCCACCACATAGATCGCGAAGTCGCTCGCCTTCTATTAGATCCCGGTCTCGTTCTAAGAGCCGTAGGAGTTCTGACTCCCGAACATCAGCGGAGTCACAGGAGGCTAACGATTTTCGAGTCGTAGGGCCCAAATCAGCCAAGGTCAAGAAAAAGGTTAAAACGGCCCGCTAAAAACTCTTTATGGAAATAATCCAGTGGAATGTCAATGGTTTTCGAGCTCGTGCTCAAGACCTACAACATTTAGTTTCTCAACGGTCACCATCAATTATTTGTCTCCAGGAAACCCACTTACATCCCAATCACTCGTTACACCTTCAGTCTTTCTCTGCATTTAGAAGCGACTCTCTTGCAGGTATGCGTGCAAGCGGTGGCGTTGCTACCTTAGTGGCGCCTAACATCTCAGCCGCCCACGTTCCTCTCACCACACCATTGCAAGCTGTGGCCGTTCGGCTACAGCTGGCGAGCATCAGTTTTACCATATGCAACATGTACCTGCCGCCGATCAGTATAGTTCCAGAGCGTGATCTTCAAGCTCTATTGGCTCAGCTCCCCTCACCACTACTCCTTGTGGGAGATTTGAATGCCAAGCACACGCTCTGGGGATCAGACACCGATGACGCCCGTGGATGCCTCCTCGTGGACGTCTTCGATAAGTCTGACCTGCTCCTGCTAAATACTGGTGACCCGACATTCCTATCATCCGCTTATGGTACACATTCCGTACTAGACCTTTCTTTCTGCAGTGCGTCATTAGTACCACTACTTGAGTGGTCAGTACTTTCCGACGTCTTTGGCAGTGATCATTACCCCATTAACATTCATTTTTCTGGCCGCCAATGTGTACCTTCTCGACATCCTCGCTGGATTATTTCCAAAGCTAATTGGGGAAAATTCCATTCCCTGTAAACCTTATCGATGACGGTTTCGACACCATCGACGAAATGGTCGAATATTTTACTTGCTCGATCCTGCTCGCAGCAGAATCCAGCATTCCTCGAGGTTCATCTACACCACGGCGTATTCCTGTACCGTGGTGGTCTGAGGATGCAGTTTGGCAGTCAAAGCACGCAAACGTGCTTTGCGCGTTTTTCAGCGGCACCCGACTGAAGGGAACTTTGTCGCCTTCAAACGTTCTCGCGCTAGGGCACGCTTTATACTGCGCAACGCAAAGCGTACATCTTGGGAAGCCTATGTGTCTTCGCTTTCCCGGCGCAGCTCTACCCAACAGGTATGGTCAGCTGTTCGGCGGATGTATGGCAAGTATCGCCGGACGGTAATTCCGGGCCTTGCCATCAACGGTTCCATGTGCACCACCGAGCGGGACATAGCAGAAGCCCTAGCTACAACATTTGCTGCTACTAGCCAAACTGCCCGCTATGACGCTCTCTTCCTGCCTATTAAGGAAAAGGCGGAGCGGGTACAACTAAATTTTAATAGTGACTGCACCGAGCCGTACAACCAACCGTTTACCGCTGCCGAGCTCGCCCATTCTCTAGCGTTAGCAAAGGATTCTTCTCCAGGTCCCGATGACGTACACCGACAGATGCTGCTACATCTTCCATCTGAGGCGCTATGTTTCCTGTTAAACATTTATAACCGCATTTGGCATGAGCGAGTTTTCTCTTCGTCCTGGCGAGAGGGTATTGTCATCCCCATCCCTCAACCCTGAAAGGACCGCAGTAGTATTAGTCCCGGATTAAGCAATTGGATTAACGATAATCCTGCCGCTAGGTGGCGCTAGTGTCGCGTTAATCCGTCTTAATCCGTGGATTAAGGTGGATTAAGGATGTTGGCGGTAAATTTGAAAATTGAGCGCCAAGAGCGGATGGATTATGATTAGACCAGTTGCTTAATCCTGGACGGTTTATCGGTGAGGATAAGGATTTTAAAGTCACGTGACTTGTAGAAAGGATCAGCGATGTGTTGTTGGGATGTGGTAAGCGAAAGAAGGGAAGGTTATTTTTTAAGGAATGGGTAAATATGAAATGGGAAGTGACGTTGAAGAGATTTGATTGGAGAAAGGAAAGAATGGGATGTGGTTGGTTGATGGGAGAAGATAAGGATTTTTTAAAAAAAGTCACGTGACTTTGGGAAGGTGAGCGGCGATGTGTTGTCGGGAGTTGGGAAGGAAATGAGGAAGGGATGTTTAAGGAATGGGTAAACATGGAATGCGGTAGTGACGTGTGTTGATGTGATTGGAGAAAATAAGACGAGATGGGATTGGTTGGTAGGTTTGAAGAAAGTTGTGGATTGGAGGAAATAAAGAGCGTTGCGATTGGATGAAGGATGGGAATGAATGAGAGAGAGGTGGGGAAAAGGTATAAAAGGGGAAAATGTGGGTTGAAAGATAAAGAAATTGCAAGAATGATTGCGATAACGATAGTGTTGTTGACGGTGGGTTTAGCTGTCGGGGAGAAGAGTTGCGTTAGTTTTGGGAGGTGTGGGTTTGAGTTGAATGACGAAACGGGTCATTTAGAAAATGTGACAAGATGCGAAAAGGATAATGAATTGATGCCAAATTGCACGTGTGTTGACCGGAAGGGAAGTGTGTGTAGGTTTGGATCTGACTTTATAAATTTGGGGACGTTGAAGAACGTTTACAATTGTTTAAAAGCGATAACGAGATGTCAGAGGGGGAGGAGATGTGCGGGAATGATGTATGGTAGCGTGAGGATGGGTCAGCTTGAATGTCCGGAAGGATATGTGTCAAATGAAAGTTGTGGGTGTGAGAAAGGAAAGAAGAAGGCGGAAGATGGGTGCAATTTTTATAAAAAGCCGGTGAGAATGTATGCTGAGGACAACAGTTCGATTCTTGTGGAGATGGTGGATTGTAGTTTGTTGATGGATACGGCAGATTTGCCGGAGGGTTTACAACTGCAATGGAAGTTGGCCCCGGAGGAAAGTGAGCTTGTGATAGCGTATAGCGTGGTAAATGAGATGAATTCCTACTTCTCCGAAAATTATGGCCCCTCAAAATCCAACCTCTGCGGTCCTCGTCCCGAGGGGCGGGCAACTGGAAGTAGGGGACTGACTAATGGGGTGATGTACGGTGTCCTTGTTCACCACTAGTCTCTGTGTTGCTGGCGTGGGGTCAACTTCCATCCTGGATCCACTGGCTGCAGTTTCTTGTGACATTCTTCGTTTTTTGGTGCGTGTTAGGCGTTCAGTCATAAGCTTGGTTGCTGTGCATAAAGGATTCTTTTTCTTTCTTGCCTGTTTTCACTCTGCGGCTAGGACTACTGCGATGGTGTCCCAAAGAAATATTTTACCTCAGTAACTGTACACACTTCTGTTCTCCCTAGATTGAAATGACTGTCTACAGAAAACCAATCTCCAGTTCCTTCCATCTCTAGACTCTGGTATGTTTTAAACTCACTTTGAAGTCTTTGCATTAGGCTATTGCCAGAAGGCTTCATCTTCTTGACCATTTCTTCCGGATTTGTGAAATGATCTATGATCTTTCTTTTACCTCTCATAGTAACTGTATTGCTCAATTGTTGTGACTGGGCAGGGCCAATGTTTCTTGGTGCTCCTTTCTGAGGCTTAGAGAAGTATTTAATTCCAAAATGATAACTTCCTTCCTGCATGGAATGTATTTGTTTAATGGAATTGGGACTTCCCCACTTTGAACGTTCGTCAAACCTTCTTCCAAAAGCCCATTCCATGACAGCTAAGTTTTCTTTCCAAGAACCAAAAATTTGGTGTACAAGGATCTGGTCTAATGGATCGTTCCATTCGGGAGGGCAGACTTTCTTTATCTTTGTAATTGCAATAGATATTGCTCTGAGTACCCAGTTATCAGACATGTTTGCTCCTGTCAGGTTGCCACAATGGTATATTATTTTAGGTGGAAGTGCATAGTGATGCTCTATATGTGGCTTTATTGTAGCCATTGAAACGACTAGTAGTTGTAAATTTTCCCACTTGTTATCCTTGAACTCGTCCACTATTTGCCTTTGAGTGTCTGATATCAGTTGTCTCTTAAGTGCATCTATGTGCCTCTTCTTAATTTGTTCTCTGGCACTTTCATTCAGTTTTTGTTTCTCTGAAGGGGTTAGGTTGAACATCTTCTTGAGAGAATGGACATGTAGTAATGGGCCCACTGACAAATTCCTGGCTTTTCTTAGCTTGTTTGCTAGAGACTTCCCTTCAGCATATATTTCAGTCCATCCAGGAAGCCCAAGATCTTTTGAAACTTGGTTTTTATGGTACAGTATTTCTTCTTTTGCTTTCATGGTTCGTTGGATTAGGAAAAGGATGGGGTATAATTGCTTGGGATCCAATTCCGCTTGTTTAGCTGTTGCCCAGGCTTTAAGCCCTGTCATGTCTGGGTTCCATGCGGTTTTTTGGAATCTGTTGTTGACCTTTGTTATTAGCTGATACTTTGTGTTGAAATTTTGGTCGGGTTTCCACAGTAGGGTCATTACTAGAGAGCCAACAATCTCTAGATTTACATCGTAGTCAAGGCTTTCGTGTCCTTTTGCTTTCTCCATTCCTTCTCTTATAGCCAGGTAGACCTTAGCTAGGTAGTCCTTGTTCACCACTAGTCTCTGTGTTGCTGGCGTGGGGTCAACTTCCATCCTGGATCCACTGGCTGCAGTTTCTTGTGACATTCTTCGTTTTTTGGTGCGTGTTAGGCGTTCAGTCATAAGCTTGGTTGCTGTGCATAAAGGATTCTTTTTCTTTCTTGCCTGTTTTCACTCTGCGGCTAGGACTACTGCGATGGTGTCCCAAAGAAATATTTTACCTCAGTAACTGTACACACTTCTGTTCTCCCTAGATTGAATTGACTGTCTACAGAAAACCAATCTCCAGTTCCTTCCATCTCTAGACTCTGGTATGTTTTAAACTCACTTTGAAGTCTTTGCATTAGGCTATTGCCAGAAGGCTTCATCTTCTTGACCATTTCTTCCGGATTTGTGAAATGATCTATGATCTTTCTTTTACCTCTCATAGTAACTGTATTGCTCAATTGTTGTGACTGGGCAGGGCCAATGTTTCTTGGTGCTCCTTTCTGAGGCTTAGAGAAATATTTAATTCCAAAATGATAACTTCCTTCCTGCATGGAATGTATTTGTTTAATGGAATTGGGACTTCCCCACTTTGAACGTTCGTCAAACCTTCTTCCAAAAGCCCATTCCATGACAGCTAAGTTTTCTTTCCAAGAACCAAAAATTTGGTGTACAAGGATCTGGTCTAATGGATCGTTCCATTCGGGAGGGCAGACTTTCTTTATCTTTGTAATTGCAATAGATATTGCTCTGAGTACCCAGTTATCAGACATGTTTGCTCCTGTCAGGTTGCCACAATGGTATATTATTTTAGGTGGAAGTGCATAGTGATGCTCTATATGTGGCTTTATTGTAGCCATTGAAACGACTAGTAGTTGTAAATTTTCCCACTTGTTATCCTTGAACTCGTCCACTATTTGCCTTTGAGTGTCTGATATCAGTTGTCTCTTAAGTGCATCTATGTGCCTCTTCTTAATTTGTTCTCTGGCACTTTCATTCAGTTTTTGTTTCTCTGAAGGGGTTAGGTTGAACATCTTCTTGAGAGAATGGACATGTAGTAATGGGCCCACTGACAAATTCCTGGCTTTTCTTAGCTTGTTTGCTAGAGACTTCCCTTCAGCATATATTTCAGTCCATCCAGGAAGCCCAAGATCTTTTGAAACTTGGTTTTTATGGTACAGTATTTCTTCTTTTGCTTTCATGGTTAGTTGGATTAGGAAAAGGATGGGGTATAATTGCTTGGGATCCAATTCCGCTTGTTTAGCTGTTGCCCAGGCTTTAAGCCCTGTCATGTCTGGGTTCCATGCGGTTTTTTGGAATCTGTTGTTGACCTTTGTTATTAGCTGATACTTTGTGTTGAAATTTTGGTCGGGTTTCCACAGTAGGGTCATTACTAGAGAGCCAACAATCTCTAGATTTAAATCGTAGTCAAGGCTTTCGTGTCCTTTTGCTTTCTCCATTCCTTCTCTTATAGCCAGGTAGACCTTAGCTAGGTAGTCCTTGTTCACCACTAGTCTCTGTGTTGCTGGCGTGGGGTCAACTTCCATCCTGGATCCACTGGCTGCAGTTTCTTGTGACATTCTTCGTTTTTTGGTGCGTGTTAGGCGTTCAGTCATAAGCTTGGTTGCTGTGCATAAAGGATTCTTTTTCTTTCTTGCCTGTTTTCACTCTGCGGCTAGGACTACTGCGATGGTGTCCCAAAGAAATATTTTACCTCAGTAACTGTACACACTTCTGTTCTCCCTAGATTGAATTGACTGTCTACAGAAAACCAATCTCCAGTTCCTTCCATCTCTAGACTCTGGTATGTTTTAAACTCACTTTGAAGTCTTTGCATTAGGCTATTGCCAGAAGGCTTCATCTTCTTGACCATTTCTTCCGGATTTGTGAAATGATCTATGATCTTTCTTTTACCTCTCATAGTAACTGTATTGCTCAATTGTTGTGACTGGGCAGGGCCAATGTTTCTTGGTGCTCCTTTCTGAGGCTTAGAGAAGTATTTAATTCCAAAATGATAACTTCCTTCCTGCATGGAATGTATTTGTTTAATGGAATTGGGACTTCCCCACTTTGAACGTTCGTCAAACCTTCTTCCAAAAGCCCATTCCATGACAGCTAAGTTTTCTTTCCAAGAACCAAAAATTTGGTGTACAAGGATCTGGTCTAATGGATCGTTCCATTCGGGAGGGCAGACTTTCTTTATCTTTGTAATTGCAATAGATATTGCTCTGAGTACCCAGTTATCAGACATGTTTGCTCCAGTCAGGTTGCCACAATGGTATATTATTTTAGGTGGAAGTGCATAGTGATGCTCTATATGTGGCTTTATTGTAGCCATTGAAACGACTAGTAGTTGTAAATTTTCCCACTTGTTATCCTTGAACTCGTCCACTATTTGCCTTTGAGTGTCTGATATCAGTTGTCTCTTAAGTGCATCTATGTGCCTCTTCTTAATTTGTTCTCTGGCACTTTCATTCAGTTTTTGTTTCTCTGAAGGGGTTAGGTTGAACATCTTCTTGAGAGAATGGACATGTAGTAATGGGCCCACTGACAAATTCCTGGCTTTTCTTAGCTTGTTTGCTAGAGACTTCCCTTCAGCATATATTTCAGTCCATCCAGGAAGCCCAAGATCTTTTGAAACTTGGTTTTTATGGTACAGTATTTCTTCTTTTGCTTTCATGGTTAGTTGGATTAGGAAAAGGATGGGGTATAATTGCTTGGGATCCAATTCCGCTTGTTTAGCTGTTGCCCAGGCTTTAAGCCCTGTCATGTCTGGGTTCCATGCGGTTTTTTGGAATCTGTTGTTGACCTTTGTTATTAGCTGATACTTTGTGTTGAAATTTTGGTCGGGTTTCCACAGTAGGGTCATTACTAGAGAGCCAACAATCTCTAGATTTACATCGTAGTCAAGGCTTTCGTGTCCTTTTGCTTTCTCCATTCCTTCTCTTATAGCCAGGTAGACCTTAGCTAGGTAGTCCTTGTTCACCACTAGTCTCTGTGTTGCTGGCGTGGGGTCAACTTCCATCCTGGATCCACTGGCTGCAGTTTCTTGTGACATTCTTCGTTTTTTGGTGCGTGTTAGGCGTTCAGTCATAAGCTTGGTTGCTGTGCATAAAGGATTCTTTTTCTTTCTTGCCTGTTTTCACTCTGCGGCTAGGACTACTGCGATGGTGTCCCAAAGAAATATTTTACCTCAGTAACTGTACACACTTCTGTTCTCCCTAGATTGAATTGACTGTCTACAGAAAACCAATCTCCAGTTCCTTCCATCTCTAGACTCTGGTATGTTTTAAACTCACTTTGAAGTCTTTGCATTAGGCTATTGCCAGAAGGCTTCATCTTCTTGACCATTTCTTCCGGATTTGTGAAATGATCTATGATCTTTCTTTTACCTCTCATAGTAACTGTATTGCTCAATTGTTGTGACTGGGCAGGGCCAATGTTTCTTGGTGCTCCTTTCTGAGGCTTAGAGAAGTATTTAATTCCAAAATGATAACTTCCTTCCTGCATGGAATGTATTTGTTTAATGGAATTGGGACTTCCCCACTTTGAACGTTCGTCAAACCTTCTTCCAAAAGCCCATTCCATGACAGCTAAGTTTTCTTTCCAAGAACCAAAAATTTGGTGTACAAGGATCTGGTCTAATGGATCGTTCCATTCGGGAGGGCAGACTTTCTTTATCTTTGTAATTGCAATAGATATTGCTCTGAGTACCCAGTTATCAGACATGTTTGCTCCTGTCAGGTTGCCACAATGGTATATTATTTTAGGTGGAAGTGCATAGTGATGCTCTATATGTGGCTTTATTGTAGCCATTGAAACGACTAGTAGTTGTAAATTTTCCCACTTGTTATCCTTGAACTCGTCCACTATTTGCCTTTGAGTGTCTGATATCAGTTGTCTCTTAAGTGCATCTATGTGCCTCTTCTTAATTTGTTCTCTGGCACTTTCATTCAGTTTTTGTTTCTCTGAAGGGGTTAGGTTGAACATCTTCTTGAGAGAATGGACATGTAGTAATGGGCCCACTGACAAATTCCTGGCTTTTCTTAGCTTGTTTGCTAGAGACTTCCCTTCAGCATATATTTCAGTCCATCCAGGAAGCCCAAGATCTTTTGAAACTTGGTTTTTATGGTACAGTATTTCTTCTTTTGCTTTCATGGTTAGTTGGATTAGGAAAAGGATGGGGTATAATTGCTTGGGATCCAATTCCGCTTGTTTAGCTGTTGCCCAGGCTTTAATGTCATGTCATGTCTGGGTTCCATGCGATTTTTTGGAATCTGTTGTTGACCCTTGTTATTAGCTGATACTTTGTGTTGAAATTTTGGTCGGGTTTCCACAGTAGGGTCATTACTAGAGAGCCAACAATCTCTAGATTTACATCGTAGTCAAGGCTTTCGTGTCCTTTTGCTTTCTCCATTCCTTCTCTTATAGCAAGGTAGACCTTAGCTAGGTAGTCCTTGTTCACCACTAGTCTCTGTGTTGCTGGCGTGGGGTCAACTTCCATCCTGGATCCACTGGCTGCAGTTTCTTGTGACATTCTTCGTTTTTTGGTGCGTGTTAGGCGTTCAGTCATAAGCTTGGTTGCTGTGCATAAAGGATTCTTTTTCTTTCTTGCCGCCCCTCAAAATCCAACCTCTGCGGTCCTCGTCCCGAGGGGTGGGCAACAGGAAGTAGGGGACTGACTGATGGGGTGATGTACGGTGGGGACTTAGTGTACCCACGACCGCTACGGCTGCCGAGAAGGCCCATCAGTAACCCCGAAAACTGGCAGAAGAGGCTCTGGTATTCTCCCCCAGGGACCTACTACGGTAGGTACGGGATTGGCGAACCCGGGGTCCCTAGCCACTCACCCTCATTTCATCCCCCTCACCCTTTCGAGGATCTTAGTGCTTCCCTTCGCCGAGCCTTCAACACTCGCTGGCATGATGACTGGTCCGCCCTCGTTGGGAACAAACTCCGGGAGGTTAAACCTCTTCCGCTTCCCTGGGCCACATCTTCACGTTCTTCTCGCAGGGAAGAGGTTATTTTAGCTAGACTTCGCATCGGGCACTGTCGTTTTAGCCATCAACACTTGTTACGCCAGGACTCAGCACCTCATTGTTCTCACTGCGGTGAGCCCTTGACGGTGCAGCACTTTTTAGTGGAGTGCCGATTTTACTCAACGTTGCGCTCCTCCTTGGGTTTGGCCTCCAACCTCAGCGCAATGTTGAGGGATGATATGGCTGCTGTGGAGGGCCTCTTCGACTTTTTACAGCGCAGCGGCATGCTTCGTTCTATATGATTTCAACTTCCCTCGCCGTGCCTCATTTTAGATTCATCTCGACACTCCTATTTTAGCTATTTTAACAGTTTGAGCATCTCTTATGTTTTTTTTGTGTGTTTTTGAACCTCTTAGTGGATTTTATTGTTTTTTTTTAGCGTTTACATTTCAGGTGGGGTTTTCCTAGTCTGCGCTCGGGCGCTAATGACCTCAGCTGTTGTGCGCCCCTAAGCCCCACTACTACTACTACTCCCCCTCACCTCAATCAACTGTGCCACGCTATGCTACTGCTGATCAGTATGCGTCACCTTCTTCCCCTTCTAGTTTTTTATTATGATTATTAGTACTTAAGGTCTTAGGTTTATAACTCCTGTCTCACCAGCAGGGATCTCTCCTATCTCCGTGGTTCTGTCCCACGGTTTTCAGCGCGGCTTCCGACATGTGTGCTCTCCGGAGGTCTCAAAAGTGAAGGTTGAGCGGACCCTTCGCACTGCCCCTATGTGTAGCCTTAGGTGCGGAGCCCGTCCACACCGTCAAGTACACCCACGTAGCTCCTTGAGGGCCCGGTCTGTGGTAATCTCCCGACGGCCGCGTTTTGCCGTTGGGTTAGTATCACGGACCGGACGTGTTACCGCTGACGGAACCCCGGTGTAATCATCCACAAGTCCCCTGAATCCGCGTGTTCCCTTTATGCGCAGTGCGGCCTAAAGTGGGGAGCCACAGGCGGTTATTCCTGTGGTAGGGGCATAAAGCCGGGGTTTGCGTGGTGAACGGTTTACCCATACGGACTAGCAGTGGATATTGAAGGGTAGCTTTTCTGAGGTACAAATGAGATCGGTCATGGGTGAGGTCCCCATGACGGCACAGACCATGAAGATTCGGTGTCTTTCTTTCTTTAACCCCCGGATGGCAGGCTGACGCCGACGGTTCCGGATGGGGGTCCAATTCAATATGTCTCCGCGCAAAACCTCTTTCACTGACCCCTTTCTGGTAATGACCTTGGCATGTAATGGCAAAACGTTTAAAGATGTTAGTCCCTTCTATATAAAGCGTGAGCTCGATAAGATCAGTGGCCCTGTCAAAAACGCCACGCGCCTTACAGACGGCACCTTACTATTGGAGAGCACAAGCGCAGACCAATCTAAAAAGCTACAGAAAGCGACTTTGTTGGGCTCCTACCCTATCCGGGTAGCCCCACACAAAACACTCAATACCTGTAGAGGAGTAGTCACCACCTCCAGCTTAGATGGTCTTGCGAATGAAGAGATAGTAAGCTGCCTCTCTGATCAGCTTGTTTGTCAGGCGTACCGACTAACACGAAAGCAAGATGGCAAGGAGTACCCTTTACGTACGGTTTTTCTAACTTTTGCTGGGACTAAATTACCCGAATTCATCTATTGTGGTTACGAACGTGCTAGCGTCCGCCAGTATGTCCCGAACCCCATGCGCTGTTTCCAATGTCAGCGGTTCGGACATACTAAGGTCACATGTACGAATCCTGCTCTTTGTGAGCAATGTGGCCTACCGAAGCACGACGATCCTACCTGCAGTCGAACACCTTGTTGCGTGAACTGTGGCGGTAGTCATCCCTCCAGCTCGCGACAGTGCCCTAAATTCATGGACGAAAAAAGTATTCAGGAGCTACGTGTAAAGGAACGCCTGACTTTTCCAGAGGCACGACGGCGCTTCGAACTGAAGCCTGCTACCACTACTACTGGATATGCACTAGCAGCTCGCCGTACTCCTAATACCACTGTTGCTGTTCAACACGTCCCTGTCGCCCACGCATCCACGCAGACTGACTTTCTAGCCGTTAAACCTACGTCTCAGACTGTTTGTCTCTCCACCAGCACTACCTCCGTTTCAACCGTACAGACTCCAGACACCAAGCCATCAGCGGGTAACAACAATCCCGTAGTAACTGTGAAAAACCGATCCCGACCACAGCATAGATCACGAAGTCGCTCGCCCTCCATTAGATCCCGGTCTCGTTCTACGAGCCGTAGGAGTTCTGACTCCCGAACATCAGCGGAGTCACAGGACGCTAACGATTTTCGAGTCGTAGGGCCCAAATCAGCCAAGGTCAAGAAAAAAGTTAAAACGGCCCGTTAAAAACTCTTCATGGAAATAATCCAGTGGAATGTCAATGGTTTTCGAGCCCGTGCTCAAGACCTACAACATTTAGTTTCTCAACGGTCACCATCAATTATTTGTCTCCAGGAAACCCACTTACATCCCAATCACTCGTTACACCTTCAGTCTTTCTCTGCATTTAGAAGCGACTCTCTTGCAGGTATGCGTGCAAGCGGTGGCGTTGCTACCTTAGTGGCGCCTAACATCTCAGCCGCCAACGTTCCTCTCACCACACCACTGCAAGCTGTGGCCGTTCGGCTACAGCTGGAGAGCATCAGTTTTACCATATGCAACATGTACCTGCCGCCGCTCAGTATAGTTCCAGAGCGTGATCTTCAAGCTCTATTGGCTCAGCTCCCCTCACCACTACTCCTTGTGGGAGATTTGAATGCCAAGCACACGCTCTGGGGATCAGACACCGATGACGCCCGTGGATGCCTCCTCGTAGACGTCTTCGATAAGTCTGACCTTCTTCTGCTAAATACTGGTGACCCGACATTCCTATCATCCGCTTATGGTACACATTCCGTACTAGACCTTTCTTTCTGCAGTCCGTCATTAGTACCACTACTTGAGTGGTCAGTACTTTCCGACCTCTTTGGCAGTGATCATTACCCCATTAACATTCATTTTTCTGGCCGCATATGTGTACCTTCTCGACATCCTCGCTGGATTATTTCCAAAGCTAATTGGGGAAAATTCCATTCCCTGATAAACCTTATCGATGACGGTTTCGACACCATCGACGAAATGGTCGAATATTTTACTTGCTCGATCCTGCTCGCAGCAGAATCCAGCATTCCTCGAGGTTCATCTACACCACGGCGTATCCCTGTACCGTGGTGGTCTGAGGAATGCAGTTTGGCAGTCAAAGCACGCAAACGTGCTTTGCGCGTTTTTCAGCGGCACCCGACTGAAGGGAACTTTGTCGCCTTCAAACGTTCTCGCGCTAGGGCACGCTTTATACTGCGCAACGCAAAGCGTACCTCTTGGGAAGCCTATGTGTCTTCGCTCTCCCGGCGCAGCTCTACCCAACAAGTATGGTCAGCTGTTCGGCGGATGTATGGCAAGTATCGCCGGACGGTAATTCCCGGCCTTGCCATCAACGGTTCCATGTGCACCACCGAGCAGGACATAGCAGAAGCCCTAGCTACAACATTTGCTGCTACTAGCCAAACTGCCCGCTATGACGCTCTCTTCCTGCCTATTAAGGAAAAGGCGGAGCGGGTACAACTAAATTTTAATAGTGACTGCACCGAGCCGTACAACCAACCGTTTACCGCTGCCGAGCTCGCCCATTCTCTAGCGTTAGCAAAGGATTCTTCTCCAGGTCCCGATGACGTACACCGACAGATGCTGCTACATCTTCCATCTGAGGCGCTAAGTTTCCTCTTAAACATCTATAACCGCATTTGGCATGAGCGGGTTTTCCCTTCCTCCTGGCGAGAGGGTATTGTCATCCCCATCCCTCGACCCGGAAAGGACCCGCACGCTACCTTCTAGCTACCGCCCCATTTGCCTGACGAGTGTCATCTGTAAGACGTTGGAGCGAATGATAAGCGCTCGGTTAAATTGGTGGCTAGAAAAACATAACCATCTGTCCAACTTGCAATGCTGTTTTCGTCGCCATCGCTCAAGTGTCGATAATCTAACACGCCTAGAGGGGTATATTTCCGATGCCTTTCTGCTGAAACAGCACGCCGTGGGCGTGTTCCTCGACTTGGAGAAGGCCTATGACACCACCTGGCGGTACGGCATACTCCGTAACCTTCATGGTTACGGTATGCGTGGTCATCTACCAGATTTCCTATGCAATTTTTTAAGACTTCGCCGTTTTCGTGTGCGCATAGGAAACACGGTATCCTCGGAGCGGATACAGGAGAACGGCGTACCTCAAGGGTCAATTTTAAGCGTCGCACTTTTTGCCGTAGCTATCAATGGCATCACTAGTGCCGTTCGAAGCGGAATTCCAACATCACTCTATGTTGACGACTTCGCACTTTATTATAGGTCAGCCAACATAGATCACATTGAGCGCCAACTGCAGCTGACCATCACCCAGCTAGCAGCTTGGGCGCTACAAAACGGTTTCCGCTTTTCAGCTGCGAAGACCCAGTGCATCCACTTTCACCGCCTACGAGGTATTCACCCGCCTCCTGATCTTCATTTGAACGGCACACCCCTGCCATTTGTCTCGCACCTGAAATTCTTGGGCCTGTACATAGACCGACAGCTCAACTGGGAGCACCACATTCGTCACCTTCGAGCCTCTTGCGATCGTTCTCTTCGGGTGCTAAAGGTATTATCTGGAGCATCTTGGGGGGGGGGGCGATCGCACGGTAATGTTGAGGCTGTACCGCTCTCTTGTTCGGTCCAAGCTGGACTATGGCAGTTTTATTTATGGCGCAGCGACCGCCTCTAAACTTCGCCTTTTAGACACCGTGCATCATACTGGCATCCGCCTTGCCACAGGAGCTTTCCGCACCAGTCGAGTCGACTGCCTGTATGCAGACTCAGGCGAACCTCCACTGCATATTCGTCGCTCGATGTTACTCTGCTCATACGTCTCGAAGCTGGCAAGTCATCCCAATCATCCTTGTTTTAAACCAGTTCTGTGTCCAGATTTAGTCCACCGTTATATGCGCCCTGGTTCTCGGACACGCCCCGTGGGAATAAGATTTCGGGATCACCTACATTCCCGTGGCATCCGAATGCCTCGCGTGGAGAGGTCGTCCATCTGCCCTGGACTCCACTTCGGTCTTCTCAGCAGAGCTATATGCCATCTTTTGTTTGCTCCTTTTTATTTGCAAGTTAGCCCCTGGCTCTTTTATTGTTTGCACCGACTCTCTGAGTGCTCTTCAGGCCTTGAAACAGCACACTGCCGCTCACACCATTGTTTTAAAATTACAGGCCCAGATATCGCAAATGCTGTTTCGCGGTTACAATTTTGTTTTTACTTGGACCCCAGGCCATGTGGGGATATCCGGGAACGAGAAGGCGGACGCGGCTGCTAAGTCAGCTTGCCGTTTACCCCGGAGTTTACAACTAGGGTGCCATACCAGGATGTGCAACGTTTTTTCCGTCGCCAACTACTATCTGCTTGGCAGCAATCCTGGACAGCTTTAGAAGGCACACAACTCCGGGCGATAAAGGAGAGCGTACAACCCTGGCCAACTTCCTGCAGGGATAACCGGAGGGCCGAGGTGATACTCACCCGGCTGAGAATTGGGCACACACGTGCAACTCATGGCCATCTCTTGAGAGGGGAACCGGCCCCTGTGTGTGCTCCGTGTGCAGTACGCCTCACTGTGCGGCATGTACTGCTGGATTGCCCGCAGTACACCCGCGTTCGCCAGTCTTTGGGCCTAAGGGCTAACTTGCTCGATGTTTTAGGGGACGACCCAGTGGCCGTGGATAAGACACTGTGGTTTGTCGCGGAAATTAGTTTTAATAGACGAGTCTGACTTTGATTTTATATTTATTAATTTTAGAGCTTTTAACTTTTAGTATTGGGATGAGTTTTTAATGTCCTTTTAACAGTTGACTGTTTTATTATATTTTACCTATTTTAGCTAAATTTTTATAGGTTTTAAGTTTTAGTATTGACTTCGGGCCCAAATGACCTTGATGTCGACGGGCCCTTAAAAACCACACTCACTCACTCCGAAAATTATGGGTACATATTTGGGGAATGTGGTAATGGCGAATGGCAGTTAAATTTAGGAGGAGAGAGGAAGGTAAGAGGGAGGGTGAAGAGAGCGTCTAGGTGGAGTGCGGAGGGGAATTTGAAAATAAATTCCGAATGTCAAGGAAATGGAGGGGCGGCGGTGGGAAGGGTGTCGGTGAATAGCATAAGAAAAGCTGCTTCGGAGAGGTGTAAGAAGGAAATAAAGGGAATAAAGCAGAAGATGAGAAAAGAATGTGATAACAAGATAAGAGAAAAAAGAAGGGAGGAAGACGCCGCGAAGAAGGAAAAGCAAGAATGCGAAGAAAGATCATTGCGAATACAGGAGATGATGGAAAGAATGAAACAAGAATTGGAAGAGAAAAAGCAAAATGTGACGAAGCAGCAGGAATTGGTAAATAGAATAAAAGGAAATGTGGCAAAACTGAACAGCGACTCTGAAGCGTTAAAGCAGATGATAGAAAATTTGGAAAGCGCATGTACGCGCGGAGTTGATGAATTTCCAAATTATGAAGGAAATTATGACGAAAGTGCAATTGCAGAGGAGGAGGAGGTGGAGGGAGGGGAAGTTGAGGGAGGTGAGGAAGAGGCGTTGGAATTTGAGACGAAGTAAAAAAAAAGGTTAGCTGAAAATTAAGAAATTTAAATATACAACAATAATACAGCAACTTATTGGCGAGTCTTTTTCTGATTGAAGAAGTATTTGAATAGCACTATTAGAAATTTCACTTTTGAACTTTTATAACTTTTTTTTTTTGTTTTGTTTGTGACAACTATGAAAATTGAGGGAAAAAGGAAAGGATCCCTGCCTAGGTAGAATGAAAAAATGGATAAATGAAATACTTTAAGACATGATTTATAAATATCTATATATTTTAAAAATTTGGATGGATAAAGGAAAATAATAATAATAATAAATACAAAAAAGACAGGAATAAATGTGCATATATATATATTGATATGAATTGAGAACATATAAAAATTTACAAAAAAAAGCCCTTGTGTTACATTTGCATTTATATATAAACAAAAACACCACACCAATGAGAAAATAATTAATAATTTATATGGGGAAAGTTTTGGAATGCCCCACAGCGTGGGCAATGAAAACATGAGCATCCTTCATCGTCACAGCATTCACAACAGCCACGACGATGAGAATTTTTAACGCAATGCGAGCACGTGCACGATGATTTTAAAACGTGAGCATATGGGTCAGGAAAGCTATTCAAGACACATATGCGCTTTGCCAAACACTGCAATCATGCCGGTGAATAGTTCTTTGTTTGGCTATTACACACATAAGGTTGCCATTTACAGACCAAATAATGTTTACGATGATAGTCATATTTGAAACAATGCCAACAATAGTGATGTGTGCAATAATTTTCACAAAATTTTGTGCAGAAATGGAACCGTTGAGATTCGCTTTCACCAGCACCACAATAGTCACACTTGTCCATGATGGATGCTACAGAGGAAAGGAGTAGTTATGTTTTTTATATGATACAAGTTATATGAAATACTTATAAAAGCAGATAATTATCGGCTGCAACGTTGGCAGTTATATAACAAATGAAATTGACTGATGGCGTGATTTAATGGATTTGGAAGATTGTTTAACACACATGCTCGCACAGCTTGACATTGCAGACATCGAGGGGAGAACGAATTTCTTTGAGGAGGGAATGCCAGCCACACAGTGAAATGTTTTTTAACGCATAGCACGTAGTGTTTTTCTGAATATCTAAAATGTCCGCATTTTGAACAAATGCACTGAGGCATGGCAATAGCTATTTGTTTTTGAAACACAAGGAACTTTTTAAAATTAAATTCTGCACATATATAAGAGGAAAGACACTAGAAAAACAATTGAGAAAAACAATAGCAAAAAATTAAGCTAATGAAACACTGACTAATTATACAAATAATAAACTAAAAACCCCTGAACATAAAATATCCACTGAACACAGGTTCACCCACTAATCACTGCACTGTCTGCGTCGCTTGACGCGGAACTCCGGCGAGATTGCCGCCAAACGCCGCCGATCCTTGAGGGCAATGGGCAGCAAATGTGGAACAGCAAGAGAAGAAACGTGCTGGTCCTCAACCTCTGGCAGGGCGGCTAGGAGATGATCGTAGCCGTCCTCGTCGCAGCTGCCGAATCTGCACCAGCCGGGGCTGTGTTGCAAAAGCAACGACTGCGCCGACCACACCGGAAATAGGTTCCGGCGTGCTGCCACACCAAATTTGTTAGGCGTGCAGGACAGCACTCTCAACAGTGACGGGTCTGACGCACCATTGTTATACGCTGAATTTAGCAAAGCAGGAGGCAAGATTGTTTTTTGAGTTAGGATAGGAGAGTGGGAGAAGGGGACTGCTATGATGGAGGGGGAGGAGGAGGACGACACAGTTAGGGGAGGAGGAGGGTAAGAAGGGGAATGGGGAGAGAGAGGTTGAACGCTAATGTCCTGAAGGGGCACCGGTTGGTGGGTGGAGAGGAAAGAAAAAGAAGATGGAAGAGGTGTGGAGGAGTGTTGAGGTTGAGGCGAGGAAACAGAAGAGAAACCAGGAGAGCTACGTTGATGGAAAAAGTCTGGGGAATAGCAAGCGGAGGAGGTTAAAGATGGCTGATATGGTGTCGCCCCTGCTGAATTGAAGATATTTGTATGCGAAAACACCCCGCTGTCAGCCGTGGTGGAGCCTGACGGATAAGCCGGCGAGATGAACTGCACAGAAGAAGAAGTGGAGCCCTGATCGCCGGAGTCGGGTAGTGCTGGTAACTGCGGCCAGTGGGGCAGCAGATGCTGAAATTGAGGCTCAAAGGCCGGCAAAGGCTGTTGATGATCCTGCTGCTGCTGCTCCTGCAGATGAATGGCCTGCAGAGGTGAGTGAGGCGCCTCGAGCGGAGGCAAATCGAACGGCCAGTCCTGTGGTTGCTGCTGCTGCTATTGGTATGTGTGCACATTAAGCAGTGCTTCAAGAGAGTGCAGCTGTTGTTGCTCTGTCAGCAGTTGTCTATAGACTTGACCTGATGTCGGAGAAAAAAAAAGCGCTCCGTGGTGACGGTGACGAAAGTAGTAGCCGGATGGTACATGGCGACGGCTGAAGCAAGACTGAGAATGAAGCTAGCGATGCAAAGCTGCCAGTTTAAAAGGACAAGTAATCAGCACAGGATTTCCGCTAAGCAATATGGCCGATGCCATTAAAGGTCTGGAGAAAGCACGTGGGAGAATTAAAAGGACGGGTGAACGGAAACTGATTAGCACGAAAATCTTTAATTGTGGTTCTGCGTTGGACGATTGCGAATGTAACACCATATCGAAACCGGATGAACAGGCGCCCGAGTGGCGAGACCGGAAAGCTGTGGCGAGAGGCAGCAGATTGCCAGTCGGGAAGTTGCGGTGCGATAACCCGCCGGACTTGCTAATGAGGCATTTAACTAGTGCGCAAGCGGAAACTGCGGTTGCGATAAGGTGGCCTTTAAAAGAGCGAGGCGATAAGCCGCTCGCCGAAGTGACAACTGGACGTTGACAGTGATGTTTTGTTGAAACTATGCGATTATTTTAACATCGTAACATAAAATCCTACTTATACGCATGTTAAAAGAGCAGCTTTTTCTTTAACGATAAACGAGCAGGACCTTAGACCGTAGGAAAAATATATTTCCGAGTTGATTTCCGAAAACTTTCATATATAGAATAAAAAGAGGAAGCGAATGAAAAACAAAACGCTTTGAAAGGAATTTCAAAAAATAAAGTGCGTGTGTTTGCGAGTGGTTGTGCGCGCGCGAAGCAGCAACATGGAGAATCAACCGGGGGTAAGTGGAGACTCGACCTCTCAGCCTACCTTTGAAATATTAGCACATAGGCAGAGATCGATGAAAAGACTATTTTCCGGCTTTACCGAAACAGAAATTTCAGTGAACCCAACCCCCAGAGATGCAAACCCCGAGCAATGGGTGGCGCATTTATTTAACGATATTCTAAATTTTGCCAAGGAGAACCTTCTAGACGGCGAACCCGGTTACTTGGGAATATCGCTGTCGGACCAGAAGGAGACCTCCAAAGAGTTTAACATGAGCGTGAGGCGTGCAGACCAAGTGAACGCAGATGCCGTTATTCAAAGCATCGAAAAGGTCATGCAAAGCAACAATCAGTTCTTGCTAAACGGTCCTCTGAAAGTTACTTTTGTGTGGACCAAAGAGGTCGCGGGTTCGTGTTACAAACCCTGCGATGCTTGCAGCGGCAACAAAGGCATGGTGGAAATTAGAAACAATGACCGCCTGTGCTTGGCAAGAGCCATTGTTGTCGCCAAAGCCAAAGTGGATCGTGACGTCAATGACACCACGATGAGACGCTCAGAATTCCTCCAAAAACAAAAAGCCGAAGCTCTGTGCCAGCGCGTGGGGAAAGGCAACGTCAGCTGTACCATAGATGACGTCAGATGTTTTGATGCGGAGTTAAAGGGCTACGCTGTGACGGTGTTTGGCGATCATACGGGTAAGCACGTGCTGTACGAGTCCGATAAGCAATGCGATAAACACATAGACGTCATGTATCACGAGGGGCACTTTAACGCCATCGTCGACCTTCACATGTGTTTTAAATGTAAATATTATTGCCGCCAGTGTCGCCATCCCTCGGCACACAAAAGAGAATACCATCGGTGCGATGCCCGATCCGATGCGTACATACACTGTCCTGCGTGCAACAGAGATTTTAAGGGGCCTACATGTTATATGAACCACGCCAAGAAAGGCGCATTTTACCCTAAAGACCTCTCGGTGTGCGACGTCGAGAAGGCGTGCACGTCTTGCCATAAGCTGGTGAATTCCAGATTCAGAAAAACCCCGCACGAGTGCGGAGAAAAGTTCTGCAAACATTGCAAGACGCACGTTAATTCTGCACACATGTGCTTTATGCAACCATACGCCTGCAAAAACAAAAGAAATAGATACGTGTTTATGTTTATAGATTTCGAATGCACCCAAAACGAGCCGTATTCCGGCAAGCAGAACGTCTACGAGCATGTGCCTAACTTGTGCGTGTATACCAAGCCTGTCCGCTTTGCATCGACGAGCGCCGCAAGATGGCGTACTGTACCGAGTGCGGCGTCAAAGAATGGGTGTTCGCGAGCGACCCGGTAAAGCAGTTCTTCGAACCCGTCACGCAGCCGAGGTTCGACGCCTGGGACGTCATCGTGGTGGCTCATAACCTCAGAGCCTACGACGGTCAATTTTTATTAAAGTACATGGTGGGACATTTAAAATGGACGCCGGAGCTTATCATGAATGGTTGCAAGATATACCGAATGAGATACGGTGACGTCACATTTATAGACTCGCTCAACTTCATACCCATGCCACTGTCTCGATTTTCCAAGACGTTCGAGTTGAAGGAATGCAAAGGCTACTTTCCTTACTTATTTAACACCAAGGAAAACGAGCACTACGTCGGCCCCATTCCCGACAAAAAGTATTACTGCCCGGAGGGCATGTCGGTAGAGGCTCGAAAGGCCTTCGAACGGTGGCACGATGAAAAGGCGGCCTCCGGCGACGTCTTCGACATGAAGGCGGAGATGGTGAAGTATTGCAAGATGGACGTCTTTCTCCTGAGCCAAGGAGTTTCCAAATTCAGAAGGGAATTCCTAGACGAGAACGACATCGATCCCTTCAGCGAATGCGTCACCATCGCGTAGGCGTGCATGTGCGTGTACAGGAAGCACTTCATGCCGCCGAAGAAGATCGCCCTCCTGCCCGCGGGAGGGTATCGACTTGCGGACAGGCAGTCTCGCATAGCATGCATATGGCTGACTTGGCTGGAGCTGAAACACGATATCGTGATTCAGCACGCTTTGCGAGGACGCGAAGTTAAAATCGCGGGCCACAAGGTGGACGGGTGCAGGGAGGAAGAAAAGACCGCGTACTTCTTCCACGGGTGCTTCTACCACGGCTGTCCGCGCTGCTTTCACAACCGCCATGCCCCGATCTACAACACGGCCAACGAAACCATGCCCTCCAGGTTCGAGGGCACCGAGAAGGTCGCGGCCAAGATCAGGCAGGCCGGCTACGCCGTGGTGGAAATGTGGGAGTGCGAGTTCCACGCCGCGCTGAAGGCGGACCGAGAGCTCGAGCGCCACGCGAGAGACTTCCCGGTTCCCGAACCCCTGAACCCTAGAGACGCCTTCTACGGAGGCCGCACCAACTGCACCAAGACGTATAGCGAGGCCAAGGGGGACAACAAGATATTCTATTACGATGTCTGCAGCCTGGACCCGTTCGTCAACAAGACAAAGCCCTACCCCGTCGGCCACCCGAAGATTCACGTGGATCGCTTTCCTCGGCTGGAAGACGTGCCCGGCGGGCTGGTCAAGGCGAAGGTTCTACCGCCCCAACATCTCTACCACCCGGTGCTGCCGGCGCGCATCAATGGAAAGCTCATGTTTCCACTATGCCGCGCTTGTGCAGAGGCGGAAAACCAGGCAGAGTGCGACCACAGAGACGACGAGCGAGCCCTGACGGGCACCTGGGTGGTCGACGAAATGAAAGTCGCCCTCGAAGACGGGTACCGCCTCCTCCAGGTCTACGAGATCTGGGAGTACGACGTGGTGCAGTACGACCCGGCCACCGGAGCCAAGGGTCTGTTCGAGGACTACGTCGACCAGTTCCTCAAGATAAAGACGCAGGCCTCCGGCTGGCCATCGGGCTGCGACGCGCCTGCCGCGAGGGAGAGGTACCTCAGGGAGTTCTCGGAGCACGAAGGCGTCGACCTGGATCCCCAGGCTATCGCACCCAACCCCGGTCGGCGCGAGCTGGCCAAGCTGATGCTCAACAGCTTCTGGGGCAAGCTCGGGCAGAGGGACAACCTCCCCACCTGCGAGCTAGTGGACCGGTACGACCGTCTCCTGGAGCTGCTCAACGATCCGGGCGTCGAAGTGCAGACCTACATGCCCGTCACCGACATCATGTACGTGGTGTGGAGGTTCTGCGAGCAGTGTCCCAAGGTCAACCCCACCTCCAATGCGGTCGTCGCGGCGTACACCACGGCCCACGCACGCCTGGTGCTCTACTCCTACCTCAAGCGCCTCGGAGAACGGGTGATCTACTTCGACACCGACTCCGTCGTCGCCACCGCCGCTCCGGGGGAATGGACGCCGTCCGTCGGACCCCTCCTGGGAGACATGACGGACGAGTTGGAGAAGTACGGACGGGGCTCGTACATCTCCCGGTTTGCCTCCACGGGGCCGAAGAGCTACTGCATGGAGATTCGGTCCCCGGAGACGGACGAGACCTTCTCGGTGTGCAAGGTGAAGGGCATCACCCTGAATTCGGGGAACTTGGAGCTGGTGAACGCCGAAGTGATTCGGGACATGGTGCTGAGGGACCCCGACAGGACGGTGACGCTGGCGGGGACGCAGATTTCTAGGAAACCCTCGTGGACGATCGTGACCGAGCCCAGCGTCAAGACCTTCCGCATGCTGGTGAACAAGCGAGTGCTCGCCGAGGGCTTCGACTCTCACCCTTACGGGTACAAGAGGGTACGGAATAAATGAGGGACCCGGTGCGCCCGCGTGTCAGTTCGAACCTACGCTCTCCGGAGACACGATGCGACGCCCGCCCGCGGACTTGAGAAGGTTCAATTTTCCGAGCACGATGCTGGTGGCGGGACCGTCGCGATGCGGAAAGTCGACCTTCGTGTAAAACCTCATACGTCACGCCGACCGCATGTTCGACAAGCGCCCGAAGAGGGTGCTGTGGTGCCACCCGCCCGAATATTCGCCGAGGCTCGAAGACTTGCCTCTCAAGTGCGAGGCGCATCCGGGCATTCCCCGACTGGAGGATGTCGGGGAGAACTTTCTGGTCATTTTGGACGACCTCATGGAGGAGGGAGGGGGAAAGGACGTGTCTAATTTTTTCACCAGAGACTCTCATCACAAGCGCTTCGGGATCGTCTACATACTGCAAAACGTGTTTCCGCAAGGGCAAAAATATAGGAACATATCTCTGAATGCAAACTACATCGTGGTCTTCAAAAATAACAGGGACAAGATGCAGATAGACAGATTATGCCAGCAGATCGAACCCAGGAACTCTAGGTTTCTGTTGGAGGCATTCCAGAAGGCTACCGAGCACCCGCACGGATATCTAGTGCTGGATTGCACGTAATACACGCCGGACCTCTATAGGTATCGAACCGGCGTCCTTCCGGACGAAACGCTCTCCTATTTCGTACCCAACTGAGGCCGCCTACCGAAACGAACGCAATCGAATGGCATCTAAATGGGGTTTTGCACGACTAGACGTGCATTTACGGGGTGTTTTTTGGTAGGTTAAATAAGGAGCCTGTTCCTCCGCCAGCGTCATTCCCGCGCAAACATGGTTAGAGGCAGGATGAGCATCGCAAAATTGAGCAGTCCGCTCATAGCGAGGCAGCACGGTCATTTGTCGACCTTGGCCAAGGCGAAGGCTCCGCAGCGCAAAAAAATGTTAAAAAATGCCGATGGAGATCTGATAAAGGCCATTTGCGAATGCATGCTCAACGTGTGCAGAGGTCACGTGCAACTTCCGCAAAAGTGCCTGAGTCGCTTAAAGAAACATAGGGCGTCTTGGCGGAAACTGATAGACAAGCGGGTTCCCTTGAAGAAAAAGAAGAAGATATTGATTCAGAAAGGAGGTTTCCTTCCGACGTTTCTGCTCCCCGTTCTAGCTTCGCTCGGTAGCGCGCTCGTCTCGAAATTTGCAGGATGAAGTACGGTCGGCAGATCGTGGTGGCCCCGCAGCCGAAAACAGTGGAAAAGCTTCACGTCATAGACAAGAGTATTTCTAGATTGGCCAAGGAGATGGAGAACGTTCAGCGAGCAAAACTGTCTGCCGACGAAAAGTGGCGTCTCGTAAAATATAAATTGGGAAAGTATCTAGACCTGGTGACACAAGTGAGACGACCCTTCCTTAGCAACGACAAAGACGACGACGATGCCTACCAGGACTTGGAACCGGCGACGCGGGTGAAGGAGGAGGTAGCGCCTAGGACCATAAAACGCAACCCGCTGTCTCCTCGCAAGAAAAAGAAACCGAGGTCACCCTCCAAAACGTATCAATTGCGCCCTCGCCGTTGGGTACCCCTGTGAGGGCTTGCTTGCGATGAAGGAATGGACGGCGTTGAGGCGGTTTTATGTCAAACCGGAGCATTACGCCGGCTTGGGAACGGCCAAGTCCCTCCGAAAGGCCACCGGCGAGTCAAGGGCCAACATCGAGTCCTTCCTTCGAACCCAGGACAGTTACACTCTGCACAAGCCTGTGAGAAAACGGTTTCCCACCAGATATTATCACGTGACTAACATGGACGATCTGTGGGAAGCCGATCTCAACGTCATGAGCACCCTCAGAGAACACAACAAACCGTATGCTTACATTCTAACCGTCATAGACGTATTCTCCAAATATGCATGGGCCGTTCCTCTGAAAACGAAGCATGGCACCGAGGTGGCGCAGGCCTTTCGTTCCATATTTTCCCAAAGGGTTCCTAGGGTCCTCCAAACGGACAAGGGAACCGAGTTCACTAACCGAACGTTTCGCGAATTTCTAAAGAAACACGACGTGCAACACTACACCACCAAAAATAACGTGAAAGCCAGCGTGGTGGAGCGTTTTAACAGAACCTTGAAGACCAAGATGTGGAGGTATTTCACTCTCAAAAACACTTACAGGTACGTGGAGGTTCTTCCGGCCCTCCTCGAGTCGTACAACAGTTCGCATCACAGGTCCATAAAGATGGCGCCCAAGCAGGTGGACGAGTCCAACATCTTGCAGGTTTACCGCAATCTGTACGGAAACAGGCGCCTGCCGCGAGCAAGCAGACCTAAATATTCGGTCGGCGACCGCGTGCGCATTTCGAAGGAGAAAATGAAATTCGACAAGGGATACGAGCAAAATTGGACGGACGAAATATTCGAGATTTCCGAGGTGGTGGAAGGGCGGCCCGTGGTATATAAGTTGAGGGATCTGGCCGGAGAATCCATAGACGGCATATTTTACACCGAGGAGCTGCAAAAGGTCGCTCTTCCCGAAAGCTTCAAAATCGAGCGCATTTTGCAAACGAAGGGCAGAGGGCGCAACAAACAGCTGTTAGTCAAGTGGAAGGGATATCCGGCCAAATTCAACTCGTGGGTCAGGGCTTCGACCGTCGATCCGGCATGATCAAGACGAAGCCGTTCTCTCTCACGCTGGTGAGCAATGCTTCCATGGACCACTTTACCGATAACACCACGGCAAGATTCTCAAACATCTTGCCCGAGAGGGTCGTTCTGCAGGGGGAATGGGAGGTCGCTCTGCAGAAGGTGAGGTATCCGGTAAAATTCTACAACGTCGCTCCAGCCGACGCGTGCGTCCTCGGCACCAAATACACCATGACGCAACTTCCCACCAGGTCAAAGTTCAGCTTGGAAATGCCGCAAGGCATCGTGCACCAACCGAAAGACCTGGTGAAACTCGTCAACGAGGTCATTCTGGAACATTTGTCGGTAGAAAACTTCTTCATCTTGGACGAGAACACTAACAAGGTCAGCGTCAATGCAGAGGGCACGCATCCCGAGCGACTGCCCGACGCTCCCTGGGAAGGTTATGTGGAGCACGTGGTGCGCACGGCTCTCCCATACGCCATCGGCGAATACGAAACCTTGAACGACGCGCCCGCGCAGAGACCGAAGCAAACCAGACCGAAGCAAACGAAACCCAAGCCCACCCAGGCGAAACCCCCGGCGCAAAGTGTCGAAAAACCCAAACCTTCCGACCAACAGCCTCCCACCGCTCATCCCTCGGCGCCGGAAAAGAGCGAGTCCAGCCCGGCAAACCTTCCTCCGCCGGAGGCGCAGCCCCAGCCTGACAGGGCGGACAAACCCCTGCATGTCATTCACAGTTTGATGCTGACGCCGGCAATGGCAAAGATGCTAGGTTTCGATCCCTATACCGACGTCATTCTGCAACCGGGACCAAAACACCCTGTAGATCCATATATGGGATTTCCTTACGAAATGTTCATCTACTGCAATCTCGTAACTCCGCAAGTGGTTGGAGATACGTTCGCACAGGTGATAGAGAGCGTAGCCGTGGAATACGAGAGAAATAATAACACTTACATGACCGACGAAAAGACCTTCTTCCCACAAAATTGGGTCCCGCTCATTCAACAGTACTTCAAGACGGTCGACATAGATTTAAGGAACGGTTATGGCGATCTCTTGCCATTTGCCGACGGATTTTCCTCTACTGTAGTACTCGCCTTCCGTCCCAAACCGCGATAATGGGCGTGCAGACGGTCACGGAGTATTATCTGAACCAGGCCGGCGCCGCGCTGGACGATCGCGACTTCGTTCTTTACAGGGGCAAGCGCTACCAGAGAGGCAGCGGCCTCTTCTCCGCTCTTGGAGGACTCTTCAGAACGGTGCTGCCCTTTCTAAAGAGCGGGGCAAAGGCTGTCGGCAAGGAAGCGCTAAAGGTGGGCGCTCACGTGCTCTCCGATGTCGCCACCTCGGGAGCAACGCCCAAGGAGGCCCTGAGACAGAGGTTGAAGGAGGCTGGGTCCAATTTGAAGCGAAAGGCCGACGGAAAGATCGATGCCATGCTCGGCTCGGGATTCAAGCGCATCAAGAGAATAAAACGAACCAAACGCAGCCGCGGCAAACAGTCGAAGCCGAAACGCGGAAGGTGCAAGGTTCAGGACGTTTTCTCGTAATGGCAGAGGAATCCGTCGTCATGAGTTCCGAACTGGACCTCTTTAAGGATGTCCCAGTTCAGATGAGCATCGAGGAATCTCGAATCATATTCCTAAACCCTCAAAACACGTTAATGAAAAATGCCCCAATTACCTTTCATTATTCCGGAAATGCAGACGATTACCTGGATCTCACCTTCGTCGTGCTCGAGCTAACGGTGCACATTGTAGACGATCAAGGAGCGACCATCAAGCCCGAAGTTAACGCCACCTTGGTCAACAATGCATTGAATTCCCTGTTTCAACAGGTCGAAGTATCGCTCAACAACGTCATCGTCTCCATGCCTCAAGCCGGCTACCCCTACAGAACTTATTTCGAGACGCTGCTCAATTACTCCGAAGATGCCATGAACAGCAAGCTAGAGTCGTCCCTGTGGAAGAAGGACACGGCGGGTCTCATGGACATTTTCGCCGGCAATGCAGGATTTCAATGGCGTCACAGCTTCACCAAAGGCAGCAACGTCGTTCAACTCATCGGACCCCTGTCTAACGCCCTATTTAGACAGGAGAAGCTTCTGCTAAATAACGTCAGCATGACCGTCAAGCTCACCCCTTCCTCGCCACAGTTCTATTTATTTTCCGACGTCGCCACCTTTAAGGGGTACGCCGAAATACTGTCGGCCACCCTGCGTCTAAAAACCGTGCGACCCTCGCCGACCATCAAGCTGGCGCATCAGGCCGTGCTGACCAAGAGCAACGCAAAATATCACCTCAGAGATGTCAGCTTTCACGCTCTCAGCATTCCAAAGGAATCCAGGGCAATGACGTTTAGCGACGTCTTCATAGGTCAAATTCCCAGAAGGGTGGTCGTGGCCATGGTCACCGACAAGGCCTATTCCGGCGATGTCACGAAAAATCCCTACAATTTACAACACTTCAACATGAACTCCTTTCAGCTCTACGTCAACGGACAGCCCGTTCCATCTCAACCGCTCCAACCCGACTTTTCAAAGTCGCACTATCTGCAATGCTTTCAGACGCTGCAGGACGGCCTAGGAATTCACTTCAAAGACGAAGGGCATTCCATCTCCAGGCAAGCTTGCCCATCGGGATATACGGTAATGGCCTTCGACCTCACGGCAGACATGAGCGCCAATGAATCCCACATCTCGGGGCAACGCCACGGATCCGTCTCTATAAGCATCGGTTTTGCCAAAACGTTGACAGAACCTGTCATTCTCTTGGTCCTGGCGGAAATTCACCGCACTCTCGAAATAGACGGTAACCGATCCATTTTGGTATCATGAACACCTTTCAAATAAACCGATTTTTATCGACATGCCCCACCACGCGTCCTCACTTTTTGGGCGTCTTCCCCTCCGATATGCTTCCCAAAATGTATGCCATTAGAAGGCTCCCCTTGGCTCTAGTCGCCAACACCGATCCCAGCACGCAACCGGGCAAGCACTGGGTTTGCATCTTTGTACCAAAAAACGGTCGGGGAGAATATTTTGACAGTTACGGAATGGCACCC
Organism: Mantis religiosa; assembly: GCA_030765055.1. Classification (NCBI taxonomy): domain Eukaryota; kingdom Metazoa; phylum Arthropoda; class Insecta; order Mantodea; family Mantidae; genus Mantis; species Mantis religiosa. The sequence continues at coordinate 2,836,714 of JAUKNK010000320.1, read as the reverse complement.
CTTTCGCCTCATATTATTCAATTTCTGAACAACCTCTGCGGCACCCAATGGTCCGCTAACTCGAGAAGGTTGCAAGGTCATGACAGCACCACCTGTGGGCATTACGTCATTGACTACCTCTCCCACCGCTGCTCCGGTCTTCCAAAGCATTCATTCTTTTCCAAATTTCACGTCAACAATTATGCTCATAACGATGACGTCATTCTAAAAACCTACAAGCACGTATGCCGAGCGAAGTGCTCCAACGCTCAACAGTCTTGCCAACCTCTGCAGGTAAGTAGCTGACTCATTGTGACGCCATTCATCGCCACTTCATGTTCGCATGCATCTTCATCTCGCTCTTCTCTCTCTGTGCTTTCAGAACACGCTCCCGCTGCTATAAAACACGCAGTCGCACCGTGGGTCGCCAGTAGCAGTCGGTCATGGAGAACGCGGAGGCAGCCCCGCCGACCAGGTTAGTGCTCAACCGACTCGTGTTTCTCTCTCTCGCTTCATGTGCATTCCAAACGGTTCATTTCTCTCTCTTTGTTTGTTTCAGCGCAGACAACAACAAGGGCCGTGCAAAAAGGAAACATCGCAACCCCGATGCTGACGTCACGCAACTCATCCCAAGCAACGATAGTCCCGATCCATCAGAACAAGAAGAGGTTAAGCACCAACACAGCACCGTAGTGGGTCCCCTGTCGGACATCTACTTCCTAAATCCAAAACAGACCAAATTCGTGTGCGTGGGCTTTTCGCCCGTGTCGCCCCATCAGCTGGTGGTCACCATTGCAAAGTGCGGGCAGCGCAACGCAGTGGTCCTGGGGTCCGCGCAGTGGCAAAATCTCGTCGATATTAAGGCTATCATTCAACACCGTTTTCAAACCGGACAGGGACCTCTGCAATCCTGCCAACTCGGCAACGGCATCCTCTTTGTCATCAAAAATGTTTTTGGAAAGCTAAAGATCGTCCTCAAAGATCTGCAAGGAGTCGCCGTCACCCGCAACCATCAAGAATGGATCGTATTGGATAGCCTGCAGAGAATTATCACAGATATTCTCTATCACAAAAAGAAAGAGGAGACCGACGTTCAAAATCAGATAATGGCCTATCGTAAATACATGCTTCACCATCATGCTTCCGGTGTACCCAGTTCACCAAATACATACGCTGCGCTAATTTCAGAACTTTCCTAGAGGCAGAACATTATCTAAAGTCTGATTTTGCGCATAGCATCCAAAAGGTTCCACCTTAAAATTTCATATACTTCTTCCCGCACTCCCATCCTCGTTCCCTCAGTCGCTCCTCGAGCTTCTTCGCAGCAGCATCATGGGATATAAAAATTTCCTCTCCGTGTACTGCGAAGGAAAAAAGGTGTTTAAAAACTACGAGATAGAGGGTCATCCCTGGAAAAATGCGCCTTATGCTCTGCGATTCGTCGATAACACCTACCAGGGAAAGGCCATCACCGTCAAGATTCACAGCTGCGAAAATCAAGTTCATTTCGTCGTTTCCAACATAAATTTCAACGACATCCAGTTCAAATCGCTCTTGCGGCGAAATCTGGACAGCGATCAAGACAACCTGGACCAGTGGTTCCAATTCGTTCCCGCAACGGGCCTATTCATCATCTTCTTCGAACAACAATACATCACTCCAGCCAAAATGCAGCTAATGAGAAGCCAAGATCAATTGTGCCTCGGCAGATGCTTAACCGCTAACTTGGGGCATTCACCGTGCTATATTATGCCTGATCACATCCACGGCGATTGGATATTTAGCGTCTATGAAGACAGAGCGCTGGTTCAAAATCCAGGAGCGGAAGAAACTCCAAACAGAATATTTTATTCAAAATGCAACGGCTAGTTTTTAAACTTTCAACGGTTTTCATGTAACAGAAAGCCACTTCCTCCCTACCGCTTCCCACGCATGCATCATATCGCAATCTCCTTCCTGCAGATATGTCATTTCCTTCAAACGCAATTAGCACTTCCGCCGGATGCCTCTTTATCTCAGAAAGCAACCTCCGGCGGATGTATCACTTCCTCCCTGCCGCTTCCCACGGATGCATCATATCGCAACCTCCTTCCTGCAGATATACCATTTCCTTCAAACGCAATTAACACTTCCGCCGGATGCCTCTTTATCTCAGAAAGCCACCTCCGGCGGATGTATCACTTCCTCCCTGCCGCTTCCCGCGGATGCATCATATCGCAACCTCCTTCCTGCAGATATACCATTTCCTTCAAACGCAATTAACACTTCCGCCGGATGCCTCTTTATCTACATATACCGCACATTCTGCCCTCAGTTGGTACCGAGCTCTCGTGCAGGCATGACCGGCGAACCCTGCAAGACCTACCACTGCTCATTCTGCTTTCACCCATTGTGCAGCTGTCAACTCCGTCTTCGTCTCACGCACCTCTGCTCCAGGTGTCAACTCGGCCTATACGAAGATCTCTCCGAACTCAGTGCACAAATACAAGAGTTTCTGCGCAAATACCAACGCAGATGCCCAACGCCGACTACCTCTCCGTCTTCCTGAAATATATCGAAAACGGACGACGCATCCAGGTCCTCCTGCCCAACGAACGACAAGCCCTGCTACTCAACGCAGACATCATCTTTCTGCATTTTCCCCCAGCCGACGTCGACCTCGTTTGGAATCAACTTCCCATAGACGCACAGCAGGTTTGTGCTCCTTTTAGAAGGTGCAGAAAACATTTCAACCTACCTTCTCAAACCACTCACATCGACGGACCTGCACCGTTTGTCAAAAACTGCCAGCTGTGCCAACATGTCCCTGGAAGTTCTTAACGAACTAGAAGAGCTATCCCACAGTGCAGACACACAAAGCGTATCTTCGCTTCAACTAAACGTCCCGTATCGCGTCGTCGGCGTCAAGACCATCGATACAATTCACGGAACAAAACTCGTCGCAAAACTAGACAACGACAGCGAAGTGTTCCTGCCAACAAGATTCGCCAAGGCATCTCCGGAACTCATCAGCAAACTCAACTCAACTTCCTTCTGCATCATCTACGGCGGAGAGGAAAAGCTTCGAAGCGGCTTCAAAAGATTCATCGTCAAGTTCATTCCCTATACCCAAAAATAATGTCCTGCGAAACAGATCCTTTCAACGTCGGAAACAATCTCACCATCAAACTCCTATTCAACGCCCAGCTCTCCAACAAGGGCAACCTTCCCTCTCCCATTCGCATTCTATCCTCCTACACCACCTTCTTCGGCAACGTCAAAATTGTCACCATCAAAATCGACATCCAAAATGCCGACGTCCTACACGTCCAATGTCTACCCGTCAAAACTCACCATCGGCAACAAAACGCACGCTGCAACATATTCCTGGGAAACAACAAAATACCCGCCATTTCAAACAGAGTAACACACTCAGGATGCTTGGCCACCAGCTACAACAATGACGTCATCATTCCCATCTACATTCCAACTACCGACCAGGAACCACATCCAAACTTTTCTCATCTAACGCTCTCCTGCGTCACAGAACCAATCTGCGATTCATCATCCTTTCGCATCTACACCAGCAGTAGCGACAGCAGCAGCGAAGACGAAGACTCACAACCAACCTCCAATCTACAGTGCACAACGCAGTTCAAAATTATCCTAAACAACCAAGAACATTAAGAACTTTAGTGCTGTGCTATGTTTATCTATCATTCAATGATATTATATATATTATAATATATATTATTATATTATTCTCCATGTTAATCCATTTTTCATGTATTCAATAAAATAAAATCAATCATATTGTATCTTAAAAATGTATCTTCAAAATAAATAAATAAAATTAGTCCCGGATTAAGCAACTGGGTTAAAGATAATCCTTCCGCTCTCGGCGCTCAATTTTCAAATTTCCCGCCAACATCCTTAATCCACCTTAATCCACGGATTAAGACGGATTAACGCGACACTAGCGCCACCTAGCGGCAGGATTATCGTTAATCTAATTGCTTAATCCGGGACTAATACTACTGACCGCACGCTTCCATCTAGCTACCGCCCCATTTGCCTGACGAGTGTCATCTGTAAGACATTCGAGCGAATGGTAAACGCTCGGTTCAATTCGTGGCCAGAAAAACATAACCATCTGTCCAACTTGCAATGCGGTTTTCGACGCCATCGCTCAAGTGTCGATAACCTAACACGCCTTGAGGGGTATATTTCCGATGCGTTTCTACTGCAACAGCACGCCGTGGGTGTGTTCCTCGACCTGGAGAAGGCCTATGACACCACTTGGCGGTACGGCATACTCCGTAACCTTCATAGTTACGGTATGCGTGGTCATCTACCCGAGTTTTTATGCAATTTTTTAAAACTTCGCCGTTTTCGTGTGCGCATAGGAAAAACGATATCCCAGGAGCGGATACAGGAGAACGGTGTACCTCAAGGGTCGATTTTGAGCGTCACCCTTTTTGCCGTAGCGATTAACGGCATCACTAATGCCGTTAGAAGTGGAATTCCATCATCCCTCTATGTTGACGACTTCGCAATCTATTATAGGTCTGCCAACATAGATCACATTGAGCGCCAACTGCAGCTTACCATTACCCAGCTTGCAGCTTGGGCGCTTCAAACCGGCTTCCGTTTTTCAGCTGCGAAGACGCAGTGTATCCACTTTCACCGCCTACGAGGTATTCACCCGCCTCCTGATCTTTATTTGAACGGCACACCCCTGCCATTTGTCTCGCACCTGAAGTTCTTGGGCCTCTACTTGGACCGACAACTCAATTGGGAGCACCACATTCGTCATCTTCGAGCCTCTTGCGATCGTTCTCTTCGGGTGCTGAAGGTATTATCTGGAGCATCTTGGGGGGGCGATCGCACGGTAATGTTGAGGCTGTACCGCTCTCTGGTTCGGTCCAAGCTGGACTATGGCAGTTTTATTTATGGCGCAGCGACCGCCTCTAAACTTCGCCTTTTAGACACCGTGCATCACACCGGCATCCGCATTGCCACAGGAGCTTTCCGCACCAGTCGAGTCGACTGCCTGTATGCAGACTCAGGCGAACCTCCACTCCATATTCGTCGCTCGCTGTTACTCTGCTCATACGTTTCGAAGTTGGCAAGCTATCCCAATCATCCTTGTTTCAAACCAGTTCTGTGTCCAGATTTAGTCCACCGTTATATGCGCCCTTGTTCTCACACACGCCCCGTGGGAATAAGATTTCGGGATCTCCTACATTCCCATGGCCTCCGAATGCCTCGCGTGGAGAGGTCGTCCATCTGCCCTTATCCTGCATGGCAGCTCGATCGTGCGGTGTTTGATCTCGCTCTTTCAAGCAACCCTAGACTCGCTACTCGACATTCGGTGTTCCAACAACTTTTTGCCGAATTACTGGGCCGTTACCCTAACTATGTTCCGGTCTTCATAGACGGTTCCCAGTTAGGTAACGCTACGGGTTGCGCATTCTTTATTAACGGTGAGGCTCATAAATTTAGACTTCTGGACTCCACTTCGGTCTTCTCAGCAGAGCTGTATGCCATCTTTTATTTGCTCCTTTTTATTTGCAAGTTAGCTCCCGGCTCTTATTGTCTGCACTGATTCTCTGAGTGCGCTTCAGGCTTTGCAACAGCACACTGCCGCTCAGACCCTCGTTTTAAAAATACAGGCCCAGATCTCGCAAATGCTCGGGCGCGGGTACAATTTTGTTTTTACTTGGACCCCAGGCCATGTGGGGATTACCGGGAACGAGGAGGCGGACGCGGCTGCTAAGTCCGCTTGCCGTTTGCCCCGGAGTTTAACATCTACGGTGCCATACCAGGATGTGCAACGTTTATTCCGTCGCCATCTCCTATCTGCTTGGCAGCAATCCTGGACAGCTATAGAAGGCACACAACTACGGGGTATAAAGGAGAGCGAACAACCCTGGCAAACATCCTGCAGGGATAACCGGCGAGCCGAGGTGATACTCACCCGGCTGAGAATTGGGCACACACGAGCAACTCATCCCCCCAGGGGCCTACTTCGGTAGGTACGGGTTTGGCGAACCCGGGGTCCCGAGCCAACAGTCTCCCTCGAGTGGGCTCCTTTTCGTGGTTGAGGGAGATGGTCAACAGGCCCACCCACGTGTAGGCCGTGCGTGGAGACCCGTGTCGGTGGAAAGGTTTGTCCTGGTAGTTGAGGGATGCGTATCTGAGCTCGTAACAGTTATTTTTTCTGAATTCGGGGAGGGTGCGCATTTCTAATACACTACTTTGGCTTCTGCTTCGCCTAAACGGGAGGTTAGGGACTAACCCACCCCTAATCAATCGGCCAGGACTAGGTATTGTACCGACCTCCAGGGTGAGTGGGACGGCGAGCTCGCTATATCCCCTGTGTAGCCCTGTCATCCCAGTGGGATGACCCCTTGTTGGACTCCGTGGTGGGTGGGGAGCACTGGGGGATGAAATTTAGACCAACATTTATGGCTAAACAACACCCCCCAAAACACAATAAACGTGGAAAAGATTTATTTGAAAACAGTGATAAACAAGTAGTTGAGTGTGGTCCTCGCTACTTAGTTATTAAACGAACGGAGGTAGGTAGAACGTTTTCTACGGTTAATCCGTTTATTATACAGAAAGGTCTTGACAAAATAGCTGGTGCTGTTAAATCATGTACAAAATCCAGAAATGGCACGCTGCTGGTGGAAGCAACTACAGCATCCCAAGCAGCAAAGATACTGAAAGCCAACATGCTGGGCAGTTATCCAGTCAAAGTGGAGATGCATAGGACCCTGAATACCTCGCGCGGTGTTGTAAACACTAGCGCGTTGGATGGAATGTCCAACGAGGATATTCAGGAGAACCTCCAGGAACAAGGCGTAACTGCGGTCTATCGTGTCCAAAGGAGAGAACGAGGGGATATGGTTCCCACTCGTACCCTGTTCCTGACCTTTGATCGGGTAGATCTCCCTCAAAGAATCAGGGCAGGATATGAAGTGATTGAAGTTAGACCATACATACCTAACCCTCTGAGATGCTACCAATGTCAGCGGTTCGGTCACACTAGTGCATTCTGTAAAGGCGCACCTACATGTGTCAGCTGCGGAGCCGGCATGCATGAAAATGCATGTACATCACCTCCAGCATGCGTAAATTGTAGCGGTGAACATCCATCAAGTTCACGAGAATGTCCCCGTTATATTGAAGAGCGAGCTATTCAGGAGATCCGGGTTAAGGAAAAGGTTTCCTTTTCGGAAGCCCGGAAACTTCTATGTATCCTCAAGCCCTCTTCAACCACCTCCCGTACCTATAGCTCTGTGGCGGCTACTCCGTCACCGAAACGGGAGGCTGGTACCCAAACATCTGATTTAAATGGGGCAACAATATCCGAGAAAGTTCTAGTGCCTAGATCGCAACCAAGAGCATCAGTAACACCATCTAAAACTCCGAGAACACAGACTACTGAAAATATCAGGTCAGTGAAGTCGCCTGAGAAAGCATCCACTTCTAACAACAGGACGAAATTGCCCATTGTATACCAAGCACCAGAGATCAAGTTCAAGACGCAGTATGATAGAACTGCCTTCCTGAAAGAAAGCACAAAGTCTGCTCCAGAAAAGTCCAAGAAACGTAGCCCTAGAGCGTCTCCGAGATCATCGTCGGAGTCATCTTCTGGGGAGGACTACGACCGGCGACCGTCATCTACGTCGGTCGGAATTTCCAATCGCTTCGAGCCCCTCGAATCGAAGGTTGTAGAAGGAAAACCGTCCTCTTCCATAGAGGATATGGAGCATGAAACAGCTGACCACGCTGCTACATCTGCAGCAAAGAAGAGGCAGGATAAACCTGCCGAAACCAGCCCTACACCAAAGAAAAAGGGCAAATTGATTCGGCCACCCATGAAGTCGTCTTAATGTAGACTACCTTTACATCTTATATCCCATAGTTCCAATGGCTATCCTACAATGGAACATACGAGGATTAAGAGCGCATCGACCAGAATTGGAACTTTTGCTCAGTAAGCATCACCCCTTAGTGGTATGCTTACAAGACACTAAGCTACGACCACAAGACAACTTTAAAATCAGACGCTACACACCACTGAGGTGTGATGTTGAAACAGAAGAGGGCATTCCTGCACACGGGGGTACTATGATGCTCCTCAGGGATGACATATTTGTAGATCCGTTACAGCTACAGTCTGATTTACAATCTGTAGCTGTAAGGATTAAGCTGCCATCAATAGAATTTTGCATTTGCACTGTATATCTCCCGCCATCAGATGACCTCTCGTTAGTTGACCTTGAAGATCTGGTTTCCCAACTTTCAACACCATTTCTAATAGTTGGAGACTTTAATGCCCATCACCCACTTTGGGGCTCAAATCGGGCATGTTCGAGAGGCAACCTCATTGCAAAATTCCTGGAGAGCAATAACTTGGTTCTCCTGAACACCGGAGAGCCCACATTCCTCTCAGACGCGTTTAACACCTATTCGCACATCGATTTGGCAGTGTGTTCATCCCAGTTAGCTGTTTCACTACAGTGGAATGTCATCTCTGATTTACATTCCAGCGACCACTTTCCATGTCTTCTTAGTCTCTTAGCACAAGATGTGTCTCCCTCACGTATCCCTAGATGGCGCTTTGATCGTGCCAACTGGAATCTTTACACCCAGTTGGCTGTCTTTGAATACAACGAGCACGATTCTGTGAATGATTTAGTTGATCATCTCAGAGAGAAAATTCTTTCCGCTGCAGAACAGTCTATTCCACGTTCGGCTACCCAACCCGGTCGATTTCCTGTCCCATGGTGGACCAACGACTGCCGGAATGCTATTCGTGCTCGTAGACGTGCTCTAAGGGTATTCCAACGACACCCTACGCTAAGTAATCTAATTGAGTACAAGAAAGCGCGCGCAAAATCTAGGCAAATAATTAAGGATAGCAAAAAGACCTCATGGAACAAATTTGTATCATCTTTTAACAGATGTACACCCTCATCTGTTGTATGGGATAAATTAAGGCGCGTGGCCGGAAAATCAACCCACCTGCCAATCGCTGGTCTGAAAACAACTGCAGGAGTTGTTGTTGATCCGTTTGTTGTGGCTAACACCTTCGGCTGTGCTTTCGCTCAGGTGTCTAGCTCATGCAATTATGCTCCTGAGTTTATCTCAATTAAGACTCAGGTAGAATCTCAAGGTTTCGTGTTTAGTTCCAGAAACCTTGAAGACTATAACCGCCTCTTCATCTTGGCAGAGCTAGAACACGCTCTTTCGTCATCGCGACTGACAGCACCAGGACCGGATGGAATCCACGTTCAAATGTTACAACATCTCTCACCTGAAGGTAAGGCATTCCTGCTCGAGGTCTATAACCGTGTTTGGGTTGATGCGACGTTTCCTGAAAAGTGGCGAGAAGCTACCATTATACCTATCTTGAAAGCTGGCAAGGACCGTCACCTCCCTTCTAGCTACCGCCCTATTTCCCTCACCAGTTGCGTATGCAAGGTGATGGAACGCATGATAAATGGGCGGTTGGTATGGTGGCTGGAAACGCACAACCTACTGAATAACATCCAGTGCGGTTTCCGACGACGCCGTTCAACAGTGGATCATCTTGTGTCCATGTCGACACAGATTATGAACGGATTTCTTAAGAACTGTCAAACAGTCGGAATATTTTTTGACCTCGAAAAGGCTTATGATACGTGTTGGCGGGCAGGGTTGCTACGTACTCTGCACACCTGGAATATACGTGGACGCCTACCACTCTTCCTTCAGGAATTCCTGAAAGACCGCGTATTCCGAGTAAGGGTTGGCTCGGTTTTTTCGAACCTTTTTGTTCAAGAGAACGGTGTACCACAGGGATCGGTATTAAGTGTTACGTTGTTTGCTATTGCGATTAATTCTATCTCGAAATGTGTACCTCCAGGTGTCTCGTCATGCCTATTTGTAGACGACTTTGCCGTCTACTGTACATCTCAGCGCACTCCGTTTTTAGAGCGCCGTCTTCAGACCACCTTGGACAACCTTAAGAGTTGGAGTTTAAAAAACGGCTTCCGATTTTCCGCTGAGAAAACCATCTGTGTAAACTTCTGGCGTCAGCAGAGTCGACTACCTCCAAGGCTCCGGCTAGGCGCTGATCTACTACCTTTTGCAGATGAGACGAGGTTCCTTGGATTGATATTTGATAGAAAACTTAGTTGGTCGTCGCATATAGCACAACTGAAGGCACGATGTGACCGATCTTTGAATATCTTGCGGGTACTAAGTGGAAAATCGTGGGGAGCGGATCGTACAGTGTTATTGCGACTTTATCGGGCACTCATCCGTTCCAAATTAGACTATGGTAGTATCGTTTATGGCTCAGCACGACCATCTGTGCTGAAGAGATTAGACACAGTCCATAACTGTGGCATACGTATAGCTGTTGGGGCATTTCCAACGAGCCGAGTTATAAGCCTGTATGCTGAGTCTGCAGAACCTCCTCTGCAGTACAGGCGCAACATGTTATTAGCCAATTATGGCTGTGGACTTAATTGCATGCCCACACATCCATCGTTTACGCCGTTCTTTAATACCTTCATGGACGTGCGTTATAGGAACACTACTATTAAACCAAAGCCACCTGGTTTTCGTTTCCGGGAGCTCCTTAGACATCTTGATACTGACATGCCCAAGATGTATCCTAGGGGGGAGAGGACATACCCTCCTTGGTTGTGCAGAGCGTCCCCGGTTGATCTGGGCATGACTAAATATGATAAATCTACCATGTCTATGTCTAGTATCCGCACATGTTTTTTAGAATTTTTATCGCGATATGAGGACCATTTTGTAATTTATACTGATGGCTCCAAGAACTCAAATGGCGTTGGTTGTGCTTACGTGTGTGGAACCGAACCCTATACATTCGGATTCCACACTAGCACTTCCATTTTTACTGCAGAGCTTTATGCAATATACCGGGCCATTTTACACGTACGCCGGCGAAAGTTGGGGGACTGCTTAATCCTGAGTGATTCCCTCAGTGCACTTCAAAGCCTACGGCAGCTGTACAACTACCACCCTATTGTGCAGCGTATACAGGATGCCCTCCACGTTTTACACGCTTCTGGCGTTAACGTGGTGTGTGCATGGATCCCTGGTCACGTAGGCTTGCGGGGGAATGAAATGGCGGATTCAGCAGCCAAGACGGCTATCATGAAGCCCAGGGTTAAAATACCATCTGTGACATCGGAAGACTTTAGGGCCGAATTGCGGAGAGCTGTGCAAACCTGCTGGCAGGAAGAGTGGTCTGCTCTCCGCAATAATAAACTTAGATCTGTCAAAGAACTTCCTATTCCCTGGGTTACCTCCTGTCGGTCATCTCGTCGCGAGGAGGTGAGTTTGGCTCGGTTACGAATTGGACACTGCATTTTTACTCATAGTTTTCTTTTTAAAAAGGAGCCTTCTCCACTATGCCCGTTTTGTAATGAAGCGTTGTCTGTACGACACGTGCTGCTAGAGTGTTTTCACCTAGCAGACCTTAGGACGTCTCTGCAGCTGCCGGTCAGCTTTGCAGAAATTCTAGCGGACGATCACGCAGTAGTGGAGAAGGTTTTTAGATTCTTTTCGAGATTAGATTTTAGGATTTAGCAAATAGAATTTATGGTTTTTGGATGACATTTTTTTTTTATTTTTTTTTATTTTTTTTTTTCAAGGCGTATGTATTTTTTGTCTTTTTTAACATATACTGTTTTAGAATAATTTATATCTAGCTTTTGCCATGACCAGTTTCATTTAAAAAGGGCGCTGATGACCTCTGTAGTTGAGCGCCCTTATACTCATCATCACTCACTCACGAGCAACTCATGGCCAGCTGCTAAGAGGGGAACCGGCCCCTGTGTGTGCTCCGTGTGCAGTACGCCTCACGGTGCGGCACGAAATGCTTGATTGCCCGCAGTACGCCCGCGTTCGCCAGTCAATAGGCTTGGGAGCTAACTTGCCCAGTATTTTAGGTGACGACCCAGTGGCCGTGGATAAGGCACTGCGGTTTATTTTTAAAATAGGTTTTAATAAACAAGTGTGACTTTTATGTTATATTTATTACTTTTAGCGTTTTTATAGTATTAGTCTTTAGGTCGCTTTTTTAATGTTCTTTTAACAGGTGAGTGTTTTTAATATATTTTAACGTTTTAGCTAAATTTTTATAGCTTGCAGGTTTTTAGTATTGACATAGGGCCCAAATGACCTTGATGTCGACGGGCCCTAAAACCACACACTCACTCACTCTCCAGTTGCTCGTTTGTTTCTGGTGCGTTTTCTAGACGTTATACTACCACTTTCACGTAATTGGTTCAAGAGGTTCACAAATAATTGACGAGATGGTTGACGTCTATTCGGATATGATTCCAAGTACACTGTACAAGAAAGAACTGCATTCTTTCTACATTCACCATAGACTATGAGCATATCTGCTTTTTCTGCATTGGTAAATACCATCTTCCAAGCACGTCCTACTGCTTCAACTATCACAAAATAACTGCCAGTGTAGACAAAACACATTGTAAACAAACATAACATCATCCTAGCCTAGCAACTAAGCAATTGAATGGAACAAACAACTGCCGGTGCGTTCAATTTTCAAATGACGATTTCTCGTAAACTACTTACATTAGAATCGTGCAAATGATAACCACACGCCTGATTGTAGTCACTGTTCAAAGGCCGCATTGCTGTCCGATATAAAGGTTGCAAGTTATGTGTAGTGTAAGGAGGAAGGCTTATGCAATGCAAGTGCTTTCTTGAAAACAGAATAACTTCAAAATCTTTGTGGCCGCTATGATTATTATGTACCAGGAGTACCCATATCTGCCTTCTGCCATGATTGTTTTGTAAGGAGCACTGATCTTGTAGTGCAGCGATGGTAAACAATTCATCTTTTGGTGAAGACTTTGTGTCCCAATGGCAGGCATATTTACAAAAACGCATTAACCCTGATGTACACCGTAGCTCTTCTAAGTTGAAAGCTGCTGTTATATGCCGGTCGTTCGGTGAATATTGTTACGCAAGCGGCGAACTCGCGATGCCGATCAATAAATGAAGGCCGGTGGAGGGAAGGCAGACACGAGGGTTAGCTGAGTCTTCGTTTCCCCCTCCTGCTGCCCGAAGGAGGGCGAAGCTTCGAGAATGTTTTCCCCCTCCATAAAAGGAGACTCGAGAAACTTCGGGTGCCCGATCGATACAAACCAGGCGACAGTCAGTTGTGTAGAGTGAGCCGGGCGAGCAGTAGGTGAGGTGCGCCGAGTGTACGTGGAAAGACGAACTGGCTTAGTTTTAATTGTGTACATTACGAAATTGTAATTGTGACATTAGAATAAGGTGGAAATAAAGAACATTTTGAGTGGTGTCGCAAACTATGGTTTCGTGGCGTGACGAATGGGAGAAAAAGGGTCGAGGGGTGCTGAATTTGTAGTTGAGTACCCGTAAACACAGTTGATCTTTTGGTGATGATGTGTATACGGGCGCTCAACTACGGTGAATATATCCGTGATACCTCTCGCACACTTTTTGACACATTACGTATGGTGCTCTCCATTCGTTTGTCATCATGGCATCGGCACACTATAGCTAGAAATCGTGACCACGTGATTCGTCTTTTGCTGATCATGTTTCACACGATATGCATGTTTACATGGCAATATGAATCTGAAGGTATAGCTCGCACACTTCTTGACACGATCCGTATTTGTTTCTTATGAAAACTGTAAGCAGGTTACTGCGTGACGGAGTTCGTATGATTGCTCTCCATTCGTTTATCATGGCATCAGTAAGGTAGAAATCTTTTCAATACGTGGTTCGTCTTTTGCTGATCCTTTTCGCAGTGATATGCATGTTTACATGGCAATATTAACACTGATGTATAACGTAATCTTTTAGTAGAATACGAGGGTGGACTGAACTTTCCGACCTGGTAAAGATCAGGCAGCAGCAGCACAAATCTGGCGGGCTGTTTGGAACAGCCCGAAGGGTGGTCAAATCGTGTACCTGCTCTGGGAAGAGCTTAACCACGTAGTGACGGCATGTGGATGTTGCAGAATGACGGGTGTAATTTAAGTGGGGTTAGTGTAGGGAGGTAGCTTTTTGCTCCTCAGGGAATGATGTACCGGGTGCTACGGACAGCGAGCACCGCTGGTGGGTTAGTTAATAAACTAGGGAGAAGGTATGTATAATTTTGAATATTCCATAATAATAATTTTGGAGTAGCTGAAATTTAATTAAGGCTGGAATGGGGATCATGTGGTTACCGGTAGTGACCGCAAGACATGCGGGGTAACCGGTATCGCTTTAAGCGACGCTCACGAGGAACATAATCCCCAAGGGATCTGACGAGGGCGCTCTGATGTTGGGGCAAACCCTCGAAGAATTTTGTCGCCCGGCGCCTAATTTCATCCTCCACATATCGGAGGGATGAAGCCTCATGAAGTAATCTCACGGGGAACCTTGTACAAACAGAATAAATAATCCGAAGACATTTATTCTGTGCACGTTGGAGCAGAACTAGATGTGAGCCTGCGGCCATACCCCAGACTTCGCACGCATAGAGCATGATAGGGAAGACCAGAGCCATAAAGAGGCGCAACTTTAGGGGAACAGAGATCGCAGACCGAAGCACAGGGTATAGTGATGCCACGGCACCACACGACCGATGAGCTTGCTCCTGGATGTGCTCCCGAAAAGTTAGGCCCTTGTCCAGCTTGACTCCCAAGTACTTGATTGAATTCTCCCACCTGATCCCTTGCCCGAAGTAAGTAAATTGGGGGAAATTGGCGGGAAACCGGCGCTTGGTGAACAATATCGCTTGGCTTTTCTGCGTATTAATTAATCGCCAAAGCGTGCACCATTCCTGGAGGAGGATTAGGTATCTTTGGATGGGGTTGAAGGTTCTGCGAGGGTGTCTTGAGAATAGCAGCACGTCGTCAGCATACTGTGCTATGTTGACGTGCTGTTCAGTGGGAAGGTCAGCTACATAGACGCTGTACAGCGTCGGGGATAACACAGAACCTTCGGGGACTCCGCCGCGGATAGACCTTCGTGTAGATGTTTTTCCCGCCACAGTGACGGTGAAGAATCTATGCTTTAGGAAAGAGTGAAGGTGTATGACTTGAGTGAGTAGCTCCAGTTGGATGAATTTGTACAGAAGACCCGCGTGCCAGGTCGTAGAGAAGGCCTTTTCCACGTCCAGAGAAACCGCCGAGGTGAATGCCTTGTCCTGGAAACCCAGGGCTGCAGCCTCCACCACGCGCAGCAGCTGCTGTGACGTAGAATGCCCAGGACGAAAGCCAAACTGGTGAGGAGGGATAGCTTGTATGTCACCCAGAAGGGGGGACATGCGGGCTAAGAAAATTCTCTCGAAAACCTTCGAGAGAACAGAAAGGAGGCTGATGGAGCGGTAGTTGGCAGGATTAACCGGGTCTTTCCCTGGCTTCAAGTAGTAGTAGTAGTAGTGGGGCTTTAGGGCGCACAACTGCTAGGGTCATTAGCGCCCAGTAAAAAACCAATAACGTCAAAAAAAAATTGAAAGTGAGTCCTCCGCTAAAACACCAAAAAACTTTACAACACTAAAAAGGTCACCGATACAGTGCTAAAAACTGCACTACGTGAACTATGAGACACTAAAACTGATACAACTCGCACAAAAGGCTAAAAGTATGATAAAAGGATGATCTGGGTGTCATACACGTGTGCCCAGTCCGCTATAATAAATGAAACGTAAAACACGAGCCACTGCACATGAAGTGTCTGCCAACACTTCAGGCAGGGTCGTCGGCATGTCCAAGGACACACGCAGCTGGGCTAAAGACTGGCATTGGACTATAACATGCCGCACCGTCATGGGCTCGTGACAATGAGAACAGAGCGGTGTAGCATCAGAAGATAAAAGGTGACCATGGCTAAAACGGCAGTACCCGATTCGCAGTCGTGCTAAAATCACCTCCTCGCGACGAGAGGTGCGCGACGAAGTGCTCCAGATGATTGGGAGGGGTTTTACCTTCCTAAGCTTATTCCTCCGACGGGCATTCCAATGACTGCTCCACCTTAACACGAGGGCGCGACGTAAATATGAGCTAAAATCGTCTGAGGGAACGCAAGAGCGAAAACATCTGGGAGCCAAAACAGCTGCCTTCGCGGCAGCGTCGGCAGCCTCGTTTCCAGATATGCCTACGTGTCCAGGTACCCACACAAAGGAGACGCAAGTGCCTGCACTGGCGAGAGTGTGAAGGCAGTCCTGGATTCGCTGTACGAGCGGATGATAGGTGTACAGCATCCGTAGGCTCTGGAGCGCACTCAGAGAATCGGAGCAGATAACCCAAGACTGTAAGGCTTGCCGACGCACATATAAAAGAGCTTGGTAAATACCGAACAGCTCTGCTGTAAAAACCGAGCACTGCGGTAAAAGACGAAAGCTAAAACTCTGCCGACCGTGAATAAAAGCACATCCCACTCCCGTATTATCCTTCGAGCCATCAGTGTAAATAAAACTGCAGGGTCGTTACTGCGCCTGAACTTCTAAAAAGCCCGAACGAAGGACTGAATCTGGCGTCGACCATTTCAGCATGGACAGCAGGCTCAGATTTACCTGGATCTCGGAGCGTAGCCATGGCGAAAATCGTGTTTCTCCTTTGCGAAATGTCGCCGGTAAATCAACATCCAACAGCCGAAGCAGAGAGCGAAAACGAACGCCAGGAGGGAGTAGGGCCAGGGAGCGCGCTGAGTATTGACGGTCCAGGGAATCATTAAAGAACGAGCTAAACGACGGATGATCCGGCAAAGTAAAAAGCCGGCAAGCGTAATTAAAAAGGAGGACATCACGCCGATAGCGAAGCGGAGGTTCAGCAGCTTCCGCACACAGGCTGATGACCGGACTTGTTGGGAAGGCGCCAATACTCAAGCGGATACCACGGTGATGAACAGGGTCAAGTCTTTTTAAAATCGATGGTCGAGCGGACGAGTATACAATACAGCCGTAGTCGAGTTTAGATCGGACAAAAGACCGATATAGCCTTAAAAGAACCGTCCGATCAGCTCCCCAGGAGGTGCTACTTAAAACACGTAAAACACTAAGAGAACGTTCACACCTGGCCTTTAAATACGAGATATGAGAAGACCAACTAAGTTTCCTATCAAACACCAATCCCAAGAATTTTGTCTCGTCTGCGTAGGGAAGGGCATCGGCTCCCAGATACAGCGACGGCGGCGAAAATGCTTTCCTTCGCCAGAAGTTTACGCAGACGGTTTTCTCGGCGGAGAACTTGAAGCCGTTTTCCACACTCCAAGTAGAGTCGGTCAAGACACATTTGAAGGCGGCGGTGCAGGAGAGAAGTACGCCGAGAACTACAATAGATGGCGAAGTCGTCCACGAATAAAGAAGAAGAAATGCCCAATGGGACGCACTCCGTAATGGGATCGATGGCAATAGCAAATAGTGTGACACTGAGTACCGAGCCCTGCGGTACTCCGTTCTCTTGAATAAAAGCGCGAGATAACTCCGAACCCACACGTACCCGAAACACCCTATCACGCATAAACTCTCGAATAAATAGGGGTAACCTTCCACGAATGCCCCATTTATGGAGGGTGCGGAGAATTCCATACCTCCAGCAAGTGTCGTATGCCTTCTCCAGGTCAAAGAACACAGCAACCGTTTGGCTCCTGCGTAAAAATCCATCCATAATGTGCGTGGACAACGAGACTAGGTGGTCGACCGTAGACCGGTAGCGACGAAAACCGCACTGAGCGTTTGATAGAAGACGTTGGGATTCTAGCCACCATGTCAGTCGCCCGTTTATCATGCGCTCCATCACCTTGCAAAGGCAACTGGTGAGGGAGATCGGACGATAACTGGAAGGCAGATGGCGATCCTTTCCAGGTTTTAAGATAGGGACAACGGTAGCCTCGCGCCAAGCGGTCGGAAATGTTGCTGTGCGCCAGATATAGTTATACACTTGCAAGAGAAAGAGCTTACTAACTGAGGACAGGTGTTGCAGCATTACGATATGGACTCCGTCCGGCCCCGGTGTGGAGGGTCTGGAAGTTACCAGGGCCCGCTCCAGCTCTTGCATTGTGAAGAAGGCGTTATAACACTCATGGTTTAAGGATTGAAAGGATAGGTCATGCGTCTCTGCCCGGTGTTTGATGGGCAGAAAGTCCGGGTGATAATGGGAGGAACTAGAGATATGAGCAAAAGCTCCTCCCAGGGCATCAGCGACAGCTCTAGGGGTAACTACGGTGTTATTGTTAATCCGTAGGCCAGGCACCAGAATACGAGGAACTTTACCGGCCACGCGTCGCAGCTTGTTCCAAACCACAGAGGATGGTGTGAAGCGGTTAAAAGTCTCCACAAAACGCTTCCAGGATGTCTTTTTGCTGGCCTGTATCACGCGTCGGGCATTTGCGCGTAAGCGCTTGAACCTGATCAAATTGTCCAGGGTAGGATGACGCTTAAAAGTTCGCAGTGCAGCCCGGCGCGCACGCACCGCCGCGCGGCATTCATCGGTCCACCAGGGAACGGGTAAACGCCGAGGTTGGGCTGAAGTGCGAGGTATAGCACGTTCGGCGGCAGATGTAATCACAGAGGTAACGTGCTCTACCATCTCGTCGATGTTGTCGGATACATGGTCGTCAAAGATAGCCAGGCTGCAAAAAAGGGACCAGTCAGCTTTGTGTAGCTGCCAAGTAGGTACACGGGAAGATGGTGTGTAGTTGGAAAGCAGGCTAATCAGGCAGGGAAGGTGGTCGCTGGAAAAGGTGTCAGAGACGACGTTCCACTCAAAGTGATGAGCAAGCTGTGCCGAGCAAACGGATAAGTCAAGGTGAGAGAGAGTGCTGGTTGAATCAGAAATAAATGTAGGTTCGCCAATGTTGAGAATTGAGAGGTGATTCTGAACAAGGAATTCAGCAAGGTGCTTCCCCCTTACGCAAGCCCTAGGTGATCCCCAAAGAGGGTGATGGGCGTTGAAGTCTCCCAACAGCAAGAAGGGTGTTGGGAGCTGGGACACCAGATCGGAGAAGTCCGCAATGGCGAAGGGAGAAGAGGGCGGTAAATAAACAGAACATAAGGTAAAAGAGAGACCTGGGAGTCTAATAGTAACGGCTACGGCTTGCAAGGTACTATTGAGCGGAAGAGGTTGATAAAAAACGTCGTCCCGGATTAAAAACATAACACCCCCATGTGCAGGAGAACCGGGCTCCGGTGGCAAATCAAAGCGCACCGGAGTAAAACCAGGAAAGGTGAACGTATCCTGCTGGTGAAGTTTCGTCTCCTGCAGGCAGAAAATACTGGGGGACAGCAAATTACCCAACAGTTGTAGGTCTGGTTTACGCCTGCGCACGCCACGTGTATTCCACTGTAGAATGGACATCCTGGGGTAAAGGGAAAAAGCCGGTCACTTAGTTCACTTTGCTGGTGGCTGTCGCTTTAATTTTCCCTTCGGGTTCCGTGTTGGGCTCGGGCTTTTTGGAGCACTTGCTTCGTGCTCCATAGGCTCCTCGGGTGGAGGAGGGTCAGGGTCATTGGATAACGCGGTCAACGGGAGAAAACTGTTGCCAATACTCAAGGTTGGAGGGGAAGGCCCCTTCACACGGCTACGCCCCCTGGTGTCCTGGGAGCAAGAGCGCCGAGGAGGTGAAGGGGAACTGGCCGGGCCGGGACACTTGCCACTGGCAGGTGCCGGAGGGTCTTTGAGGAAGTCGGAGCGCTTTGGCGTGACTTTAAATTTCCGGGTGTCCGTACTCACTGAAATGGTTTTCGAGCTAGCGGTATTAGAAGTTGGCAATGCGACGCGAGGAGTAGCCACGGTTGAAGGCACAGGGCAAGTTTGGGTGCCCATGTCACGCTTTAGTATTGGTTTTGAAACTATGGAACTAAAAGTACCAAACTTCAGGAGAGAAGGTTGTCGAGCCTGATGTCGTTTGCGGGCTTCAGAGAAGGATAGACGCTCCTTCACCCGCAGCTCCTGGATGGCCTTCTCATCCTGGTATCGCGGACAATCGCGGGAGGTCGCCGGATGTTGACCTTGGCAGTTCACGCAACTTGGGGCAGAGGGACAAGTCCCGCCATGACTGCCCTTACCACAGTTGGCACATACCGCAACAGTAGCCTTACAAGAGGTCTTGGTATGGCCATAGCGCTGACACTGGTAGCAGCGCATAGGCCGCGGAATGTACGGGCGCACAGGGATAACTTCATATCCTGCCTTGATCTTCTGAGGCAGTTCAAGCCGATCGAAAGTAACAAAAAGTGTGCGGCTAGGAACCTGCACACCGTCACGCATGACTCGCACACGGTACACTTCCGTGACACCCTGGTCAGCCAGATAACCCTGGATCTCCTCCTCCGGCACACCATCCAACAGCGGGCTGGTGATAACGCCCTTGGAAGAGTTGAGACTCCTGTGCTTTTCTACACGGATAGGATATCCGTGCAGGAGTTTCGCTTTCATTAACTTATCAAATTGGGAGGTAGAGTAGCTTTCAACTAACAATGAACCAGACCGTAAACGTGTACATGACTTCACGGGCCCAGCGATTTTATCCAGACCTGATTGAATTACGAAAGGGTTGACCTTTAAAAATGACTGACCCTCTTCTGTCCGATGGATAACTAGGTAACGCGCTGATGAAGACGTGTGTACCTCTCTTTCGTCTGCAACTTGTTTTCTGCGTTTAGGTGTAGTTATGGCCATAAAACGTAGGAATAAATTTCATCCCCCAATGCTCCCCACCCACCACGGAGCCCAACAAGGGGTCATCCCACTGGGATGACAGGGCTACATAGGGGATATAGCGGACTCGCCGTCCCACTCACCCTGGAGTTCAGTGTAACACCTTGTCCTGGCCGATTGATTAGGGGTGGGTTAGTCCCTAACCTCCCGTTTAGCTGAAGCAGTAGCCAAAGTGGTATATTGGAAATGCGCACCCTTCCCGAATTCAGAAAAATACTGTTACGAGCTCAGATACGCATCCCTCAACCACCAGGACAAACATTTCCACCGACACGGGTCTCCACGCACGGCTTACACGTGGGTGGGCCTGTTGATCGTCTCCCTCAACCACGATGAGGAGCCCACACGAGGGAGACTGTTGGCTCAGGACCCCGGGATCGCCAATACCCGTACCTACCGTGGTAGGCCCCTGGGGGGCCCTGGCTTCAAGATGCATATCACCCGAGCCTCTTTCCAACTACGTGGAAAGTGACTCAGGGAGAGACACATATTGAAGACTTTGATTAGAAATAACATGGCCCTGAAGGGAAGGTGGCGGAGCATGAGTGGCGTTATGCCATCAGGTCCCGCTGCTTTTTTGGTTTGAGGCGCTGGAGTACGCCCTGAAGCTCACTGGGCCTTATAACTGGGAGTCTGTCCGCCTCAGCCGGGGGTCGCCGAAAGTATCGACGTACCTCCTGCCTAACGCGGTCAGAGAAGGCAGGGTCCTGGGGGTCTTCTGTAGGCCTCATGGTCCTCTCAAGGTAGTCGGCGAACACCGTAGTCTTGGCCTGTGGTTCGTAGGACAGGCCTTGGGTACCCTGGAGTGGGGGGTTTGGTGTCCCTTGGCGGTTCCGATGTCTTTTAATGACCCTCCACACGTCTCCATCCTCGAGGTTCATTCGAGACATCGTGTCCTCCCACGCGCGCACTCTGTGCTCACGGAGGCGGGCACGAACCTCTCGGCACAGTCGCCGATGAAGCCCTCGATTATGAGGCTTGCGGTGTCTCTGGTAGAGCCGCCTTGCTGCCCAGGAACGGCGAATGAGAAGTAGGATGTCTAGGGGAAGAACATCCGGATGAAGGGGGGCTGGGGTGATAACTGTAAGGTTGCGGACCGTTCGCTTCACGACTGAGGTGAAGGACGAGACCGCAGCCTCAAGGGAGGGAATGTCGGTTAAGTTGGGGTTGGGAGGAATGGAGTCATTCAGGCAGACTTTGACGCAATCCCAGTCCACATCCCGGTTTTGAACCGAGACGTCATGATTGGCAATCCGTGTATTAACCTCAGCAACTACTGGGTTGTGATCTGAATGTAATGCGTTAAGCGAAGTGAGAGATGAAATGGAAAGCGTTTGATGATAGCGAAGTCGATATGAGATGTGCGACCCCGACCACGCGGGTAATGAGTGGGTTACCATGGGCCCTCAACTCGAAGGTGAGGGTCCGCATCTACCATGCGGATAATGTCACTGCCTCTCCTATCTGCTCGGGGACCATGATGCCAACGCTGATGTTTGGCATTGAAGTCCCCGGCCATAATGACATTGGGATGTAAAGAAAGGATGGATTGGTAGTCATTGGCTATGAACTGTGGGCGGGGAGGATGGTAGGCTGATACTACCAGGACTTCAGAACCGCCAAGGTTCACGCAGGCTGCCGTGGCTTCTAGTTTCTGGAGTTGTGGAAGCTGGACAGCTCGATGGACCACACTTCTCCTCACCAGGTTCGCTGTGCCACCTCCTCGGCGACCAGCGCGATCCGTTCGGAGACAGTGATACCCCGAGAGATGGAAGAGGATCTGGGGGCGGAGATGGGTTTCCGACACCAAGAGGAGGTCCAAGACATTGGCTCTTGCAAAATGTAGGAGGTCGTCCCGTTGAACCGCCACTCCAGCCGCGTTCCAGAACGCGAACCTGAACGAGGTGCTTGACCTAGTTCGTGCTGCCATTCTGGGCCGGGGCGGTAAAGGTCAGAAGGGCAAGCCCCTCCATGGCTGTCACCATGCGGGTTGCGGGGTCGTTAGTGGAGGTATACCGCACCAGCAGTTCACAGAGTCGCTCACCGTGGGACTGTAACAGCTGATACAGCCACGTCAGCAACTCCGACCTTGGTATGGTGGAGGGAGTAGTGTGTGAAGTTTGGGACTTAGAAGGTGAGGAGTGTCTTGGGGCTGGCCTACCTTTGGCTTTCTCGTCCCTAATCTGTCCAGCAGGCTTGGGTTCACAAGACCCGCTCCCAGCCTCGGAATCCGAGTCCGCCCTTTTGGCCGCCTCACGACCCTCCTCCCTTCTGGGAGTGGCTCTAGGTGGGGCTGGAGCTTTGTGTTGTTTTTTGTGTTTGGCTGTGCGTGTGTGCGTATCCTTGGGGGGTTGTGTCTTGCCCCGCAAAGTCGTCGAGTCACCGGCTGGTTTGCGCACCACCTCAGCAAAGGATGGGGCACTGTTGGAGTTAGGCAATTGTTGCCGTGGTGCTATGGAAGAGGTTGCCCTCTCCGCTTCTGGCTCAGAACGGGTGTTCTGGGTTATTGGCCCTGGAGCTGGTCTCCTAGAGGCAATAACCGCCTTCCTGGTAGGGCAACCTCCGTAGCACGCTATGTGCCCTCCTTTGCAGTTGGCGCTGGTTGGAACTTCCGTGATGGCACGGGGGCAGTCCTCTCTGAGGTGGGTGCCACCGCACCTCAAGCAGCGAGGATTACGGTGGCAGAAGAGGCTGGAATGATTAAATCCCAGACATCTGTAGCACTGTGGGGGCCCGCCAGAGCCTTTGGCTGGTTCCAGAGTGACCCGGAGGTAGCAGATGGTGCGAACATCATCCAACTTGACCTCGGGGTCCTTTACCGGCTCCACCACTACTAGGAACAGGGGAAGGGGAGCTTTAGTTCCCTGGCGATCTGGAGCAGGTCGAGTGAGCTGCTTCACTATTCTAGGGGTGATGCCCTGGCGGGTGAGGTCTGCCCTTATGTCATCCACGGAAGTGACCGCGGGTAACCCTCGGATGACTCGGCGTACATCACGGGCCTTATTCAGGCCAAAGGTAAAATGAGGAATTTTCCTCTGCTTGAGTTGTAGCGCATGGCCATCTATTAAGAGGGGAGCCGGCCCCTGTGTGTGCTCCTTGTTCAGTACGCCTCACTGTGCGGCACATATTCATCGATTGCCCTCAGTACGCCAGCGTTCGCCAGTCTTTGGGCTTGGGAGCTAACTTGCCCGGTGTTTTAGGTGACGACACAGTGGCCGTGGATAAGGCACTGCGGTTTGTTTTAGAAATAGGTTTTAATAAACAAGTCTAACTTGTATTTTATATTTATTAATTTTAGAGATTTTAAATTATTAGATTTTAGATGGTTTTATGTGCTTTTAATGGCTGAGTGTTTTATTTTATTGTACGTAGCTAAATTTGTGTAGGTTTTATTATTGACTTCGGGCCCAAATGACCTTGCTGTCGACGGGCCCTAAAACCCCACATACTCACTTGAGTTGTAGCAGTATCTTGGTATAGTCCCCCTCGTTCTTTGCGTGGAAGACAAATCGGCTTTTATTCCTCTTTACCGAGCACTCATTCTCGAGAGTCGGCATGACCTCCTTAAGGAAGCCTACCGCCCCCAAGAAGTTGTCCACGATAATAGGCGGTATGTGCCGCCTTTGCCTTCCAGCCTGGTTCTGACCGGAGGTGGGTCGAGAAGACTGGCCAGAGGGCACGCCCTCTGCAGCCAGTCTTGCTGCTCGCTTGGTTCTCCGTGATCTTACCTCACGGAACTCCTCACCCTCGCCATCCGACGAGAGGTCCGATGAGCTGGGCTCCCGGCCTCCCTCGGATGCCGAGGAGTAAGCAGAGTTGCAGGAGAGCACGGATGTTCTCCCGCTCCTGGATTGAAAACTGCGCACACTATTGCGCTCGTCGTCGGAGTCGGACTCCAAAATTTTGCCTACACGAGAAACAGCTTCCCGTGAGACGCCCTGGTCAGAAGGTTGTTCAAGGACTACCTTGCCCTTTCCGCCGTAGCGTTGTTGGCAAGGTTTCCTCTTCCTTAATCCTCCAGTGGAGGTGCTTGGGTTGGCCGTAGCAGCCGGTTCATCAGACCCTGTACGGGTCGAGGTGGAAGGAATGGCAGTGGTTTCTGCCATGACGAGATATTAGAGTGAGGTGAGAAGAAATATGATAAAAAGGGGGGTGTAAAACAGGTACACTAACAGCCTTGCACCCGAAGGTGCAGTGCAATCAACCACCCTACGGGTGTCCTTACCTCTAGGCAGCGGGTGCTGAACAGCGTGCAACTCAGAGGACCGGACACCTGTTTTAACAGAATGCGCCTTACCCAGTCACAAGGACTGGATGGCCCAGGTCGTGAGTCGCCCCGCTACCTTTGTAGATTTCCCTTCTTGAAGATGGAGAAGAAGGCAGCTGAGTGTTGTCCCTCAGAAGAAGGTGAAGAAGGCAGCTGAGTGTTGTCCCTCAGAAGAAGGCAGCGTTTTCTGCGACGTCGGTCGAGTAGCGTGATTGCCGGGAGCTTCCCTAAGGTCCCTCCCGATGGTGGCAATCCGCTTGCTCTGCCGCTGCGTAGTCCCAAGCTGGTCTCTCTGAAGAGGCGATGTTGACTCCTCGACGTCTCGAGGAGAAGTCCAGTAGTAAGCAAGCCAAAGATCAGGCATTTTTTCCTCAGAATTTATTCTTTTATTTTTCAACTGTCTGCTTTTGATATCTTACTCGATCACTTATATTTCTCCTTCATTACAGGATCGTCATCACTGCAAGGTTTCTGTTTTCAGTGTTAGTAGTGGCTCTTCGGTAAAAGGAGGCTCTAAACTGCATTGGATAGGAAAAGACAATATTGCTAGTTTGATTTTCAAGGAACATATGATAGTATTTGGAGGTACAAACTACTTAATAAACTTAGGAGTTCAAATCAAAATTTTGCATTGCATTGGTGAACCATAGAACACCATTGCCATCAAATATAGCGATGAAAATACACTCCTGGAAATTGAAATAAGAGCACCGTGAATTCATTGTCCCAGGAAGGGAAAACTATTGACACATTTCTGGGACAGAACCATAGGCACATAGACACAGGCAACAGCGTGCATAATGTCGGCACTAGTACTGTGTATATCCGCCTTTCCCAGCAATGCAGGCTGCTATTCTCCCATGGAAACGATCGTAGAGATGCTGGATGTAGTCCTGTGGAACGGCTTGCCATGCCATTTCCAGCTGGCGCCTCAGTTGGACCAGCGTTCCTGCTGGACGTGCAGACCGCGTGAGACGACGGTTCATCCAGTCCCAAACATGCCCAATGGGCGACAGATACGGAGATCTTGCTGGCCAGGGTAGTTGACTTACATCTTCGGGAACAGCAAGTTCCCTTGCCTGTCTAGGAATGGTAGAACGATGGGTTCGATGAAGGTTTGGATGTACCGTGCACTATTCGGTGTCCCCTCGATGATCACCAGAGGTGTAGGGCCAGTGTAGGAGATCGCTCCCCACACCATGATGCCGGCTGTTGGCCCTGTGTGCCTCGTTCGTATGCAGTCCTGGTTGTGGTGCTCACCTGCATGGCGCCAAAGACGCATGCGACCATTCGTCCCTCCATTCACACCTGCCGCGACACCACTCGAGGCGGGCTGCACGACGTTGGGGCGTGAGCGAAAGACGGCCTAACGTTTCGCAGGACCGTAGACCAGCTTCATGGAGACGGTTGCGAATGGTCCTCGCCGATACACCAGGAGCAACAGTGTCCCTAATTTGCTGGGAAGTGGCGGTGCGGTCCCCTACGGCACTGCGTAGGATCCGACGGTCTTGGCGTGCATCCGTGCGTCGCTGCGATCCGGTCCCAGGTTGACGGGAACGTGCACCTTCCGGCGACCACTGGCGACATGTATGTACTGTGGAGACCTCACGCCACATGTGTTGAGGAATTCGGCGGCAAGTCCACCCGGCCTCCCATATGCCCACTATACGCCCTCGCTCAAAGTCCGTCAACTGCACATACGGTTCACATCCACGCTGTCGCGGCATGCTACCAGGGTTAAAGACTGCGATGGAGCTCCGTATGCCACGGCAAAATGGCTGACACTGACGGCGGCGGTGCCCAAACGCTGCGCAGCTAGCGCCATTCGACGGCCAACACCGCGGTTCCTGGTGTGTCCGCTGTGTGTTCCTGAGTCAACAGAAGTAGCTGTGACAACACCATTCAGTGAAGTGTGGCCACGCCTTTGCCATGTACCATCAAATGCAGCAGTCAAATTAATATCATTTTCATATTTTCATTCACCTCTATTACTGCACAAGTCATAGATTCTAGTGCTCCTTCACTAATACTTCTATAAATCAACTCTACACATTCATTAGTTTTTGAGGGAGGTAGTGGCAAAACAATCATTCCACAGAAAGTCGGCAGCATTGATACCCTTACCAATCCATCTCAGACCACAAACTAGTCTTACATTCACTTCAAATCAGGAACCTATAAATGGTGAAGTTATTGAGAAGTTCTTATTACTAAAAGAATCACATGCAACACATACTTTAGATGCTAAACCCTTTCTACTGTTTATTTCCTCAGTTAACATGGTATTTTCACTACCAGAGTACTTACATTTAGTACTTTTTCTGATTAGTTCAGACAGTATATCTAACTTAACAATTACATAACCACCTTGACATGCATCATCCACTACAAATTCGTCGCCAGTTTTCAGTTTCGTGCGCGGTTGGATCTCGCTCTTTCCAGGAACTCTAGACTCGCTACTCCACATTCGGTGTTCCAACAACTTTTTGCCGAACTACTGGGCCGTTACCCTATGTTCCGGTCTTTACAGACGGTTCTCAGTTAGGTAGCACTACGGGTTGCGCGTTCTTCATTAACGGTAAGGCTCAAATTTCGACTTCTGGACTCCACTTCTGTCTTCTCAGCAGAGCTGTATGCCATCTACTATTTGCTCCTTTTTATTTGCAAGTTAGCTCCTGGCTCTTTTATATTTGCACTGACTCTAAGTGCTCTTCAGGCCTTGCAACAGCACACTGCCGCTCACACCCTTGTTTTTAAAAATACAGGCCCAGATCTCGCAAATGCTCAGTCGCGGATACCATTTTGTTTTGTGTTCGCCAGTCTTTGGGAGCTAACTTGCTCAGTATTTTAGGGGACGACCCAGTGGCCGTGGTTAAGGCTCTGCGGTTTGTTTCAGAAATAGGTTTTAATAAACAAGTCTGACTTGTATTTTATATTTATTACTTTTAGAGATTTTAAATTATTAGTCTTTAGATCGTTTTTATGTCCTTTTAACAGTTGAGTGTTTTTATTATATTTTACCTTTTTAGCTGAATTTTCGTAGCTTTTAGGTTTTAGTGTTGACTTCGGGCCCAAATGACCTAGTTGTCGACGGGCCCTAAAACACCACTCACTCACTGTTATCACTTTACTACTAAATCCCAAAGATTCATTACATTTTGCCTCCAAACCGTTGAATCCACAATCTGTACAGCTAAAGCTATTAAATATCTTATTCCGAGTTTCTCTGTGAATAAGTACATAATCTGGGCTTATCTCCATATTCATTTCATTTTCATCATCATTGTTGACGTTCCCCAACTTTCTGCCACTTGAAGCTTCATTAATATCTGTTTTAGATACTTTGCTAGTTTCACATTTTTTAGACTCCCACCTTTTCAATATATATATTTTTTCCTGCAAGAGATCGCTTTGATTCCCTTTTCTTAACTGTCCTACCCATTCTAATCAGTTTTATGTAGTACTAGAGAGAGAAATTTAAAAAATTGAGCCCTAAGGTGTTCAAGTTTTACTAATATGGAAGAGCCACCTGTTGATATATGCACCCCTAATCAAACTTGGTATAAATTATATACTGTTGCAGCAAGAAAGCAATATAATATTAAATGAAGCCCTATTCCTATTCTAAATAATACTTATCTTAATAATCAGCTGCTATCCACGGCTCTCACTTGTATGAATACCACATTTCACAATAACAAACACAAAACACGTGCAGACGCTTCCTTTTGAAATCAGAAAACAACACAAACCGGACACAGGAAGGTTGATTAGCTTTCACAAACATCCAGAAGATGTCTGCAGATTACCGAAAATCTATGGAATCAAACCGCGTAGTTTAAACGATCAATCTCTTTGCAACCGGCAACCACGCGCACAGGCATTTAAATAATGGCGTAACTGACGGCAGATTCTGAAACTACAATGTTTAAACATAATTTTAAGGCAAAAAACGAAAAATGTCATTTTTTGTCATTTTTGACGAAATTTCACCGATGCCTCCCCTTTAAGTCTGTTGCATGCGTTGCATCGTAGTTACCGCGTGTAGGCCACGACCCACTCGGAGTGGCATTTTGTACAAAGTTTATCGTATCTGTGTTTCTGTTTGGTATTCGTAGAGGGAAAATATTTCTGAGCGCTCGGTTTCCTCATTTTCTTCTCTTCAGATGCCTTTGTCGAAGTGGAGATGCGTTCTAGGATTGTGTTGAAAACGGATGCTGGAGATAAAGAAATATTTGGAAATACCAGAAAACTGGTTTTCGTAATGGCGATTGATCAGATGTTGAAGTTAAAGACTGAAAAACAGTGATTGACGCTTAAATTGTGGCCCATTTGCGAGGTCAGAATGGTGAAGGTCGGGTGTAGAAAGTGTGGCTGAATTCAGAGCTGATGAAGGTCCAGTTGCAGATTTGGGATCCGATGCAGGTTCCAATCGCGATACAGGAAACTGAGCACATTTTGTGTTGATTGTTCATAAGTTGGAAGACATGAGATAGAGACGATCGAGTAATACCTATTGAAGGATTGCTGCACTGGAGAGATTCACTGTCATCATTCACCATCAAATTTGTGGTTGGTTCAAGCTGTAAAATATTTGTTTCATCCTCACTTTCAGATTCAGTTAAAACTGATTCTTATTCACTAGGGCTGTTAAGTATTTGGTATTCATGGCATTCATTGCTTAGCAGATATACATATTGGAACATCCAGTTGGGGACCTCCTGGAGACTTTTTTAACGGAAGTTCCACCGTTGGTAGACTTGAAGACATCTGAACTGAAAAATGTCAAGTTCTTAACGGCAGGTACACTTAGGGGCCATTGGTTTAACTAATAAACCGCTGACATTTTATTTCCTAATTGTTTATACTTACAGGTATTTTCACTTCACGCTATTTTATACGTTCAATACACAACCTAATTTTCAATTTTATGCTTGAAATAAGAAGTAATATGTGCAATGAAACTTACGAAACCAACCTCATAAGGTAAACGCGCCACCAGCCCACGCGGCAGTAACTTCCTTTTCTATTCCTGGCTACACGTACAGGCTAACAAAATTCGGAGGATCTACCCCGGATAACTACAGAGCGCAAACTGGTTTCGTGGCGTGACCACTCGTACACAAAGGATGAAAAGGCGCTGAACTTGTAGTTGAATGTCCGTAGACACAGTTGATCTTTTGGTGAAGACTTCCACACTGATAGGGATGTATCCTGATGTATAGCGTAGCTCTTCTAAGTTGAAAGCTGCTGTTAAATATATGCGAGGTGTTCGGTGAATATTTCAGGACATACTGATATGTGTGATACCTCTCGCACACTTTTTAAAACATTCCGTATTTGTTTCTTACGAAAACCGTGAGTGGGTTACTGCGCGACGGAGTTCGTATGATGCTCTCCATTCGTTTGTCATCTTGACATCAGTACTGCGGTAGAAATTGTTCCTTGTTCTGTGAATTAGAACAATTAGAATTAGGCACTAACCTAAGTATTCAGGAAAGAATATTTTTAGAGGTATTCAAGGAATCTCTATTGATTACTGAGGCATGTAATTAGCTAGCAGCCCAGATGCACAAGTACACTTCCTCTCTGCATCCCCCCCACTACCACTTTGCTTCAGTGAAAGTAGCCCACACTAGAGGCAACCTTAAGCACGGACAGCAAACTAAAGAAAGGAACAAGGACTTCATCTGGTAGAGTTTACAGAAATAACATGAAAGCATTTTAAAAAGTATTATGTATCCTAGTTGAGCCGGCGAACTTCGCACCGCCAATAAAAGTTGTTTGAACATATCTATATAAACAAAACAATTTCATGGTTATAATTACGTATACTGGATACATAAAAGCAACTGTACATTTTAAATACGTTTACTCAATCTAGAGAATCTAAATAACCTTGAAACTGGTGTATATAAGTAATATAAATTGCCATTGTATACAAATCTTTAGGCTACATTTATTTTTTTTGAATTAATGATTTATTTATTGTGCATATTTATTTTATTTCAAAATTTTACAATTTACAACTTTTGGCTACATTTATTTGTGTTTATCTTGTTGCTACCTTGGCTTACATGACACCCTGGTCTTCTGCTTTGCCAAATAGCTCTTAACCTCCATACCTCCTTGATTACGTAATTAGTCCGTTTCTCCCCCCTCAACTTCCTTTCTTATACTCTTTACATTTCGTGCCCATTTTTGTCCTGTATCACATAGTACATCCGTTGGCATTGCCGCCGCTGAACGTTTATGCTTATTTTCTCTCTTTACATTCTGCTGCCATCTGTCATGAGTCTTTTCTAGACATTCGGTACTTTTTATGAAAACCGTGAGCGGGTTACTAAGTGACGGAGTTCGTATGATACTCTCCATTCGTTTGTCATCATGGCATCGGCACACTATAGCTAGAAATCGTTACCACGTGATGCGTCTTGCTGATCATGTTTCACACTGATATGCATGTTTACATGGCAATATTAATCCGAACATATAGCGTAGGTCTTCTAAGTTGACTCTCTTATATTCGAGTCGTCTATGAATATTTCAAGACATTACTGATGCGTGAAACCTCTCGCACACTTTTTGACACGATCCGTATTTGTTTCTTATGAAAACTGTAAGCAGGGTACTGCGTGACGGAGTTCGTATGATTACTCTCCATTCGTTTGTCATCATGGCATCAGTAAGGTAGAAATCCTTTCCATACGTGGTTCGTCTTTTGCTGATCCTTTTTCGCACTGGTATGCATGTTTACATGGCAATATTAACACTGATGTATAACGTAATCTTTTAAGTGGAATGGCCCCTCAAAATCCAACCTCTGCGGTCCTCGTCCCGAGGGGTGGGCAACAGGAAGTAGGGGACTGACTGATGGGGTGATGTACGGTGGGGACTTGGTGTACCCCACGACCGCTACGGCT
The DNA here is from genome assembly GCA_030765055.1 of Mantis religiosa. Taxonomy (NCBI): domain Eukaryota; kingdom Metazoa; phylum Arthropoda; class Insecta; order Mantodea; family Mantidae; genus Mantis; species Mantis religiosa. The sequence continues at coordinate 2,804,813 of JAUKNK010000320.1, read as the reverse complement.
GCCGAGAAGGCCCATCAGTAACCCCGAAAACTGGCAGAAGAGGCTCTGGTATTTTTCCCCAGGGACCTACGGTAGGTACGGGATTGGCGATCCCGGGGTCCCTAGCCACTCACCCTCAATTCATCCCCTTCATCTCCATCAACTGCAGGAAGTAGGGGATTGACTGATGGGGTGATGTACGGTGTGGGTGAGTGTGTGGTGTTTAAGGGCCCGTCGACAACAAGGTCATTTGGGCCCCAAGTCAACACTAAAAACCTAAAAACTATAAAAATTCTGTTAAAAAGGTAAAATACAATAAAACACTCAAATGTTAAAAGGACAGTAAAAGCGATCTAAAAACTAATAATTTAAAAGCTCTAAAATTTATAAGTATAAAATTCAAGTCACACTTGTTTATTAAAACCGATTTTAAAAACAAACCGCAGTGCCTTGTCCACGGCCACTGGGTCGTTTCCTAAAACACCGTGCAAGTTAGTCCCCAACCCGAAAGACTGGCGAACGCGGGCGTACTGTGGGCAGTCAAGCAATACGTGCCGCACCGTGAGGCGTACTGCACACGGAGCACACACAGGGGCCGGTTCCCCTCTTAACAGGTGGCCATGAGTCAATCGTGTGTGCCCAATTCTCAGCCGGGTGAGTATCACCTCGGCCCGCCGGTTATCCCTGCAGGAAGTTGGCCAGGGTTGTACGCTCTCCTTTATAGCCCGGAGTTGTGTGCCTTGTAAAGCTGTCCAGGATTGCTGCCAAGCAGATAGGCGCTGGCGACAGAAAAAACGTTGCACATCCTGGAATGGCACCGTAGTTGTTAAACTCCGGGGCAAACGGCAAGCGGACTTAGCAGCCGCGTCCGCCTCCTCGTTCCCGGAAATGCCCACATGGCCTGGGGTCCAAGTAAAAACAAAATGGTATCCTCGACCGAGCATTTGGGAGATCTGGGCCTGTATTTTTAAAACAAGGGAGTGGGCGGCAGTGTGCTGTTGCAAGGCCTGAAGAGCACTTAGACAGTCAGTGCAAACAATAAAAGAGCCAGATCAAGGTAGCCCAACACAAGACGCTTAACACCTGCAGAGGAGTAGTCACCACCTCCAGCTTAGACGGTCTTGCAAATGAAGAAATTGTAAGTTGCCTCTCTGATCAACTGGTTTGTCAGGCGTACCGGCTAACACGGAAACACGATGGCAAGGAATACCCATTGCGTACGGTTTTTCTCACTTTTGCTGGGACAAAGTTACCAGAATTCATCTATTGCGGATATGAACGTGCTAGCGTCCGCCAGTATGTCCCGAACCCCATGCGCTGTCTTCAATGTCAGCGGTTCGGACATACTAAGGTAACGTGTACCAATCCTGCACTTTGTGAGAAATGTGGCCTACCGACACATGAAGACCCAAACTGCAGTCGAACACCTTGTTGCGTGAACTGTGGCGGCAATCATCCCTCCAGCTCGCGACAGTGCCCTAGATTCATGGACGAAAAAAGCATTCAGGAGCTACGTGTAAAAGAACGCCTGACTTTTCCAGAGGAACGACGGCGCTTTGAACAACTAAAGCCTGCTACCACTACAACTGGATATGCATCAGCAGCCCGCCGTACTCCTAATACCACTGTTGCTGTTCAACACGTCCCTGTCGCCCACGCATCTACGCAGACTGACTTTCTAGCCGTTAAACCCGCCTCTCAGACTGCTTGTATATCCACCAGCACTACCTCCGTTTCAGCCGTACAGACTCCAGCCACCAAGCCATCACCGAGTAACAACAATCCAGTAGTAAATGTGAAAAACCGATCCCGGCCACAACATAGATCGCGAAGTCGCTCGCCTTCTATTAGATCCCGGTCTCGTTCTACGAGCCGTAGGAGTTCTGACTCCCGATCATCAGCGGAGTCTCAGGAGGCTAACGATTTTGGAATCGTAGGGCCCAAGTCAGCCAAGGTCAAGAAAAAAGTCAAGACAGGCCATTAAATTACTCTAAATGGAAATAATCCAGTGGAATGTCAATGGTTTTCGAGCTCGTGCTCAAGACCTACAACATTTAGTTTCTCAACGGTCACCATCAATTATTTGCCTCCAGGAAACCCACTTACATCCCAATCACTCGTTACACCTTCATTCTTTCTCTGCATTTAGAAGCGACTCTCTTGCAGGTATGCGTGCAAGCGGTGGCGTTGCTACCTTAGTGGCGCCTAACATCTCAGCCGCCAACGTTCCTCTCACCACACCATTGCAAGCTGTGGCCGTTCGGATACAGCTGGAGAACATCAGTTTTACCATCTGTAACATGTACCTGCCGCCGCTCAGTATAGTTCCAGAGCGTGATCTTCAAGGTCTATTGGCTCAGCTCCCCTCACCACTACTCCTTGTGGGAGATTTGAATGCCAAGCACACGCTCTGGGGATCAGACACTGATGACGCCCGTGGATGCCTCCTCGTAGACGTCTTCGATAAGTCTGACCTGCTTCTGCTAAATACTGGTGACCCGACATTCCTATCATCCGCTTATGGTACACATTCCGTACTAGACCTTTCTTTCTGCAGTCCGTCATTAGTACCACTACTTGAGTGGTCAGTACTTTCCGACCTCTTTGGCAGTGATCATTACCCCATTAACATTCATTTTTCTGGCCGCCAATGTGTACCTTCTCGACATCCTCGCTGGATTATTTCCAAAGCTAACTGGGGAAAATTCCAATCCCTCATACACCTCATCGACGATGGTTTCGACACCATCGACGAAATGGTCGAATATTTTACTTGCCCGATCCTGCTCGCAGCAGAATCCAGCATTCCTCGAGGCTCACCTACACCACGTCGTATTCCTGTACCGTGGTGGTCCGAGGAATGTAGTTTGGCTGTCAAAGCACGCAAACGTGCTTTGCGCATTTTTCAGCGGCACCCGACAGAAGCGAACTTCGTCGCCTTCAAACGTTCTCGGGCTAGGGCACGCTTTATACTGCGCTACGCAAAGCGTAAATCTTGGGAAGCATTTGTGTATTCGCTTTCCCGGCGCAGCTCTACACAACAAGTATGGTCAGCTGTTCGGCGGATGTATGGCAAGTACCGCCGGACGGTAATTCCCGGCCTTGCCATCAACGGATGATGATGATGATGATGATGAGTACAAGGGCGCTCAACTACATTGGTCATCAGCGCCCTTTTTAAAGGAAACTGGTCATGGCAAAAGCCAGATATAAATTATTCTAAAACACCATAAATGTGTTAAAAAAAAGACAAAAAATGCATACACGTTGGGAAAAAAGAAAGAAAGAAAAAAAATGTCATCCAAAAACCATAAATTCTATTTGCTAAATCCTAAAATCTAATCTGGAAAAGAACCTAAAAACCTTCTTCACTACTGCGTTATCGTCCGCTAATATTTCTGCAAAGCTGACCGGCAGCTGCAGAGACGTCCTAAGGTCTGCTAGGTGAAAACACTCTAGCAGCACGTGTCGTACAGACAACGCTTCATTACAAAACGGACATAGTGGAGAAGGCTCCTTTTTAAAAAGAAAACTATGAGTAAAAATGCAGTGCCCAATTCGTAACCGAGCCAAACTCACCTCCTCGCGACGAGATGACCGACAGGAGGTAACCCAGGGAATCGGAAGTTCTTTGACAGATCTAAGTTTATTATTGCGGAGAGCAGACCACTCTTCCTGCCAGCAGGTTTGCACAGCTCTCCGCAATTCGGCCCTAAAGTCTTCCGATGTCACAGATGGTATTCGAACCCTGGGCTTCATGATAGCCGTCTTGGCTGCTGAATCCGCCATTTCATTCCCCCGCAAGCCTACGTGACCAGGGATCCATGCACACACCACGTTAACGCCAGAAGCGTGTAAAACGTGGAGGGCATCCTGTATACGCTGCACAATAGGGTGGTAGTTGTACAGCTGCCGTAGGCTTTGAAGAGCACTGAGGGAATCACTCAGGATTAAGCAGTCCCCCAACTTTCGTCGGCGTACGTGTAAAATGGCCCGGTATATTGCATAAAGCTCTGCAGTAAAAATGGAAGTGCTAGTGTGGAATCCGAATGTATAGGGTTCGGTTCCACACACGTAAGCACAACCAACGCCATTTGAGTTCTTGGAGCCATCAGTATAAATTACAAAATGGTCCTCATATCGCGATAAAAATTCTAAAAAACATGTGCGGATACTAGACATAGACATGGTAGATTTATCATATTTAGTCATGCCCAGATCAACCGGGGACGCTCTGCACAACCAAGGAGGGTATGTCCTCTCCCCCCTAGGATACATCTTGGGCATTTCAGTATCAAGATGTCTAAGGAGCTCCCGGAAACGAAAACCAGGTGGCTTTGGTTTAATAGTAGTGTTCCTATAACGCACGTCCATGAAGGTATTAAAGAACGGCGTAAACGATGGATGTGTGGGCATGCAATTAAGTCCACAGCCATAATTGGCTAATAACATGTTGCGCCTGTAGTGCAGAGGAGGTTCTGCAGACTCAGCATACAGGCTTATAACTCGGCTCGTTGGAAATGCCCCAACAGCTATACGTATGCCACAGTTATGGACTGTGTCTAATCTCTTCAGCACAGATGGTCGTGCTGAGCCATAAACGATACTACCATAGTCTAATTTGGAACGGATGAGTGCCCGATAAAGTCGCAATAACACTGCACGATCCGCTCCCCACGATTTTCCACTTAGTACCCGCAAGATATTCAAAGATCGGTCACATCGTGCTTTCAGTTGTGCTATATGCGACGACCAACTAAGTTTTCTATCAAATATCAATCCAAGGAACCTCGTCTCATCTGCAAAAGGTAGTAGATCAGCGCCTAGCCGGAGCCTTGGAGGTAGTCGACTCTGCTGACGCCAGAAGTTTACACAGATGGTTTTCTCAGCGGAAAAACGGAAGCCGTTTTTTAAACTCCAACTCTTAAGGTTGTCCAAGGTGGTCTGAAGACGGCGCTCTAAAAACGGAGTGCGCTGAGATGTACAGTAGACGGCAAAGTCGTCTACAAATAGGCATGACGAGACACCTGGAGGTACACATTTCGAGATAGAATTAATCGCAATAGCAAACAACGTAACACTTAGTACCGACCCCTGTGGTACACCGTTCTCCTGAACAAAAAGGTTCGAAAAAACCGAGCCAACCCTTACTCGGAATACGCGGTCTTTCAGGAATTCCTGAAGGAAGAGTGGTAGGCGTCCACGTATATTCCAGGTGTGCAGAGTACGTAGCAGCCCTGCCCGCCAACACGTATCATAAGCCTTTTCGAGGTCAAAAAATATTCCGACTGTTTGACAGTTCTTAAGAAATCCGTTCATAATCTGTGTCGACATGGACACAAGATGATCCACTGTTGAACGGCGTCGTCGGAAACCGCACTGGATGTTATTCAGTAGGTTGTGCGTTTCCAGCCACCATACCAACCGCCCATTTATCATGCGTTCCATCACCTTGCATACGCAACTGGTGAGGGAAATAGGGCGGTAGCTAGAAGGGAGGTGACGGTCCTTGCCAGCTTTCAAGATAGGTATAATGGTAGCTTCTCGCCACTTTTCAGGAAACGTGGCATCAACCCAAACACGGTTATACACCTCGAGCAGGAATGCCTTACCTTCAGGTGAGAGATGTTGTAACATTTGAACGTGGATTCCGTCCGGTCCTGGTGCTGTCAGTCGTGATGACGAAAGAGCATGTTCTAGCTCTGCCAAGATGAAGAGGCGGTTATAGTCTTCAAGGTTTCTGGAACTAAACACGAAACCTTGAGATTCTACCTGAGTCTTAATTGAGATAAACTCAGGAGCATAATTGCATGAGCTAGACACCTGAGCGAAAGCACAGCCGAAGGTGTTAGACACAACAAACGGATCAACAACAACTCCTGCAGCTGTTTTCAGACCAGCGATTGGCAAGTGGGTTGATTTTCCGGCCACGCGCCTTAATTTATCCCATACAACAGATGAGGATGTACATCTGTTAAAAGATGATACAAATTTGTTCCATGAGGTCTTTTTGCTATCCTTAATTATTTGCCTAGATTTTGCGCGCGCTTTCTTGTACTCAATTAGATTACTTAGCGTAGGGTGTCGTTGGAATACCCTTAGAGCACGTCTACGAGCACGAATAGCATTCCGGCAGTCGTTGGTCCACCATGGGACAGGAAATCGACCGGGTTGGGTAGCCGAACGTGGAATAGACTGTTCTGCAGCGGAAAGAATTTTCTCTGTGAGATGATCAACTAAATCATTCACAGAATCGTGCTCGTTGTATTCAAAGACAGCCAACTGGGTGTAAAGATTCCAGTTGGCACGATCAAAGCGCCATCTAGGGATACGTGAGGGAGACACATCTTGTGCTAAGAGACTAAGAAGACATGGAAAGTGGTCGCTGGAATGTAAATCAGAGATGACATTCCACTGTAATGAAACAGCTAACTGGGATGAACACACTGCCAAATCGATGTGCGAATAGGTGTTAAACGCGTCTGAGAGGAATGTGGGCTCTCCGGTGTTCAGGAGAACCAAGTTATTGCTCTCCAGGAATTTTGCAATGAGGTTGCCTCTCGAACATGCCCGATTTGAGCCCCAAAGTGGGTGATGGGCATTAAAGTCTCCAACTATTAGAAATGGTGTTGAAAGTTGGGAAACCAGATCTTCAAGGTCAACTAACGAGAGGTCATCTGATGGCGGGAGATATACAGTGCAAATGCAAAATTCTATTGATGGCAGCTTAATCCTTACAGCTACAGATTGTAAATCAGACTGTAGCTGTAACGGATCTACAAATATGTCATCCCTGAGGAGCATCATAGTACCCCCGTGTGCAGGAATGCCCTCTTCTGTTTCAACATCACACCTCAGTGGTGTGTAGCGTCTGATTTTAAAGTTGTCTTGTGGTCGTAGCTTAGTCTCTTGTAAGCATACCACTAAGGGGTGATGCTTACTGAGCAAAAGTTCCAATTCTGGTCGATGCGCTCTTAATCCTCGTATGTTCCATTGTAGGATAGCCATTGGAACTATGGGATATAAGATGTAAAGGTAGTCTACATTAAGACGACTTCATGGGTGGCCGAATCAATTTGCCCTTTTTCTTTGGTGTAGGGCTAGTTACGGCAGGTTTATCCTGCCTCTTCTTTGCTGCAGATGTAGCAGCGTGGTCAGCTGTTTCATGCTCCATATCCTCTATGGAAGAGGACGGTTTTCCTTCTACAACCTTCGATTCGAGGGGCTCGAAGCGATTGGAAATTCCGACCGACGTAGATGACGGTCGCCGGTCGTGGTCCTCCCCAGAAGATGACTCCGACGATGATCTCGGAGACGCTCTAGGGCTACGTTTCTTGGACTTTTCTGGAGCAGACTTTGTGCTTTCTTTCAGGAAGGCAGTTCTATCATACTGCGTCTTGAACTTGATCTCTGGTGCTTGGTATACAATGGGCAATTTCGTCCTGTTGTTAGAAGTGGATGCTTTCTCAGGCGACTTCACTGACTTGTTATTTTCAGTAGTCTGTGTTCTCGGAGTTTTAGATGTTGTTACTGATGCTCTTGGTTGCGATCTAGGCACTAGAACTTTCTCGGATATTGTTGCCCCGTTTATATCAGATGTTTGGGTACCAGCCTCCCGTTTCGGTGACGGAGTAGCCGCCACAGAGCTATAGGTACGGGAGGTGGTTGAAGAGGGCTTGAGAATACATAGAAGTTTCCGGGCTTCCGAAAAGGATACCTTTTCTTTAACCCGGATCTCCTGAATAGCTCGCTCTTCAATATAACGGGGGCAATCTCGTGAACTTGATGGATGTTCACCGCTACAATTTACGCATTCCGGAGGTGATGTACATGCATTTTCATGCATGCCGGCTCCGCAGCTGACACATGTAGGTGCGCCTTTACAGAATGCACTAGTGTGACCGAACCGCTGACATTGGTAGCATCTCAGAGGGTTAGGTATGTATGGTCTAACCTCAATCACTTCATATCCTGCCCTGATCCTTTGAGGGAGATCTACCCGATCAAAGGTCAGGAACAGGGTACGAGTGGGAACCATATCCCCTCGTTCTCTCCTTTGGACACGATAGACCGCAGTTACGCCTTGTTCCTGGAGGTTCTCCTGAATATCCTCGTTGGACATTCCATCCAACGCGCTAGTGTTTACAACACCGCGCGAGGTATTCAGGGTCCTATGCATCTCCACTTTGACTGGATAACTGCCCAGCATGTTGGCTTTCAGTATCTTTGCTGCTTGGGATGCTGTAGTTGCTTCCACCAGCAGCGTGCCATTTCTGGATTTTGTACATGATTTAAGAGCACCAGCTATTTTGTCAAGACCTTTCTGTATAATAAACGGATTAACCGTAGAAAACGTTCTACCTTCCTCCGTTCGTTTAATAACTAAGTAGCGAGGACCACACTCAACTACTTGTTTATCACTGTTTTCAAATAAATCTTTTCCACGTTTATTGTGTTTTGGGGGGTGTTGTTTAGCCATAAATGTTGGTCTAAATTTCATCCCCCAGTGCTCCCCACCCACCACGGAGTCCAACAAGGGGTCATCCCACTGGGATGACAGGGCTACACAGGGGATATAGCGAGCTCGCCGTCCCACTCACCCTGGAGGTCGGTACAATACCTAGTCCTGGCCGATTGATTAGGGGTGGGTTAGTCCCTAACCTCCCGTTTAGGCGAAGCAGAAGCCAAAGTAGTGTATTAGAAATGCGCACCCTCCCCGAATTCAGAAAAATACTGTTACGAGCTCAGATACGCATCCCTCAACCACCAGGACAAACCTTTCCACCGACACGGGTCTCCACGCACGGCCTACACGTGGGTGGGGTTGTTGACCGTCTCCCTCAACCACGAAGAGGAGCCCACTCGAGGGAGACTGTTGGCTCGGGACCCCGGGTTCGCCAAACCCGTACCTACCGAAGTAGGCCCCTGGGGGGCATCAACGGATCCATGTGCACCACCGAGCAGGACATAGCTGAAGCCCTAGCTACTACATTTGCTGCCACGAGCCAAACTGCCCGCTATGACGCTCTCTTCCTGCCTATTAAGGTAAAGGCGGAGCGGGTACCACTTAATTTTAATAGTGACTGCACCGAGCCGTACAACCAACCCTTTACCGCAGCCGAGCTCGCCCATTCTCTGGCGTTAGCAAAGGATTCCTCTCCAGGTCCCGATGACGTACACCGACAGATGCTGCTACATCTTCCATCTGAGGCGCTAAGTTTCCTCTTAAACATCTATAACCGCATTTGGCATGAGCGGGTTTTCCCTTCCTCCTGGCGAGAGGGTATTGTCATCCCCATCCCTCGACCCGGAAAGGACCGCACGCTACCATCTAGCTACCGCCCCATTTGCCTGACGAGTGTCATCTGTAAGACGTTGGAGCGAATGGTAAGCGCTCGGTTAAATTGGTGGCTAGAAAAACATAACCATCTGTCCAACTTACAATGCGGTTTTCGTCGCCATCGCTCAAGTGGCGATAATCTAACACGCCGAGAGGGGTATATTTCCGATGCCTTTCTGCTGAAACAGCACGCCGTGGGCGTGTTCCTCGACTTGGAGAACGCCTATGACACCACCTGGCGGTACGGCATACTCCGTAACCTACATGGTTACGGTATGTGTGGTCATCTACCAGATTTCCTATGCAATTTTTTAAGACTTCGCCGTTTTCGTGTGCGCATAGGAAACACGGTATCCTCGGAGCGGATACAGGAGAACGGCGTACCTCAAGGGTCGATTTTAAGCGTCGCACTTTTTGCCGTAGCTATCAATGGCATCACTAGTGCCGTTCGAAGCGGAATTCCAACATCACTCTATGTTGACGACTTCGCACTTTATTATAGGTCAGCCAACATAGATCACATTGAGCGCCAACTGCAGCTGACCATCACCCAGCTAGCAGCTTGGGCGCTACAAAACGGTTTCCGCTTTTCAGCTGCGAAGACCCAGTGTATCCACTTTCACCGCCTACGAGGTATTCACCCGCCTCCTGATCTTCATTTGAACGGCACACCCCTGCCATTTGTCTCGCACCTGAAGTTCTTGGGCCTCTACTTGGACCGACAACTAAATTGGGAGCACCACATTCGTCACCTTCGAGCCTCTTGCGATCGTTCTCTTCGGGTGCTGAAGGTATTATCTGGAGCATCTTGGGGGGGGCGATCGCACGGTAATGTTGAGGCTGTACCGCTCTCTGGTTCGGTCCAAGCTGGACTATGGCAGTTTTATTTATGGCGCAGCGACCGCCTCTAAACTTCGCCTTTTAGACACCGTGCATCATACTGGCATCCGCCTTGCCACAGGAGCTTTCCGCACCAGTCGAGTCGACTGCCCGTATGCAGAATCAGGCGAACCTCCACTCCATATCCGTCGCTCACTGTTACTCTGCTCATACGTTTCGAAGTTGGCAAGTTATCACAATCATCCTTGTTTTAAACCAGTTCTGTGTCCAGATTTGGTCCACCGTTATATGCGCCCTGGTTCTCATACACGCCCCGTGGGAATAAGATTTCGGGATCTAATACATTCGCATGGCCTCCGAATGCCTCGCGTGGAGAGGTCGTCCATCTGCCCCTATCCTGCATGGCAGCTCAATCGTGCGCAGTTCGATGATGATGATGTGTATAGGGGCGCTCAACTACGGCGGTCATCAGCGCCCTTTAAAAAACAAGTCATGGCAAAAGCCAGATATAAAGATTTCTAAAAATATATATTATTATCTATAAACCTGTTAAAACTACACACATATATATACTAAAAAAAATAAAAAAAAAATACTTGAGGTTAAATTCTAAAATCCACAGCTGAAACAAATGCTAAAACTTTGCCCACTGCCGTTTCGTCATCCGCGAGGATATCCGCCAAGCTGGCCGGCAGCTGGAGAGACCTGCGGAGACGTGCCAAGCTATAACAATCTAAAAACAAGTGACGGACAGTCAGGTCACCACTGCACAGTGGGCAAACATGAACCGGAGTTTTATTCAATAAAAAGCTGTGGCTAAAATAACAATGCCCAATGCGCAACCGAGCCAAAGTCACCTCCTCGCGACGAGATGACCGACAGGAGGTAACCCAGGGAATCGGAAGTTCCTTAATAGATCTAAGTTTATTATTGCGGAGAGCGGACCACTCTTCCTGCCAGCAGGTTAGCACAGCTCTCCGTAATACCGCCCTAAAATCTTCCGATGTCACACATGGTAGTCGAACCCTGGGCTTCATGGTAGCCGTCTTGGCTGCCGAATCCGCCATTTCATTCCCCCGCAAGCCTACGTGAGCAGGAATCCATGCACACACCACGCTCACGCCAGAAGCGTGTAAAACGTGGAGGGCATCCTGTATCCGCTGCACAATGGGGTGGTAGTTGTACAGCTGCCGTAGGCTTTGAAGTGCACTGAGGGAATCACTCAGGATTAAGCAGTTCCCCAACTTTCGTCGACGTACGTGTAAAATGGCTCGGTATACTGCATAGAGCTCTGCGGTAAAAATGGAAGTGCTAGTGTGGAATCCGAATGTATAGGGTTCGGTTCCACACACGTAAGCACAACCAACGCCATCTGAATTCTTGGACCCATCGGTGTAAATTTTAATATGGTCCTGATATCGCGATAAAAATTCTAAAAAGCATATGCGGATACTAGACATAGACATGGTAGATTTATCATGTGTGGTCATGCTCAGATCAACGTGGGACGCTCTGCACAACCAAGGAGGGTATGTCCTCTCCCCCCTAGGATACATCTTGGGCATTTCAGTGTTAAGATGTCTAAGGAGCTCCCGGAAACGAAAACCAGGTGGCTTTGGTTTAATAGAAGTGTTCCTATAACGCACGTCCATGAAGGTGTTAAAGAACGGCGTAAACGTTGGATGTGTGGGCATGCAATTAAGTCCACAGCCATAATTTGCTAATAGCATGTTGCGCCTGTACTGCAGAGGAGGTTCTGCAGACTCAGCATACAGGCTTATAACCCGGCTCGTTGGAAATGCCCCAACTGCTATACGTATACCACAATTATGGACTGTGTCTAATCTCTTCAGCACAGATGGTCGTGCTGAGCCATAAACGATACTACCATAATCTAATTTGGAACGGATAAGTGTGCGATACAGTCGCAATAACACTGTACGGTCCGCTCCCCACGATTTTCCACTTAGTACCCGCAAGATATTTAAAGATCGGTCACATCGTGCTTTCAGTTGTGCTATATCCGACGACCAACTAAGTTTTCTATCAAATATCAATCCAAGGAACCTCGTCTTATCTGCAAAAGGTAGTAGATCAGCGCCTAGCCGGAGCCTTGGAGGTAGTCGACTCCGCTGACGCCAGAAGTTAACACAGATGGTTTTCTCAGCAGAGAATCGGAAGCCGTTCTTTAAACTCCAAACCTTAAGGTTGTCCAAGGTGGTTTGAAGACGGCGCTGTATAAACGAAGTGCGCTGAGATGTACAGTAGACGGCAAAGTCATCTACGAATAGGCTTGACGAGACCCCCGGAGGTACACATTTCGAGATAGAATTAATCGCAATAGCAAACAATGTAACAGCACCGATCCCTGTGGTACACCGTTCTCTTGAACGAAAAGGTTCGAAAGAACCGAGCCAACCCTTACTCGGAATACGCGGTCTTTCAGGAATTCCTGAAGGAAGAGTGGTAGGCGTCCACGTATATTCCAGGTGTGCAGAGTACGTAGCAACCCTGCACGCCAACACGTATCATAAGCCTTTTCGAGGTCAAAAAATATTCCGACTGTTTGACAGTTTTTAAGAAAGCCGTTCATAATCTGTGTCGACATGGACACAAGATGATCCACTGTTGAACGGCGTCGTCGAAAACCGCACTGGATGTTATTCAGTAGGTTGTGCGTTTCCAGCCACCATACCAACCGCCCATTTATCATGCGTTCCATCACCTTGCAGACGCAACTGGTGAGGGAAATAGGACGGTAGCTAGAAGGGAGGTGACGGTCCTTGCCAGCTTTCAAAATCGGTATAATGGTGGCTTCTCGCCACTTGTCCGGAAACGTGGCATCAACCCAAACACGGTTATAGACCTCGAGCAGGTATGCCTTACCTTTAGGTGACAGATGATCTAACATTTGAACGTGGATTCCGTCCGGTCCTGGTGCTGTCAGTCGCGATGATGAAAGAGCGTGTTCTAACTCCGCCAAGGTGAAGAGGCGGTTATAATCTTCAAGGTTTCTAGAACTAAACACGAAACCTTGAGATTCTACCTGAGTCTTCATTGAGATAAACTCAGGAGCATAATTACTTGAGCTAGACACCTGAGCGAAAGCACAGCCGAAGGTGTTAGCCACGACAAACAACAACTCCTGCAGGTGCTTGCAGACCAGCGATTAGCAAGTGGGTTGATTTTCCGGCCACGCGCCTTAACCTATCCCATACAACAGACGATGGTGTCCATCTGTTAAAAGATGAGACAAAGTTGTTCCATGAGATCTTTTTGCTATCCTTAATTATTTGCCTAGACTGTGCACGCGCTTTCTTGTACTCAATTAGATTACTTTGGGTAGGGTGTCGTTGAAATACCCGTAGAGCACGTCTACGAGCACGAATAGCATTCCGGCAGTCGTTGTTCCACCACGGGACAGGAAGTCGACCACGTTGGGTGGCCGAACGTGGAATAGACTCTTCTGCAGCGGAAAGAATTGTCTCTGTGAGATGATCGACTAGATCATTCACAGAATCGTGCTCATTGTAATCAAAGACAGTCAACTGGGTGTAAAGGTTCCAGTTGGCACGATCAAAGCGCCATCTAGGGTTACGTGAGGTAGACACATCGTGTGCTAAGAGACTAAGAAGACATGGGAAGTGGTCGCTGGAATGTAAATCAGAGATGACATTCCACTGCAATGAAACTGCTAACTGGGATGAACATACTGCCAAATCGATGTGCGAATAGGTGTTATAAGCGTCTGAGAGGAACGTTGGCTCTCCGGAATTCAGGAGAACCAAGTTATTGCTCTCCAAGAATTTTGCAATGAGGTGGCCTCTCGAACATGCCCGTTTTGAACCCCATAGTGGGTGATGGGCATTAAAGTCTCCAACTATTAGAAATGGTGTTGAAAGTTGGGAAACCAGATCTTCAAGGTCCATTAACGAGAGGTCATCTGATAGCGGGAGATATACATTGCAAATGCAAAATTCGATTGTTGGCAGCTTAATCCTTACAGCTACAGATTGTATATCAGATTGCAGCTGTACCGGGTCTACAAATATGTCATCCCTGAGGAGCATCATAGTGCCCCCGTGAGCAGGAATGCCCTCTTCTGTGTCAATATCACACCGCAGTGGTGTGTAGCGTCGAATTTTAAACTTGTCTTGCGGTCGTAGCTTAGTCTCTTGTAAGCATACCACAAAGGGGTTATGCTTACTGAGCAAAAGTTCCAGTTCTGGTCGATGTGTTCTTAAACCCCGCATGTTCCATTGGAGGATAGCCATTGGAGCTATGGAGATAGGTTTAAAAATCGGTCTACATTAAGACGACTTTAACGGTGGCCGAATCAGCTTACCCTTTTTCTTCGGTGTAGGGCTAACACCTGTTTCCTTTTCGTCGGGTTTGTCCTGGCGCTTTTTCATTGCCATTCTAGCAGTGTGGTCCGTGTCTTCCTGGTCCATTTCTTCCACGGATGAGGCCCCTTTCCCTATAGAAAACTTAGGTTCGAGAACCTCAAACCGGTTGGACACAGAGATCGACGATGATGATAGTTGTCGATCCGTTTCTTCACCAGAAGACCCCTCAGAAGATGAACTTCTAGATGCCCTAGAACTTTTTTTCTTGACGGTGTCTTTGTTAGTATCCTTGAGGAAGTCTGATTTTGTGTAAGTGGTCTTAAACTTTTTGGGCGGTGCATCGTACACTATAACAGGCTTGACGGTCGATGAGGTTGACGGCTTAGGTGAGGTCGAGGCGGACTTCTCCCTCGGCGATTGAGGTGAGAGAGGAGCCGGCTTGGATGTCTTGGTGGTCTTTTGTGCAGGTGTGGCGGTAAGGACTTTATCGGTTATAGTAGCCTCACAATCGCTGGTCTGAATAGCGACTTCTTTCCTCGGTGCCACCTTCCTCTAGGAAACGTGGGCACTCTCTGTGGCTGGATGGATGTTCACCAGCACAGTTGACACATTTTACCGGGGATGTGCAGGCATCCTCGTGTTTAGGCTGACCACACTCAACACATGTTGGCACACCCTTACAAAATTCACTTGTATGACCGAAGTGTTGACATTTGAAACATCTGAGGGGGTTGGGTATATATGGCCTAACCTCCATGGTCTCATACCCTGCCCTAAGCCTTTGCGGGAGGTCTACCCGATCAAAGGTCAGGAACAGGGTACGGGTAGGCACCAACTCCCCTCGTTCTCTGCGTTGTACTCGGTATACAGCGGTGACACCCTGGTCTTCTAGGTTCTCCTTGATTTCCTCATTTGACATCCCGTCCAACGCACGAGTGGTGACGACCCCGCGGGAAGAGTTCAGGGTCTTGTGCACCGCAATTGTGACGGGATAGCTGCCCAATAACGTGGCTTTTAATAATGTCGCTGCCTGGGAAAACGAGTGCGCTTCAACAAGGAGCGTGCCGTTTCTGGAGCGAGTACACGACTTGACTGGACCGGCAATTTTATCTAAGCCCTTCTGGATGATAAACGGGTTCACTGTCAAAAAGTTCTTGCCCTCCTCCTTTCTTGTTACAACTAAGTAGCGAGGACCACTAGACTCCACTACTTCTTTTCCATCTTTCTTAAATAATTTATTATTGTTGTTAGTTTTGGCCATAAAAAATGGGCTAGGTTTCATCCCCCAGTGCTCCCCACCCACCACGGAGCCCAACAAGGGGTCATCCCACTGGGATGACAGGGCTACACAGGGGATATAGCGAGCTCGCCGTCCCACTCACCCTGGAGGTCGGTACAATACCTAGTCCTGGCCGATTGATTAGGGGTGGGTTAGTCCCTAACCTCCCGTTTAGGCGAAGCAGAAGCCGAAGTAGTGTATTAGTAATGCGTACCCTCCCCGAATTCAGAAAAATACTGTTACGAGCTCAGATACGCATCCCTCAACCACCAGGACGAACCTTTCCACCGACACGGGTCTCCACGCACGGCCTACACGTGGGTGGGCCTGTTGACCGTCTCCCTCAGCCATGAAGAGGAGCCCACACGAGGGAGACTGTTGGCTCGGGACCCCGGGTTCGCCAAACCCGTACCTACCGAAGTAGGCCCCTGGGGGTGCGCAGTTCGATCTCGCCCTTTCAACCAATTCTAGACTCGCTACTCCACATTCGGTGTTCCAACAACTTTTTGCCGAATTACTGGGCCGTTACCCTATGTTCCGGTCTTTACAGACGGTTCTCAGTTAGGTAACGCTACGGGTTGCGCGTTCTTCGTTAACGGTGAGGCTCACAAATTTCGCCTTATGGACTCCACTTCAGTTTTTTCCGCAGAACTGTATGCCATCTTTTATTTGCTCCTTTTTATTTGCAAGTTAGCTCCCGGCTCTTTTATCGTCTGCACTGACTGCCTGAGTGCGCTTCAGGCCTTGCAACAACACACTGCCACTCACACACTGGTTTTAAAAATACAGACCCAGATCTCGAAAATGCTCGATCGGGGATACAATTTTGTTTTTACTTGGACTCCAGGCCATGTTGGGATTTCCGGGAACGAGGAGGCGGACGCGGCTGCTAAGTCTGCTTGCCGTTTGCCCCGGAGCTTAACAACTACAGTGCCATTCCAGGACGTGCAACGTTTTTTCCGTCGCCAACTCCTCTCTGCTTGGCAGCACTCCTGGACAGCTTTACAAGGCACACAACTCCGGGCAATTAAAGACAGCGTACGACCCTGGCTAACTTCCTGCAGGGATAACCGGCGAGCCGAGGTGATACTCACCCGGCTGAGAATTGGGCACACACGAGGTACTCATGGTCATTTGTTAAGAGGGGAACCGGCCCCAGTGTGTGCCCCGTGTGCAGTACGCCTCACTGTGCGGCATATTTTACTCGATTGCCCACAGTACGCCCGCGTTCGCCAGTCTTTGGGCTTGGGAGCTAACTTGCTCAGTATTTTAGGTGACGACACAGTGGCCGTGGATAAGGCACTGAGGTTTGTTTTTAAAATTGGTTTTAATAAACAAGTATAACATGCATTTTATATTTATTAGTTTTTAGAGCTTTTAAATTATAAGTTTTAGATGGTTTTTATGTCCTTTTAACAGTGGAGTGGTTTTATTACTTTTTACCTTTTTAGCTTATTTTTTTATATAGCTTTTAGGGTTTAGTTTTGACTTGGGGCCCAAATGACCTTGTTGTCGACGGGCCCTTAAACTCCACACTCACTCACTCCAACACCTGTATCGCTTTTGGATCCATCTGTATAAATTAAAGTATGGTCCTTATAATAAGTTACAAACTAAAAAACTACTGCGGATACTACACGAGGGTGTCGTAGCCTTCCTGTGCACCGTCATCCCAAGATCTACGTGGGATCCTACACGCAACCATGGAGGATACACTCTTTCGCCCTTGGGTAACATCCTAGGCATTTCGAGTGCATGACTCCCTAGGAGCTCCTGGGACCGAAAACCTGGCGGCTTCGGGTTTATACTCGTGTTCCTATAACGTCTGTCAAGTAAGGTGTCGAAAAACGGTGCATACGTCGGATGCGAAGGCATACTATTTAGCCCACAGCCGTAATTCCCCAGCAAAACCTCGCGGCGATATTGCAGAGGAGGTTCTGCTGCTTCGGCGTAGAGGCTCACCACTGGGCTAGTTGGAAATGCTCCAATAGCGATACGAAGCCCAGAGTTATGAACCGTGTCTAGTTTCTTCAGCGCAGATGGAGTAGCTGAAGCATAAACAATGCACCCATAGTCCAATTTGGATCGGACCAGTGTGCGATACAAACGAAGCAGCACTGAGCGATCCGCTCCCCACGATCGTCCACTAAGTACCCGCAGTATGTTAAGAGAACGCTCACATCGTGCTTTCAGCACTGCTATATGAGATGTCCAGCTAAGCTTCCGATCAAAGATCAGTCCCAGGAACCTCGTTTCATCTGCAAATGGTAAGAGTGTGGACCGAGTCGGAGTGAAGGTGGTAAACGACTCCTATTGCGCCAGAAGTTGACGCAGACAGTTTTTTCTTTGGAGAATCGGAAGCCGTTTTTAGCACTCCAATCGCGGAGATTGTCTAAACATTGCTGCAGACAGCGCTCCACGAATGCAGTGCGTCGTGAAGTGCAGTACACGGCGAAGTCGTCTACGAACAAGCACGATGAAACCCCTCGAGGAACACATTGGGAAATAGAATTGATGGCAATAGCGAACAGTGTAACGCTCAGCACCGATCCTTGAGGAACACCGTTCTCTTGTACGAAAAGATTCGAAAAAACCGAGCCGACCCTTACCCGAAAAACGCGGTCGCTCAGGAACTCCCGAAGGAAAACAGGTAGGCGCCCACGAACATTCCAGCCGTGCAAGGTGCGTAGGATACCTGCACGCCAACACGTATCATAGGCCTTCTCCAGATCGAAAAATATGCCGACGGTCTGACAGTTCCTCATAAAGCCGTTCATGATTTGTGTCGACATCGACACCAGATGACCTACTGTGGAGAGGCGACGTCGGAATCCACACTGGATGTTTGTTAGGAGGTTGTGAGTTTCCAGCCACCACACCAACCGCCCATTAATCATGCGTTCCATCACCTTGCATACGCAACTGGTGAGGGAAATAGGACGGTAGCTGTAAGGCAGATGGCGGTCCTTCCCGGCTTTCAAAATGGGTATGATGGCGGCCTCCCGCCACTTCTCAGGAAAAGTGCCGTAAACCCACACACGATTATACATCTCCAGTAGGAATGCCTTCCCTTCGGGAGAAAGATGTTGCAACAATCGCATATGGATGCCGTCTGGTCCCGGTGCAGATGCCCGCGAAGATAAAAGCGCGTGATCTAACTCTACCATGGTGAAGAGGCGATTGTAGTCTTCAAGGTTTCTAGAGCAGAAGGAGAAACCTTTGGATTCCTCCAGAGTCTTAATTTGGAGAAACTCAGGCGAGTAATTATTTGAGCTAGACACTTGAGCGAACGCACTGCCGAAAGTATTTGCCACATCGTGCTGAGCAACAACAGCACCTGTAGCGCTTTTAAGACCGGCGATTGGCATGTATGTGGACTTTCCGGCCACGCGCCTTAGCCTATCCCATACGACTGAGGAAGGTGTATGTTGATTGAACGATGACACGAAGTTGGTCCATGAGGTCTTTTTGCTATCCTTAATCACCTGTCTGGATTTCGCACGCATTTTTTTGTACTCGATCAGATTATCGAGAGTAGGGCGCCGCTGGAAATTCCTAAGAGCGCGCCTCCGAGCCCGAATAGAAGTCCGGCAATTATCTGTCCACCATGGGACAGGGAAACGACGTGTGTGCGTTCTCGTTCGCGGAATAGATTGTTCTGCTGCCGAAAGAATCGTCACCATGAAATGCTCAACTAAGTCGTCCACAGACGCGTGGTCATCATAGTTGAAGACAGCCAACTGCTTGTAGGCATTCCAGTTGGCACGATCAAAGCGCCAGCTGGGCAGACGTGCGGAACACGGATCTCGTGCTAAGAGACTGACAAGACACGGAAAGTGGTCGCTAGAATGTAGGTCAGAGATGACATTCCATTGAAGGGAGACTGGTAGCTGTTGCGAACAGACGGCCACGTCAATGTGCGAAAAGGTGTTGAATGCATCGGATAAAAACGTGGGTTCTCCGGTGTTCAGGAGAACCAGGTTATTGCTGTCTATGAAACTTGCAATTAATTTGCCTCTCGCACATGCTCGAGGAGCACCCCATAGAGTATGGTGTGCATTTAGGTCTCCCACGAGCAGATAAGGTGTTGGTAGCTGGGAGACCAGATGTTGTAGTAGTAGTGGTGGGGCTTTAGGGCGCACAACTGCTAGGGTTATTAGCGCCCATTACAAAACAACGTTAAAAAGTTGAAACCGATTCCTCGGCTAAAAGACTAAAAACTTTAAAATAGTTAAAAGGTCACCAATACAGTGCCAAAAACTATAGTAGCAGAGCAACGAGACAATAAAGCTGATAAAAAAACTCACATAAAAGGCTAAAAGATAAAAGGTGAATTATGGGAGTCATACACGGGTGCCCAGTCTGCTGCGATGAATAAAGCGTAAAACACGATCCACTGCGCATGAAGTGTCTGCCAGCACTTCGGGCAGGGTCGTAGGCAGGTCCAAGGACACACGCAGCTGGGTTAAGAACTGGCACTGAACTAAGACATGCCGCAGCGTCATGGGCTCATGACAATGAGAACAGAGCGGTGCAGCATCAGATGATAAAAGGTGACCATGGCTGAAACGGCAGTGCCCGATACGCAGTCGTGCTAAAATCACCTCTTCGCGACGAGAGGTGCGCGACGAAGTGCTCCAGATGATTGGGAGGGGCTTCACCACCCTAAGTTTGTTCCTCCGACGGGTATGCCAATGGCTGCTCCACATTGACAGGATGGCGCGACGTAAATATGAGCTAAAATCATCTGAGGGAACGCTAGACGCAAAACATCTGGGAGCTAAAACAGCTGCTTTCGCGGCAGCGTCGGCAGCCTCGTTTCCAGAGATGCCTACATGTCCAGGTACCCACACTAAGGATACGCAAGTGCCTGCACTGGCGAGAGTGTGAAGGCAGTCCTGGATCCGCTGTACAAGTGGATGAGAAGTGTACAGCATCCGTAGGCTCTGTAGGGCGCTCAAAGAGTCGGTGCAGAGAACAAGACTGTAAGGCATGCCGACGAACATATAAAAGAGCTTGGTAAATACCAAACAGCTCTGCCGTAAAAATCGAGCACTGCGGTAAAAGACGAAAGCTAAAACTCTTCCGACCGTGAATAAAAGCACATCCCACTCCCGTATTGTCCTTCGAGCCATCAGTGTAAATAAAACTACAGGGTCGGTACTGCGCCTGAACTTCTAAAAAGCCCGAACGAAGGACAGAATCTGGCGTCGAACATTTCGGCATGGACAGCAGGCTCAGATTTACCTGGATCCCGGAGCGGAGCCATGGGGGAAATCGGGTTTCTCCTTTGCAAAATGTCACAGGCAAATCGACGTCCAGCAGCCGAAGCAGAGAGCGAAACCGAACGCCAGGCGGAAGGAGGGCCAGGGAGCGCGCTGAGTATTGACGGTCCAGAGAATCATCAAAGAACAAGCTAAACGACGGATGTCCCGGCAAACTAAGAAGCCGGCAAGCCTAATTACACAGGAGTACATCACGCCGATAGCGAAGCGGAGGTTCAGCGGTTTCCGCACAAAGGCTCAGGACCGGACTTGTTGGAAAGGCGCCAATACTAAAACGGATACCATGGTGGTGAACAGGGTCTAGGCGTTTTAAAATCGACGGTCGAGCCGACGAATACACAATACAGCCGTAGTCTAGTTTGGATCGGATAAAAGAGCGATAGTCTTAAAAGAACTGTCCGATCTGCTCCCCAGGATGTGCCACATAAAACACGTAAAACACTAAGAGAACGTTCACACCTGGCCTTTAAAAAGGAGATATGGGATGACCAACTAAGCTTCCTATCAAACACCAATCCCAAGAATTTTGTCTCGTCTGCGTAAGGAAGTGCATCGGCTCCGAGATGCAAAGGTGACGGAAATACTTTCCGGCGCCAGAAGTTTACGCAGACGGTCTTCTCGGCGGAGAACCTAAAGCCGTTTTCCACACTCCAGGTGAAGAGACGATCAAGGCACAGTTGGAGGCGGCGTTGGAGGAGTGAAGTCCGCCGAGAACTACTGTAAATGGCGAAGTCGTCCACAAACAAGGAAGAAGAAATGCCCGATGGGACGCACTCTGCAATGGGATTGATGGCAATAGCAAATAGTGCGACACTAAGTACCGAACCCTGCGGTACTCCGTTATCTTGGCTAAAAACACGAGATAAAACCGAACCCACACGGACCCGAAACACCCTATCTCGCAGAAACTCTCGAATAAAAAGCGGGAGTCTTCCACGAATGTGCCATTTATGGAGGGTACGGAGAATTCCGTATCTCCAGCAAGTGTCATAAGCCTTCTCCAGGTCAAAAAACACAGCTACCGTTTGGCTCTTACATAGAAAACCATCCATGATGTGCGTGGATAACGAGACTAGGTGGTCGACCGTTGAACGGTAGCGACGAAAACCACACTGAACGTTAGATAGAAGGTGTGATTCTAGCCACCATGTCAAACGCCCGTTTATCATACGCTCCAGCACCTTGCAAAGGCAACTGGTGAGGGAGATCGGACGATAGCTGGAAGGCAGATGGGGATCCTTTCCAGGTTTTAAGATGGGGACAATGGTGGCCTCGCGCCAAGCGGACGGAAAAGTTGCTGTGCGCCAGATATGGTTATATACTTGCAAGAGAAAGTGCTTATCTGCTGAAGACAGGTGTTGCAGCATTAGGATGTGGACTCCATCCGGCCCCAGTGCGGAGGACCTGGAACAGACCAGGGCCCGCTCCAGCTCTTGCATGGTAAAGAAGGCGTTATAACACTCACGGTTCAAGGAGTGGAAGGAGAGTTCATGACTCTCAGCCCGGTGTTTGATGGGCAGAAAGTCCGCGGAATAATGGGAGGAGCGAGAGACATCAGCAAAAGCACCTCCCAGGGCATCAGCAACCGCTCTAGGGGAAACTATGATGTCGTTGTTAACCCGCAGGCCAGGCACAGAAACACGAGAAACGGGCACGCGTCGCAGCTTGTTCCAGATCACAGAGGATGGTGTGAAGCGGTTAAATGTCTCCACAAAGCGCTGCCAGGACGTCCTCTTGCTAGCCTGAATTACGCGACGGGCATTGGCTCGTAAGCGCTTAAAAGTGACCAAGTTATCCAGAGTAGGATGGCGCTTAAATGCCCGCAGTGCTGCCCGATGTGCACGCACCGCCACCCGGCATTCGTCGGTCCACCAGGGAACGGGTAAACGCCGAGGTTGGGCTGACGAGCGAGGTATAGCACGTTCGGCGGCAGAGGCAAAATGTATGGATGGAAGTCGGATGCGTACAGCAACTGACGGGATGTCAGACTGTAAAGGTACAAATTCAACAAAAATGTCATCTCTGAGGAGCATCATAGTGCCTCCATGCGCAGGCATACCCTCCTCAGGTTCAACATCGCACCTTAGTGGAGTATAGCCTCTGATTTTGAAGTCGTCTAAAGGACGCATCTTAGTCTCTTGTAGGCAAATGACGAGTGGTTCGTGTTTATTGAGCAACAATTCGAGCTCGGGTCTGTGTGTTCTAATTCCGCGTAAGTTCCAATGAATAATAGACATGGTGGTAGATTTGCTTTAGCTTATGACGACTTTAAAGGCGGCCGAATCAATTTACCCTTTTTCTTCGGTTTTGGGCTAACACCTTTTTCAGGAGATTTTTCCTGCCTCTTTTTCACTGCCCCTTGGGCAGTGTGGACGGGATCCTCCTGTTCCATCTCCTCTCCTGAGGAGGCACGTTTCCCGATGGAGAACTTCGGTTCGAGAGCCTCGAACCGATTGGAAACGGAGATCGACGACGACGATAATCGCCGATCAGTCTCCTCTCCTGAAGAGTCGTCAGAAGACGATCTCGGAGGAGATGGCCGCGGACACTTCCGCCGGTTTGCCGACTTGCTACAAGTATTTTTATCTTGCAGAGAGTCACTTCCTACATACGCTTTCTTTTACTGTTTTGCTGGTGCGTTACATGTAACTGGCTGAGAACTTTTTGAGGTCGATGGTCTTGGCGGTGATTTGGATGACAGCTTTCCACGACTGGCTTCGCTAGGTGTGCACACTGCTACACTTGCTGATGACTGTTGCTTTGTCTGTACCCTAGGTGCTATTGTTTTTTCTGCAATTGTTGCGCCGTTTAAATCGCCAGTTTGAGTTGCGATTTCGCGTCTAGGTACCGGCTTAGCTACAGCTGCGCTGTAACTAACGGACTTAGCAACCAACGGTTGGCGAGTTCGCAAGAGCTTCCGAGCTTCCGAGAAGGACACCTCTTCGACCCGGATCTCTTGGATCGCACGCTCTTCTATGAAACGGGGACATTCGCAGGAATTTGATGAATGTTCACCGCTGCAGTTAATGCATGCTGGAGGTCTTGTACAAGCATCTTCATGCAAAACGCCTCCGCAGCTAACACAAGTAGGTACACCGTTACAAACGTCACTAGTGTGACCAAAGCGCTGGCACTTATAGCATCTCAAGGGGTTAGGAATGTATGGTCTGACTTCAATTGCTTCATACCCTGCCTTTATCCTTTGACGGAGGTCAATCCTATCAAAGGTTAGGAACAGGGTACGAGTCGGCACCAATTCCCCGCGCTCACGTCGTTGCACGCGATACACTGCCGTGACACCTTGTTCTTTAAGGTTCTCCTGAATCTCTTCGTTGGACATACCGTCCAATGCACGGGTGTTTACAACACCTCGCGAAGAGTTCAGGGACTTATGAACCATAACGCTTATGGGGTAGCTACCAAGCATTGTAGCTTTCAGTACCGCCGCTGCCTGGGTGACGCTTTGTGCTTCAACCAGGAGTGTGCCGTTTCTCGACTTCACACACGACTTGACTGCACCAGATATTTTATCGAGACCCCTTTGAATAACAAAAGGGTTCACCGATGTAAATGTCTTACCCTCCTCTGTCCGTTTTACTACTAAGTAGCGAGGACCAAATGCCTCGGCTACTTCTTTTACGATACTGTTACAGTGTAGTTGGAGATTTTGGGCGCAAGGGAGCCATGATGAATAGGTCCCCCCTCCGGAACCGTCGGCGTCAGCCTGCCATCAGGGGGATAAAGAAAGACACCTAAATCTTACGGTCTGTGCCGGCCTGGGCACCCGCTTCAGGCCCGATCTCACGGAGTACTTCGGAGGAGTTACCCTCCGCCTATCACTACTGACCGGTATGCGACACGTTCACTATAGGCAGGCCCGACTTTATGCCCCTACCACTGGAATAACCGCCAATGGCTCCCCACTTTAGGCCACGCTACCTCAACGGAGTCAGCGTGGATTCAGGGGACTTGTGGTTCACATCGGGCCTCAGACAGCGGTAACACGTCGGGTATCCCCGTCCACCCCAGCGATACGCGTCCGCCGAGATGTCCGAGGGTACCCGGCCCCATCGGAGCTACGTGGGTGTACATGACAATGGAACGGCTCCGCACCTAGTGTCGCACGAAAGGGGTAGTGAGGAGGGTCCACTCAACCTTCGCGCCTGAGACCTCCGGGGAGCACACAAGTTGGAAGCTGCGCCGAAACCGTGGGACAGCACCACGGAGATAGAAAAGATCCCTGACGGTGAGTCAGGAGTTAATAAACCTAAAGCCCTTAAAACTATGAATATATAATAACCTTAGAAGAGGAAGAAACTTAAACCTACGGGGAAATGGGTATGAGAAGATGACGATGGGGATGAATGGCTCGGGCACCCCGGGATCGCCAATTCCCGTATCTACCTAAGTAGGCCCCAGGCCATGTGGGCATTTCAGGGAACGAGGAGGCGGACGCGGCTGCTAAGTCCGCTTGCCGTTTGCCACGGAGTTTAACAACTACGGTGCCATTCCAGGATGTGCAACGTTTTTTCCGTCGCCATCTCCTATCTGCTTGGCAGCACTCCTGGACAGCTTTAGAAGGCACACAACTCCGGGCAATAAAGGAAAGCGTACAACCCTGGCTAACTTCCTGTAGGGATAACCGGCGAGCCGAAGTGATACTCACCCGGCTGAGAATTGGGCACACACGAACAACTCATGGCCATCTGCTAAGAGGGGAACCGGCCCCTGTGTGTGCCTCGTGTTCAGTACGCCTCACGGTGCGGCACATTCTGCTTGACTGCCCGCAGTACGCACGCGTTCGCCAGTCTTTGGGCTTGGGGACTAACTTGCATGGTGTTTTAGGTAACGACCCAGTGGCCGTGGACAAGGCACTGCGGTTTGTTTATGAAATAGATTTTAATAAACAAGTCTGAATTGTGTTTTTATATTTATTGCTTTTAGAGATTTTAAATTATTAGTCCTTACATCGTTTTAATGTCTTTTTAACATTTGTGGGTTTTTATGGTATTTTACCTTTTTAACTAAATTTTATATAGTTTTTAGGTTTTAGTGTTGACTTGGGGCCCAAATGACCTTGTTGTCGACGGGCCCTTAAACACCACTCACTCACTCACTCATAAAAGATTTCAAAATGTTGTACTTAGGTGAAGTGCCGAAAGCTATATGGTTGTCAAAGAATGTTATGGAGTCAGTTTCTAACCTTCTCAGGCACGAAATTACCGGAATATATCTACTGCGGATATGAACGTGCTAGTGTCCGTCAATATGTGCCGAACCCCATGCGCTGTTTTCAGTGCCAGCGCTTCGGACATACTAAGGGCTCGTGTAACCATCCAGCTCTGTGTGAACGATGTGGCCTTCCGGCTCACGAGGACCCGAACTGCAGCCGAAAACCCTGCTGCGTCAACTGTGGGGGAGATCACCCTTCGAGCTCGCGACAGTGTCCACGATTCTTGGACGAAAAGAGTATTCAGGAGCTGCGCGTCAAGGAACGCCTCACATTTCCTGAGGCACGACGGCGCTTCGAACAACTGAAGCCCTCTACCACCAGCAACTATGCATCAGCCGTCCGCCGCACTCCTGGTACTACTGTTGCCGTCCAACACGTCCCTGTTGCTGACGCGTCCACACAGACCGCCTTTCCTCCCACGTCTCGTAACACACCTACAGCTACCAACAGCACTACTACTACCACCAGCACCACCGCCACCACTTCAACCACAGAGACACCAGCACCCAAGCCGTCCACAAGTACTGCTAACCAAGTAGTGCTTATAAGAAACCGATCAAGGCCATCACATAGATCTCGCAGTCGCACACCGTCGAAGAAATCACGGTCTCGCTCAGCGAGCCGAAGGAGTTCTTCTGACTCTCGTACATCTGGAGAGTCGCAGGACGCTAGCGCCTTTCGCATCGTGGGCCCCAAGTCATCCAAGGTCAAGAAAAAAGTTAAGACAGCCCATTAAATCACTCTAAATGGAAATAATCCAGTGGAATGTCAATGGTTTTCGAGCTCGTGCTCAAGACCTACAACATTTAGTTTCTCAACGGTCACCGTCAATTATTTGTCTCCAGGAAACCCACTTACATCCCAATCCCTCCTTACACCTTCACTCTTTCTCTGCATTTAGAGGCGACTCTTGCAGGTATGCGTGCAAGCGGTGGCGTTGCTACCTTAGTGGCACCTAACATCTCAGCCGCCAACGTTCCTCTCACCACACCATTGCAAGCCGTGGCCGTTCGGATACAGCTGGAGAGCATCAGTTTTACCATCTGCAACATGTACCTGCCGCCGCTCAGTATAGTTCCAGAGCGTGATCTTCGAGCTCTATTGGTTCAGCTCCCCTCACCACTACTCCTTGTGGGAGATTTGAATGCCAAGCACACGCTCTGGGGATCAGGCACTGATGACGCCCGTGGATGCCTCCTCGTAGACGTCTTCGATAATTCTGACCTGCTTCTGCTAAATACTGGTGACCCGACATTCCTATCATCCGCTTATGGTACACATTCCGTACTAGACCTTTCTTTCTGCAGTCCGTCATTAGTACCACTACTTGAGTGGTCAGTACTTTCCGACCTCTTTGGCAGTGATCATTACCCCATTAACATTCATTTTTCTGGCCGCCAATGTGTACCTTCTCGACATCCTCGCTGGATTATTTCCAAAGCTAACTGGGGAAAATTCCAATCCCTCATACACCTCATCGACGATAATTTCGACACCATCGATGAAATGGTCGAATATTTTACTTGCTCGATCCTGCTCGCAGCAGAATCCAGCATTCCTCGAGGTTCCCCTACACCACGTCGTATCCCTGTACCGTGGTGGTCCGAGGAATGCAGTTTGGCTATCAAAGCACGCAAACGTGCTTTGCGCATTTTTCAGCGGCACCCGACGGAAGGGAACTTCGTCGCCTTCAAACGTTCTCGCGCTAGGGCACGCTTTATACTGCGCAACGCTAAGCGTAAATCTTGGGAAGCCTTTGTGTCTTCGCTTTCCCGGCGCAGCTCTACCCAACAAGTATGGTCAGCTGTTCGGCGGATGTATGGCAAGTATCGCCGGACGGTAATTCCCGGCCTCGCCATCAATGGTTCCATGTGCACCACCGAGCAGGACATAGCTGAAGCCCTAGCTACCTCTTTTGCTGCCACGAGCCAAACTGCCCGCTATGACGCTCTCTTCCTGCCCATGAAGGAAAAGGCGGAGCGGGTACCACTGAATTTTAATAGTGACTGCACCGAGCCGTACAACCAACCCTTTACCGCTGCCGAGCTCGCCCATTCTCTAGCGTTAGCAAAGGATTCTTCTCCAGGTCCCGATGACGTACACCGACAGATGCTGCTACATCTTCCATCTGAGGCGCTGTGTTTCCTTTTAAACATCTATAACCGCATTTGGCATGAGCGGGTTTTCCCTTCCTCCTGGCGAGAGGGTATTGTCATCCCCATCCCTCGACCCGGAAAGGACCGCACGCTACCATCTAGCTACCGCCCCATTTGCTTGACGAGTGTCATCTGTAAGACCTTCGAGCGGATGATAAACGCTCGGTTAAGTAGGTGGCTAGAAAAACATAACCATCTGTCCAACTTGCAATGCGGTTTTCGTCGCCATCGCTCAAGTGTCGATAATCTAACACGCCTTGAGGGGTATATTTCCGATGCTTTCCTACTGAAACAGCACGCCGTGGGCGTGTTCCTCGACCTGGAGAAGGCTTATGACACCACCTGGCGGTACGGCATACTCCGTAACCTACATGGTCACGGTATGCGTGGTCATCTACCGGAATTCCTATGCAACTTTTTAAAACTTCGCCGTTTTCGGGTTCGCATAGGAAACACGATATCACGGGAGCGGATACAGGAGAACGGCGTACCTCAAGGGTCAATTTTGAGCGTCACCCTTTTTGCCGTAGCGATTAACGGCATCACTAGTGCCGTTCGAAGTGGAATTCCATCATCCCTCTATGTTGACGACTTCGCTATCTATTATAGGTCTGCCAACATAGATCACATTGAGCGCCAACTGCAGCTCACCATTACCCAGCTAGCAGCTTGGGCGCTTCAAACCGGCTTCCGTTTTTCAGCTGAGAAGACGCAGTGTATCCACTTTCACCGCCTTAGAGGTATTCACCCGCCTCCTGATCTTCATTTGAACGGCACACGCCTGCCATTTGTCCCGCACCTGAAGTTCTTGGGCCTGTACTTAGACCGACAGCTCAACTGGGAGCACCACATTCGTCACCTTCGAGCCTCTTGCGATCGTTCTCTTCGGGTGCTGAAGGTATTATCTGGAGCATCTTGGGGGGGGGGGGCGATCGCACGGTAATGTTAAGGCTGTACCGCTCTCTGGTTCGGTCCAAGCTGGACTATGGTAGTTTTATTTATGGCGCAGCGACCGCCTCTAAACTTCGCCTTTTAGACACCGTGCATCATACTGGCATCCGCCTTGCCACAGGAGCTTTCCGCACCAGTCGAGTCGACTGCCTGTATGCAGACTCAGGCGAACCTCCACTCCATATTCGTCGCTCGCTGTTACTCTGCTCATACGTCTCGAAGTTGGCTAGTTATCCCAATCATCCTTGTTTTAAACCAGTTTTGAGTCCAGATTTAGTCCACCGTTATATGCGCCCTGGTTCTCGGACAAGCCCCATGGGAATAAGATTTCGGGATCTCCTACATTCCCATGGCCTCCGAATGCCTCGCGTGGAGAGGTCGTCCATCAGCCCTTATCCTGCTTGGCAACTGGATCGTGCGCGGTTCGATCTCGCACTTTCCAGCAACTCTAAACTCGCTACTCCACATTCGGTGTTCCAACAACTTTTTGCCGAACTACTGGGCCGTTACCCTAACTATGTTCCGGTCTTTACAGACGGTTCTCAGCTAGGTAGCACTACGGGTTGCGCTTTCTTTATTAACGGTGTGGCTCATAAATTTCGCCTTCTGGACTCTACTTCGGTCTTCTCAGCAGAGTTGTATGCCATCCTCTACCTGCTCCTTTTTATTTGCAAGTTAGCTCCTGGCTCTTTTATTGTCTGCTCTGACTCTCTGAGTGCGCTTCAGGCCTTGCAACAGCACACTGCCGCTCAGACCCTCGTTTTAAAAATACAGGCCCAGATCTCGCAAATGCTCAGGCGTGGGTACAATTTTGTTTTTACTTGGATCCCAGGCCATGTGGGGATTTCCGGAAACGAGGAGGCGGACGCGGCTGCAAAGCTCGCTTGCCGTTTGCCCCGGAGTTTAACAACTACTGTGCCATACCGGGACGTGCAACGTTTTTTCCGTCGCCACCTACTATCTG
The DNA here is from genome assembly GCA_030765055.1 of Mantis religiosa. Lineage (NCBI taxonomy): Eukaryota > Metazoa > Arthropoda > Insecta > Mantodea > Mantidae > Mantis > Mantis religiosa. The sequence goes on along the minus strand of JAUKNK010000320.1, from coordinate 2,774,440 downwards.
CTTGGCAGCAATCCTGGACAGCTTTACAAGGCACACAACTCCGGGCAATTAAAGAGAGCGTACGACCCTGGCTAACTTCCTGCAGGGATAACCGGCGAGCCGAGGTGATACTCACCCGGCTCAGAATTGGGCACACACGAGCCACTCATGGCCATTTGTTAAGAAGGGAACCGGCCCCAGTGTGTGCTCCGTGTGCCGTACGCCTCACTGTGCGGCATATTTTACTGGATTGCCCGCAGTACGCCCGCGTTCGCCAGTCTTTGGGCTTGGGAGCTAACTTGCTCAGTATTTTAGGTGATGACCCAGTGGCCGTGGATAAGGCACTGCGGTTTGTTTTTAAAATCGGTTTTAACACACAAGTATGACTTGTATTTTATATTTATTAATTTTTAGAGCTTTTAAATTAGGACAGTGATGCATTTTTATGTAGTTTTAACAGTAGTGTGTATATTTTATTAAACCTTTTTAGCTTGATTAGTGTCGTTTTTAGGTTTTAATGTTGACTTAGGGCCCAAATGACCTTGTTGTCGACGGGCCCTAAAGCATCACACTCACTCACTCACTAGCCAAACTGCCCGCTATGACGCTCTCTTCCTGCCTATTAAGGAAAAGGCGGAGCGGGTACAAATAAATTTTAATAGTGACTGCACCGAGCCGTACAACCAACCGTTTACCGCTGCCGAGCTCGCCCATTCTCTAGCGTTAGCAAAGGATTCTTCTCCAGGTCCCGATGACGTACACCGACAGATGCTGCTACATCTTCCATCTGAGGCGCTATGTTTCCTGTTAAACATCTATAACCGCATTTGGCATGAGCGAGTTTTCCCTTCCTCCTGGCGAGAGGGTATTGTCATCCCCATCCCTCGACCCGGAAAGGACCGCACGTGATATTAAATATTTCCAAAATCCACGTTACAAACTTTCAACTTCTGGATAAAATTCTCAAGAATGCTTAGAGAACAAGCTTCGTCTTTATCCTAATTTGTATTGTCAAGAGAAGTCACTGAATTATGCATTAATATGTAAAAGAGAACAGCATGTGATTGCTCCATATTCGGATTATGCTTGAATTGGGAAACTTGGAGAATATGCGCAACAAACATGGACCCGGGAAACCATTACTCACCTTTACATCAATAATAATCTACCTAAACGTATATACCCTACTTCGTCAAGTTTTCACACCTTTTTATATCTAACTTAGCCTTTCAGGTTACATATTACAATTAGATTATGGTTTCACTTGCACTTTCCAAACATTCACCACTACATATTCTCACCACTTTGCCCAACACCACGCCATTAAATGAGGTGTGATGATGATGATGTGTATACGGGCGCTCAACTACGGCGGTCATCACCGCCCTTTAAAAAACAAGTCAAAAAGTCATGGCAAAAGCGAGATATAAAAAATTTCTAAAAATATATTATATATAAACCTATTAAAACTGCACACACATATATACTAAAAAAAGAAAAGAAAAAAAGATACTTGAGATTAAATGCTAAAATCCACAGCTGAAACAAACGCTAAAACTTTGCCCACCGCCGTTTCGTCATCCGCAAGGATCTCCGCCAAGCTGGCCGGCAGCTGGAGAGACCTGCGGAGACTTGCCAAGCTAAAACAATCTAAAAGCAAGTGACGGACTGTGAGGTCAGCACTGCACAGTTGGCAAACGGGAACCGGGGTCCTATTCAATAAAAAGCTGTGGCTAAAATAACAATGCCCAATGCGCAACCGAGCCAAAGTCACCACCTCGCTCCGAGATGACCGACAGGAGGTAAGCCAGGGAATCGGAAGTTCCTTAATAGATCTAAGTTTATTATTGCGGAGAGCGGACCACTCTTCCTGCCAGCAGGTTTGCACAGCTCTCCGAAATACGGCCCTAAAATCTTCCGATGTCACACATGGTAGATAAACCCTGGGCTTCATGGTAGCCGTCTTGGCTGCCGAATCCGCCATTTCATTCCCCCGCAAGCCTACGTGACCAGGAATCCATGCACACACAACGCTAACGCCAGAAGCGTGTAAAACGTGGAGGGCATCCTGTATCCGCTGCACAATAGGGTGGTAGTTGTACAGCTGCCGTAGGCTTTGAAGTGCACTGAGGGAATCACTCAGGATTAAGCAGTTCCCCAACTTTCGTCGACGTAGTGTAAAATGGCCCGGCATATTGCTCTGCGATGAAAATGGAAGTGCTAGCACATCCAACGCCATCTGAATTCTTGGACCCACCGGTGTAAATTTGAACATGGTCCTGATATCGCGATAAAAATTCCAAAAAGCATTTTCGGATACTAGACATAGACATGGTAGATTTATCATGTGTGGTCATGCCCAGATCAACGTGGGACGCTCTGCACAACCAAGGAGGGTATGTCCTCTCCCCCCTAGGATACATCTTGGGCATTTCAGTATTTAGATGTCTAAGGAGCTCCAGGAAACGAAAACCAGGTGGCTTTGGTTTTATAGAAGTGTTCCTATAACGCACGTCCATGAAGGTGTTAAAGAACGGCGTAAACGTTGGATGTGTGGGCATGCAATTAAGTCCACAGCCATAATTTGCTAATAGCATGTTGCGCCTGTACTGCAGAGGAGGCTCTGCAGACTCAGCATACAGGCTTATAACTCGGCTCGTTGGAAATGCCCCAACTGCTATACGTATGCCACAATTATGGACTGTGTCTAATCTCTTCAGCACATATGGTCGTGCTGAGCCATAAACGAGACTACCATAATCTAATTTGGAACGGACGAGTGTGCGATACAGTCGCAATAACACTGTACGATCTGCTCCCCACGATTTTCCACTTAGTACCCGCAAGATATTTAAAGATCGGTCACATCGTGCTTTCAGTTGTGCTATATCCGACGACCAACTGTTTTCTATCAAATATCAATCCTAGGAACCTCGTCTTATCTGCAAAAGGTACTAGATCAGCGCCTAGCCGGAGCCTTGGAGGTAGTCGACTCTGCTGACGCCAGAAGTTCACACAGATGGTTTTCTCAGCAGAGAATCGGAAGCCGTTCTTTAAACTCCAAACCTTAAGGTTGTCTAAGGTGGTTTGAAGACGGCGCTCTATAAACGAAGTGCGCTGAGATGTACAGTAGACGGCAAAGTCATCTACGAATAGGCATGACGAGACCCCCGGAGGTACACATTTCGAGATAGAATTAATCGCAATAGCAAACAATGGAACACTTAGCACCGATCCCTGTGGTACACCGTTCTCTTGAACGAAAAGGTTCGAAAGAACCGAGCCAACCCTTACTCGGAATACGCGGTCTTTCAAGAATTCCTGAAGGAAGAGTGGTAGGCGTCCACGTATATTCCAGGTGTGCATGGTACGTAGCAACCCTGCACGCCAACACGTATCATAAGCCTTTTCGAGGTCAAAAAATATTCCAACTGTTTGACAGTTTTTAAGAAAGCCGTTCATAATCTGTGTCGACATGGACACAAGATGATCCATTGTTGAACGGCGTCGTCGAAAACCGCACTGGATGTTATTCAGTAGGTTGTGCGTTTCCAGCCACCATACCAACCGCCCATTTATCATGCGTTCCATCACCTTGCAGACGCAACTGGTGAGGGAAATAGGACGGTAGCTAGAAGGGAGGTGACGGTCCTTGCCAGCTTTCAAGATAGGTATAATGGTGGGTTCTCTCCACTTGTCCGGAAACGTGGCATCAACCCAAACACGGTTATAGACCTCGAGCAGGTATGCCTTACCTTCAGGTGAGAGATGTAACATTTGAACGTGGATTCCGTCCGGTCCTCGTGCTGTCAGTCGCGATGATGAAAGAGCGTGTTCTAACTCCGCCAAGGTGAAGAGGCGGTTATAATCTTCAAGGTTTCTGGAACTAAACACGAAACCATGAGATTCTACCTGAGTCTTAATTGAGATAAACTCAGGAGCATAATTACTTGAGCTAGACACTTGAGCGAAAGCACAGCCAAAGGTGTTAGCCACGACAAACGGATCAACAACAACTCCTGCAGGTGTTTTCAGACCAGCGATTGGCAAGTGGGTTGATTTTCCGGCCACGCGCCTTAACCTATCCCATACAACAGATGATGGTGTCCATCTGTTAAAAGATGAGACAAAGTTGTTCCATGAGATCTTTTTGCTATCCTTAATTATTTGCCTAGACTGTGCACGCGCTTTCTTGTACTCAATTAGAGTACTTTGGGTAGGGTGTCGTTGAAATACCCGTAGAGCACGTCTACGAGCACGAATAGCATTCCGGCAGTCGTTGTTCCACCACGGCCAACTTCCTGCAGGGATAACCGGCGAGCCGAGGTGATACTCACCCGGCTGAGAATTGGGCACACGAGCTACTCATGGCCATTTGGTAAGAGGGGAACCGGCCCCTGTGTGTGCTCCGTGTGCAGTACACCTCACGGTGCGGCACGTACTGCGTGATTGCCCGCAGTACGCCAGAGTTCGCCAGTCAATAGGCTTGGGAGCTAACTTTCCCAGTATTTTAGGGGACGACCCAGTGGCCGTGATTAAGGCACTGCGGTTTGTTACCGAAATCGGTGTTAATCAGCGAGTCTGACTTGCATTTTATATTTATTACTTTTAGAGTTTTTAAAGTATGTCTTTAGATAGTTTTTAATGTCCTTTTAACAGTTGAGTGTTTTATTATATTTTACCTTTTTTTAGCTAAATGTTTATAGCTTTTAGGTTTAAGTATTGACTTGGGGCCCAAATGACCTTGTTGTCGACGGGCCCTTAAACACCACACACTCACTCACTATCATCAGCCGGCCCTCGACTGGTTCTCATTGGTGTAGTTGGCGACTCAATGAACATATTGGAAATAAACAAGACATAAAATTATTTTAAAAACTCCAAAAGAAGAAAAGAAACATTTTTGCTAATATAAAGTTCCTAAAACTGTGTTTACGAAATAAAGTAACACGCCGATTTGTCCGGAAAATAGTAAAACAAGGCAACGGAAATCCACAACAAAGGGCTGCGGAGAGAAAAGTTTTAAAATTCGAAATTAATAAGCAATACAAAAATTTGGATGATATAGAATGAAAACTTTACAAACCTTATTCAGTTTTAACGAAAGCGCTGGGAAACATGATGCGGGAAAACTTGGAACATAATTATTTGGCAGTCCTAAGCAAGAAAATGAGAAAAAAACCGTACGATTTAAATACAAACTGGGTAATCTGTGCAATATGTCTTCACACAGAAATCATACCGGGAAAAAGTTTAAAAACATCGGGAATATGAACGTATGTCGATCAGCAATCGTCACACACGCTAAATACAAACGCGTAAACGCAAAATCAAGCACGCAGATCTTTGAAAACGACGTAAACCTAGCCAATCAAAATTTCTCCAAAAAAAGAATTGGGTCTTTTAAATTATGGATTAAAAGCATCCGTCAGTTTCTCAAACAAAATTGAAGACTACATTACAGATATCAACATTTCGACACAAGTTCTACCAGTATCCATACAAAATTCAGTAAAAAGCCATTGTGAAAACATTTTGGAGGAAATAAAGAACAGATCGTTTCAGAAGAGAAAACATAATACTATCTATTCTTTGAAACAGAAAAACGTTATTTACACAAAGGCAACAAGATTGTCATAATGGAAAAATCAGATTATATTGAAAAAATGGAAAAAATGCTAAGCGGCAATGAATATGAAATCATTAACAAAAATCCTCTAAAAACTTGCATACAGTTAAACCGGATAACCCAACCTTTCCTAGACTTTATGGCTTCCCCAAAATACACAAACCATCCATAACAATGAGACCTATAGTTAGCAGTATAAATTCACCAATATACAAACTTGCAAAGTGGCTAATAAACAAATTCGACTGATTTCCAAAATTCGACAGCCTAAGCATCAAAAACACCTATGAACTTATAGAACACTTTAGGATACTGAACTAAAAGAGGACACACTAGTCTCGTTTGATGTTAAATCAGTTTCCCAGCATACCAGTTAATCAACTCCCACCGTTGATAGAAAAATGGCTCAAATCACTTGGAATGGCATCACCTGAAATTTCAGACTACATCGAACTAACCAGGCTTTAGTTGTACAAAGCGCAGTCGTGCCTCTGGAAGTCAGGCGTTCCTTTACACGTAGCTCCTGAAAACTTTTTTCGTTCATGAATCTAGGGCACTGTCGCGAGCTGGAGGGATGACTACCGCCACAGTTCACGCAACAAGGAGTTCGACTGCAGTTTGGGTCGTCGTGTGTTGGTAGGCCACATTGCTCACAAAGAGCAGGATTGGTACACGTGACCTTAGTATGTCCGAACCGCTGACATTGGAAACAGCGCATGGGGTTCGGGACATACTGGCGGACGCTCGCACGTTCATAGCCGCATAGATGTACTCGGGTAACTTAGTCCCGGCGAAAGTAAGAAAAACCGTACGTAATGGGTAGTCCTTGCCAATATAGTTAATATCATCAAGAGCTCAACATCTAAACAAAGAAATAGTGTCTCATCTCCCAGAACAATGTCTTCAAAAATTGTAAAATCTAGATCCACACGACCTACTACTAGGGCAGTTCCTCCGCAAATGGCGCGTACTTCGTCTTCTAGTAGACTCCTAGGGCAAAACATGTTCAATAGCATCAAGGAATATTATCAATCAGTTGAAGGGCGTTTTTCATCTGGCAGCAAGAGCTTCTCAAAAAATTCTAAAATTGATTAATGGCTAATATAAATTAATCTAAGTTATTAAATATAGTACAAATTAATGCACAAAGAAGCAAGTTAGTAATGACTGAATTAAGGAAGCTCATTGAAGAACTGAGCGTTGATATTCTGTGCATTCAGGAGCCATATTCTGTAAACAGTAAATTAGTCAATATGCCGGTCATGGCTAGGGTAGTTGTAGAATTAAATCCTATGTCCGCAATAGTGGTTATAAATAATAATTTACAAGTAGTCAACATATCACAATTCTCAGATTCACACACCAATTGTGTGGAAAATCTACAAGGAAGCGGTTCATTCATATTAGCAGTAGTAGTAGTAGTGGGGCTTAGGGGCGCACAACAACTGAGGTCATTAGCGCCCGAGCTCAGACTAGAAAAAGCCCACCTGAAATGTAACCGCTAAAAACAATAAAATCCACTAAGAGGTCCAAAACACACAAAAAAAGATGCTCAAACTGTTAAAATAGCTAAAATGGGAGTGCCGAGATGAATCTAAAATGAGGCACGGCGAGGGATGTGATGATTGATGATGATTTGTGTTTATGGGCGCTCAACTGCTAGGTCATCAGCGCCCATTAAAGACCATTGTGCGAATGATACTAAAAAACTTACACACTAAGTAAAAATATATCTATAAAAATAAACATTTAAAAGAAATACAAAAACAAAACACTCTTTATTGCTAAAATACAAAAACGCAATAGATATAACATGTATAAATAAAACAAAAATATATTTATAACAAAAGCCGGCCGAAACCAGCAATAGACTATGAAAATAAAAACGTATAAAATAACAGACGATAAAAGCATAAACTATTAAATTCTTAACTGAACTCTGGCGATGTACTTCAGGACTTTTTCCACCGCAGTTATTGTCTGCTAGGATCTCCGTCAAGCTGACCGGCAGCTGCAGAGACTCCCGCAGGTCTGCTAGGTGAATACACTCGAGCAGCACATGACGGACCGAGAGAGTCTGACCACATGACTCGCAAATAGAAGCAGTGGCCCTCCTCAACAGGTGACTGTGTGAAAAGTAGCAGTGCCCAATACGCAACCGAGCCAAACACACCTCCTCCCGACGCGATAAGCGATAGGAGGTCGCCCAGTTATCCGGAAGCTCTTTTACCCTTCTCAGCTTGTTATTACGCAGAGCAGACCACTGATCACGCCAGCGTGACAGAGCCGCTCTACGCACAACAGGCTTAAAGTCTTCCGCGGTGACAAAAGGGATGTTGACACTCGGTTCTACGCTTGCCACCTTTGCTGCCGAATCCGCCAGTTCGTTCCCATGCAGGCCTACGTGGCCAGGAATCCATGCGCACACCACGCTAACGCCAGAGACGTGTAAAACGTGGAGTGCATCCTGTATGCGTTGCACAATTGGGTGTTGGTTGTACAACTCACGAAGGCTCTGAAGTGCGCTTAGGGAATCACTTAGGATAAGACAATTACCTAACTTTCTTCGGCGAACATGTATGACGGCTCGGTATATTGCATAGAGCTCTGCACTATAAATGGAAGTACTGCCATGGAAACCGAATGTATAGGGTTCGGCTCCATGGATGTAAGCACATCCAACACCTGTATCGCTTTTGGATCCATCTGTATAAATTAGAGTATGGTCCTTATAATAAGTTACAAACTCTAAAAAACTACTGCGGATACTACTTGAGGGCGTCGTAGCCTTCCTGTGCACCGTCATCCCAAGATCTACGTGGGCTCCTACACGCAACCATGGAGGATACACTCTTTCGCCCTTGGGGAACATCCTAGGTATTTCGAGTGCATGACTCCCTAGGAGCTCCCGGAACCGAAAACCTGGCGGCTTCGGGTTTATACTCGTGTTCCTATAACGTCCGTCAAGTAAGGTGTCGAAAAACGGTGCATACGTCGGATGCGAAGGCATACTATTTAGCCCACAGCCGTAATTCCCCAGCAAAACCCCGCGGCGATATTGCAGAGGAGGTTCTGCTGCTTCGGCGTAGAGGCTCACCACTGGGCTAGTTGGAAATGCTCCAATAGCGATACGAAGCCCAGAGTTATGAACCGTGTCTAGTTTCTTCAGCGCAGATGGACGAGCTGAAGCATAAACGATGCACCCATAGTCCAATTTGGATCGGATCAGTGTGCGATACAAACGAAGCAGCACTGAGCGATCCGCTCCCCACGATCGTCCACTAAGTACCCGCAGTATGTTAAGAGAACGCTCACATCGTGCTTTCAGCACTGCTATATGAGATGTCCAGCTAAGCTTCCGATCAAAGATCAGTCCCAGGAACCTCGTTTCATCTGCAAATGGTAAGAGGTGTGGACCGAGTCGGAGTGAAGGTGGTAAACGACTCCTATTGCGCCAGAAGTTGACGCAGACAGATTTCTCTGTGGAGAATCGGACGCCGTTTTGAGCACTCCAATTGCGGAGATTGTCTAAACATTGCTGCAGACAGCGCTCCACGAATGCAGTGCGTCGTGAAGTGCAGTACACGGCGAAGTCGTCTACGAACAAGCACGATGAAACCCCTCGAGGAACACATTGGGAGATAGAAATGATGGCAATAGCGAACAGTGTAACGCTCAGCACCGATCCTTGAGGAACACCGTTCTCTTGTACGAAAAGATTCGAAAAAACTGAGGCGACCCTAACCCGAAAAACGCGGTCGCTCATCAACTCCCGAAGGAAAACAGGTAGGCGCGCACGTACATTCCAGCCGTGCAAGGTGCGTAGGATACCTGCACGCCAACACGTATCATAGGCCTTTTCCAGATCGAAAAATATGCCGACGGTCTGACAGTTCCTCATAAAGCCGTTCATGATTTGTGTCGACATCGACACCAGATGGTCTACTGTGGAGCGGCGACGTCGGAATCCACACTGGATGTTTGTCAGGAGGTTGTGAGTTTCCATGTTGAAATCATATGGAATGAAGCATTCCGCTGCGCTGTAGAAACTCGAAGAGGCCCTCCACAGCAGCAATATCATCCCTCAACATTGCGCTGAGGTTGGATGCAGTGCCCGATGCGAAGTCTAGCTAAAATAACCTCTTCCCTGCGAGAAGAACTCGAAGATGTGGCCCAGGGAATCGGAAGAGGTTTAACCTCCCGGAGTTTGTTCCCAACGAGCGCGGACCAGTCATCATGCCAGCGAGTGTTGATGGCTCGGCGCAGGGAAGCACTAAGATCCTCGAAAGGAACGGAATTGCTAAAAACAGTGGGGGATAAAATAGCAGACTTCGCGGCGGCATCAGCAGCCTCGTTGCCCGGAATGCCTACGTGTCAGGGAACCCAAACGAAAGACACGTGGAACCCTGAATTAGCGAGCGAATGTAGCCGATCCTGTATTCGCTGTACTAGGGGATGGCTGGGGTACGGCGAACGAATGCTCTGTAGAGCACTCAGAGAATCGCTACATATGGCAAAGTGGTTAGAGTGCTGCTGGCTGATAAAAAGTAGGGCTTGATAGATACTAAAAAGTTCAGCGGTAAAAATCGAGCACTGTCCGGAAAGACGAAACGTAAAACTCTCCGCAGCAGCTACGAAGGCAGAGCCAACACCTCGGTCGGTTTTAGAGCCGTCCGTAAAAATGAAATTGTAGTTCTTGAAATGCTGCTGAAGTTCTAAAAATGCGGATTGGATGCCAGTGGTCGGAAACACAGACCTGGGCATCGACGTCAACCCAAGGTGGAATAGGGTGTCATACTGCGACCAAGGAGGAAAAATAGATTCCCTCCGAGGTAATACTGGCGGTAGTGTGACGTCTAGGGCCCGAAGAAGCAGGCGAAAGCGAACACCGGGCGGAAGTAATGTAAGGGGGCTGACAGCGTACTGGCGATCAAGAAACGAGTCAAAGAAAGGCTTGTACGTTGGGTGCGTGGGTAGAGAGGATAGACGGCATGCATAGGTGCCTAAAAGAATATCTCGCCTATAGCACAAGGGAGGTTCAGCTGCTTCAGCGTACAGACTGGGGATGGGGCTGGTTGGAAAAGCACCAGTAGCTAGACGTATACCCCGATTGTGCACAGGATCCAAACGGCTCAAAATGGAAGGCCGTGCCGACGAATATACCACACTCCCATAGTCAAGCTTTGATCGTACCAGGGACCGATAGAGCTGTAAGAGCACGGTCCGATCAGCTCCCCAGGATGTACCTGATAAGACACGTAAGATATTGAGGGACCGGGCACAGTGACCTTTCAGGGAAGCGATATGAGAATCCCAGCTAAGCTTCCTATCGAACACCAATCCTAAAAATTTAGCTTCCTCTGCAAAGGGAAGCGTATGGGGACCGAGGTGGAGTGAGGGTGAATCAAACGCCTAACGGCGCCAAAAGTTCACGCACACGGTCTTCTCGGTGGAAAAATGGAAGCCGTTGTGGAGGCTCCAAGTGTAAAGGCGATCTAAACAGACGCTCCAAGATACTCGTCCGCCGAGAGCTACAATATACGGCGAAGTCATCAACAAATAACGAAGAGGATATTCCAGCGGGAATACACTCAGTGATAGGATTGACGGCGATGGCAAAGAGGGTAACGCTGAGGACCGAACCCTGGGGTACCCCGTTTTCCTGATGGAAAACGCGGGATAAATTACACCCCATCCTAACACGAAAGGACCGCTCCAACATGAATTCCCGGAGGAAAATGGGAAGTCGACCACGAAGACCCCACTGATGTATGGTGCGTAGTATGCCAGTCCGCCAACAGGTGTCAGGCTTTCGTAAGGTCAAAAAAGACGGCCACAGTTTGGGAGCGACGCAGGTAGGCGTTCATGATATGAGTCGAGAGGGAATCAGTTGATCAGTGCTGGAACGGTAACGGCGAAATCCGCATTGGATGTTGCACAGGAGGTTCTCCGACTCAAGCCACCATCGTAAGCGCCCATTAATCATGCGCTCCATCACCTTACACACTGTACTGGTGAGGGAGATGGGGTCACCTTACACACTGTACTGGTGAGGGAGATGGGGCGGTAACTGGAGGGCAAACGGCGGTCCTTACCCGGTTTTGGGACCGGAATGATAGTTGCCTCGCGCCAAGCTGTAGGGAAAACTCCGTCACGCCAGATGCGGTTGTACATGCGTAGCAGAAAGTCTTTACTGGCAAAGGAGAGGTGTTGAAGCATAGCCACGTGAACACCATCAGGCCCAGGGGCGGATAAGGGAGAGGAGCATAACGCCGAGTCCAGCTCCCGGAAGCTAAATTCTGCGTTGTAGCACTCCAGGTTAGCTGAGCGGAAAGATAATTCCTGGGCCTCAATCTGAGACTTGAGGACCCGAAACGTCGAAACGTAGTTGGCAGAGCTGGAGGCGGCAGCAAAAGTGCTACCCAGGCAGTTAGCAACATCAACCGCATGTACAACAGTGAGAGGTCCATCCTGAAGTCCAGGAATGAATGAGGGTGGCCGTTTACCAGCAACACGACGGAGTTTCTCCCAAACCACAGAAGAAGGGGTGGTGTGCGAGAAAGAGGCAACAAAGGAAGTCCAGGACGCTCTTTTGCCAGCCCTAAAAACACGTCGGGCTCGTGCGCGCAGCTGTTTATAAGCTACCAAGTTCTCGACCGTGGGGTGATGTTTAAATACCCTAAGAGCTTTCCGGCGTGCGCGAAGGGCATCGCGGCACTCAAGAGTCCACCACGGGACAGGCAAACGCCGAGGCTCCGTGGAGGATTTCGGAATAGATTGCTCGGCAGCGGAGACAACAACTGAAGTGAAATGGTCGACCAGAAGGTCAATAGTAGTAAATTCTGATTCCTTGAATGTGGCAGCTTCGGAAAAGAGCGCCCAGTTAGCCTTGGAGAGTTGCCATGAGGCTGCACGCGAGCGGGGAACATTGTGGGAGAGCAACGTTAGCACACATGGGCAGTAATCACTGGAATGAGTGTCACGATACTACATGCCATTGGAAACAATGAGCAAGCTGTGTGGAGCAGAAAGATCGAGATGGGAGGGAGTACCGGTGGAATCGGAAAAAAAGGTCACCAGTGTTCAAAACAAGGAGAGGAAACTGGTCAAAGAAGTCAGCAAGTAGGGTTCCCCTTGCACACGCCCTAGGAGAGCCCCAACACGGATGATGGGCATTAAAATCCCCCAAAAGAAGGGTGTGGGGAGCTGCGAAGCGAGTTGAGAGAAGTCGGCAGGAAGGACGGAGTCTGAAGGGGGGAGGTAAACTGTGCAAAAGGTAAACGCTAAACCTGGAAGACTGAGCCAAAGAGCAACAGCTTGCAAAGTAGTGTTAAGGGGTAGAGGTTGACCAAAAACATCAGCACGTGTAAGGATCGTGACACCACCATGAGCAGGAGAGCCCACTTCCGGCAGAAGGTCGAAGCGTACCGGAATGTAATGACGCAAATCAAAAGCATCCTGAGGGCGAAGTTTGGTCTCTTGTAAACAAACCGCTATGGGGTTGTAGGACCGCAACAAGAGCTGGAGCTCTGCCCTATGTGAGCGCACACCACGAATGTTCCACGTTAAAAGAGACATGGAAAAGGACTAGGGGGGAGCGGCGGTTTTAATGAGAAAATTCAACATACCAAGAGCGCGAGGAATGCGGGTCCAGGTAGTCGGACGCTGTTTCTCTTTTTTTCGCACTTTGGCGGACTTGGGACCGACAAACGGTCGCTCCATGGGCGACTCCTCAGATGTGCGGGAGTCTGAAGATTCCCTTCGAGAAGGGGATCGGGAAGCCGACTGAACAGAAGCCCTGCCGGTTCCTCGAATGCGACTACGGGAGCGGCAGCCCGTAGAACTACCGGGAGTAGTGCTTACCGACACGGAACGTGAAGCTGTAGCTGGGGCAGTAGAGGAGCTAGAAGAGGCAGCTGGTGCCAACGCCTTAAAAGGAATGGCAGTCTCCAGCAAGTCGCATTGGATTGAAGCATCCGAAACATTGAGGGTCCGTGTGGCAACAGACTGCGTCGCCTGCACAGGAGAGCGACGAACTGCTGATGCGTAACCCAAGCTGGCAGCGGGTTTCAGTTGCTCAAACCGTCTTTTTGCCTCCAGAAAGGTCAGACGTTCTTTGACGCGCAGTTCCTGAATGGCCTTCTCATCAAGAAACTGCGGACACTGCCGGGAGCTGGAGGGATGCGGACCACCGCAATTGACGCAGACCGGGTCACGAGTACATATAGCATCGCCATGGGAGGTAAACCGCAACGGCCGCATACAGCGTCAAAGGTACAGCGGGCCTGAGTATGCCCAAACCGCTGACACCGAAAACAGCGCATGGGGTTTGGGACATACGGTCGCACTGCAGCACGTTCGTACCCACAAAAGATAGCGTCCGGCAATGTGGTACCTTTGAAAGTGAGGAAGACTGTCCGCAACGGAACAGACTGTCCATCACGTTTACCAAGTAGACGGTACGCCTCGCACACATTCTGGTCAGTCAAATTAGAGACTACCTCCTCGTTAGAGGCCGTCCAAACTGGAGGTTGTCACGACCCCTCTACAGGTATTTAACGTCTTATGTGGGGCTACCCGGATGGGGTAGGAACCCAACAAGCAAGCCTTCAGGAGCTTTCTGGACTGATCCTCGTTCTTTGTTTCCACCAAAAGGGTACCGTCTCTTAACCCAGTTGCCGATTTTAAAACGCCACATATCCGATCAAGCTCGCGTTGGATATAAGAAGGTCTCGCATTGTCTTGTTTTCACAATTCAGGGTCACGACCAAAAACGAATCAAATGGGGAATGTTTGCGCGGAGGAGCCATTGTTAGAGGACCCCCTTCCGGAAGCGTCGGCGTCAGCCTGCCATCCGGGGGTGAAAGAAAAAGACACCAAACCTTCACGGTCTGCGCCGTCATGGGAGACCCCTCCCACGACCGATCTCAGTTGTACTTCAGAAGAGCTACCGTCCATCTACTGTTGCCCAAATGTGAGAACCGTTCACCACGTGACACCCCGGCTTTAGGCCCCTACCACAGGAATAACCGCCTGTGGCCCCCCACTTTAGGCCGTGCAGCAGTCAACAGACGCATGCACGGATTCAGGGGGCTTGTGGTTGATTACACCGGGGCTCCCGTCAGCGGTAACACGTCCGGCTGGTAATACTGGCCCAATGACGCACGGCCTTCGGACCATTAAAACCAGCCGGGCCTCATGGAGACTACGTGAGTGTACATGACGGTGTGGACGGGCTCCGCACCTAAGGTCACACACAGGGGCAGTAGGGAGTCCACTACAAACTTCACGCCTGAGACCTCCGGAGAGCACGCAAGTCGGAAGCCGCGCTGGAACCGTGGGACAGGAACCACGGAGACAGAAGAAAGATCCCTGGTGGTGAGGCAGGAGTTTATAAACCTAAACAGCTAAATCTAAAATAGAACAATAAACCTAGAAGAGGAAGAAGCTTAGAACTAAGGGTGACCAACGTGGCACAACCAAAATGGGGTGAGGGGGTGACAATGGGGATGATTGGCTCGGGACCCCCGGGATCGCCAATGCCCGTACCTACCGTAGTAGGCCCCTGGGGGGTTTCATATTAGTAAATTTATATTTTCAATATAGTGATAATATTGAAATCTATATCAGCAAAATTAGAAATATATTTAACTTCTTCAGATTCAGAGATATATTATTTGTTATGGATGCAAATGCCAGATCTCCCTGGTGGTATGATACCACCAGAGATGCAAGAAGCGAGAAGTTGGAAGATCTTATCTCTGAACTGAATTTATGTATTCTTAATCAAGCCTTTAATCCGCACACCTTTCAGAATAGAGCTGGAGCTGCTTCAAATATTGATGTTACACTCTGCAATAATAAAATGTTTAGTAAAATTCAAGATTGGAAAGTTGGTCAAGATATGACTTCAAGCGATCATCGCTTGATTTATTTCAAATATGCATTTCAAAACAGTTCTCCTTGTTCTGGTTATCCGAAGCCAAGGAAAAATTTTGCACAAACTAATTGGGAAAAATTGAAGAATGTAAATGATTTCATCTCAAACGGAACCCATATAGTTAAGGATGCAGATAAAATCACCCATGTAATTACGGAGGCAATCAAT
The DNA here is from genome assembly GCA_030765055.1 of Mantis religiosa. Taxonomy (NCBI): domain Eukaryota; kingdom Metazoa; phylum Arthropoda; class Insecta; order Mantodea; family Mantidae; genus Mantis; species Mantis religiosa. The sequence goes on along the minus strand of JAUKNK010000320.1, from coordinate 2,758,724 downwards.
ACATCTGTACCAAATTTAAGGTCTAAGAAATTTACTGAAAATATTTGGAACGATGCCTTGGAAACCGCAAGGAGGAAAATGCGTAAGTTAAGGAAGATCTATCAACGATCCATGATTGATTCTCAAAGACAATATCATTTACATAAATATAGGGAGGCAAAGCAGAAGTTCAAATCCCTTTTATTCGAAACTAGAAGTAGATCCTGGATTAATTTTGTAGAGAAACAGCTTGATAATAATACTTGGGGTATTCCGTATAAAATAGTAATGGATAAGATCAGACGACCGGAAGTATTATGTACTCTCGAAAAAGACGATGGCAGCAGAACATCAAATTGGGAAGAAACTATTCAATATTTGCTTGGAGTATTGCTACCAGATGACGAAGTTGATAACGATAATTTGTCGAATATTATTAAAAGAATAGAATTAAATCAAAATTATGTTAATTATAATGTCATTCTACCTTTCGATGTCACAGAAACCAAACAGATATTCAGTAAATTGAAGAAGTCATGTGGGCCAGATAACATTCCTAATGAAGTTTTAATGCAGTTGCAACATATAATTCCTTATCTAACAGATTTATTTAATAATTGTCTTTGGAAAGGCTACTTTCCAACATGTTGGAAAATAGCTAGAATAATATTATTAAAGGGCAAGATAAAGATCCTTCAAAGGCCAAATCATATCGCCCTATATGTCTTCTCAATGCTATGGGTAAAATATTTGAACATCTGATAAATAAACGCATAAGGGAATATCGTGAGATGATTGGATTAAATGAAAGGCAATATGGTTTTAGAAAAGGCCGCTCTACAGAGGATGCCATTAATATTCTAAATTCAGTTAGTAATTCAAATTTCAAATATGTTATAGCAATATTTATAGATATTTCTGGAGCATTTAATAATTGGTGGCCCTTCTTTCATCGACTTCGTCAGAAAAATTATCCTGCAGCCATATATAACTTACTTAGAAGCTATTGTCAAGATAGAGTTGTTTTTATCGAAGGTGTCAATAAGTGTATTTATAAGAACATCACCAAGGGATGTCCTCAAGGTTCCGTTTTAGGTCCCACCTTTTGGGACATTGTAATGGAAACACTTCTCGAGAAAACAGGAGTATGTAGTAATGTTATAGCTTATGCTGATGACGTGGCCTTCCTAATTGAAGCCAATTCTAGAGTTCAGTTGGAGGAGAGATCAACAGCATTAATGGATATTTTACATTCGTGGTGCTTAGAATCGAAATTGGAGATTGCACCTCAAAAGTCTACGTACATATTGTTAAAAGGTTCTGTCAAGAGGGATCCAATAATTAAACATAACAAAATAATCAAGAGAAATAAGGAAACCAAATATTTGGGAGTTAAATTAGATGAAAAATTAAATTTTGCTAATCATATTGACCATGTAAGACAGAAAGCAGAAAATGTTATGCAGAAGTTAACAAGGATTGTCAACACGAAATTCAAAATCTCTAATATAATTACATATGCTGCTGGTGTTTGGGCAGATAAGACCAATATTCATTATAATATAAAACGTTTGAGAAGTGTTCAAAGGAAGATATTACTAAGACATACTGGAGCCCTCTGTACTACCCCTACTATGGCTCTTTTAGTTGCTACTGGTATTTGGCCTATTGATTTATTAATTCGATTAAGAGGAGCACTGTTTTGGCTCAAGAAGAAATTGGGACAAAATTAAAATTACTATTGGTAGATGTTTAAAAGTTAGAAATTAAGAAAGCCCTTTTGATGCAGTGGCAAGAAGAGTGGGAAAGTATTAATGAAGGAAGGCGAACTTTTGAAATATTTCCATCAATTTTTGAAAGATTAAAATTAAAGCATATAAAACCAACAAAAGGTTTATTACATTTTGTAACTGGACATGGACCCTATGGGACGTGCTTGGAAGATGCTATTTACCAATGCAGAAAAAGCAGATATGCTCATAGTTTATGGTGAATGTAGAAAGAATGCAGTTCTTTCTTGTACAGTGTACTTGCAAACATCCGAATAGACGTCAACCATCTCGTCAATTATTTGTGAACCTCTTCAACCAATTACGTGAAAGTGGTAGTATAACGTCTAGAAAACGCACCAGAAACAAACGAGCAACTGGAGAGCAAGGAGAAATTAATGTTCTAGCTGCTGTTGCAGTAGATCCCCACATTAGTTCTCGTGCAATCGTACGAGGAAGCGGCATCAGTCAAAGAAGTGTAATCCGCATCCTCCATCGACATAAGTTCCATCCGCATCACATCTCTCTCCATCAAGTGCTGCATGGCAATGATTTTGAGAATCGTGTGAACTTTTGTACATGGGCATTGAGACATGATACTCAAATTTGTCATGTATCTTGTTCACTGATGAAGCAACATTTACTAATCATGGCCAAGTAAATCTAAAAAATATGCACTATTGGTCTGTTGACAATCCTCGTTGGCTGCGTCAGGTAGAACGTCAGCATCCATGGAGTGTGAACGTGTGGTGTGGAATAGTGAACCATCACATCATTGGCCCTTTTTTCATAGAAGGAACACTGAATTCACAGATGTATCTCAACCTCCTAACAGACGATCTTGCACAGATGTTAGAAGACGTTCCCCTTCAGACTAGGAGGAATCTGTGGTATCAACATGATGGCTGTCCGGCCCATAGTGCGCGAATTACTACAGCTTATCTTCAAGGATTGTTTCAAAATCGGTGGATTGGACGAAGGGGACCTGTACCTTGGCCGGCCCGTTCACCAGATTTGACTCCTTTAGATTTTTTTGTGTGGGGGAAGCTGAAAGACACTGTCTACAAGGACATACCAACTACACCAGAAGATATGAAACGGCGTATTACTGCTGCCTGCGCTGAAATTTCCACTGAAATGCTAGAACGTGTACAGCAATCTTTACATACTAGACTGGAAGCTTGTATTGAAGCTGGTGGTGCTCATTTTGAACACAGGCTTTGAGGGTACAGTTTTGTTTACTTGTCAGAATCCTCATTTTTCTTCGTTCACCTGTTTTTCTTTAGTTTGTCCTAGCCATTGTCCCGTTTTGTACAAATGACGATTTCTCGTAAACTACTTACATTAGAATTGACATTCTAATTTATTCTACTTTTATTTCCTTAATGTCAATACGCATTGTTCCATTTAAAAAAATGTAGCTTTTGTACATAAATACACTTTCTAAAAATTATAAAAATCTGTGTATCATTTGAAAATGCGAGCCCCTGCCTATAGTTCAATTCCGTGAAAACCGCATATCAATAGCACATACCATTTCAGAAATATTTACGGTGCAAGTTTTAGGTGACTCACCCTGTATATACAGAATGTATAAGCAAGAATATAAGGCGGAACTGGAAAAAACGAGGACTGAATCATGGAATACATAGAGGACAATCTAAAAGAGGATACCTGGGATGTACCCTACAAAATTATAATGGAAAAAATTGCGGTACCAGACGTATCAGCGACTCTAGAAAAGGACGACGGTACACATACCATATCATGGAGAGAATCCATAAGAGAACTTAGACAAAATGTTACCAGCGGACACAAATATAAGTGAGGATGAAACACAGACAGAAAAGACGCAAATATGAACAGGAATATAAGAACGACAATGTCATATACCCGTTTGACGTCACTGAAGTCGTAGCAGCAATTCAACAACTCAAGCCGAAGAAGGCACCAGGTCCAGATAACATATCTGCAGAGATTTTACACAACATATCGACAAAGATCGCACCGTACTTGTGTGAACTCTTCAACAAATGCCTCATAGAAGACAAAGTCCCCTACTGCTGGAAGGAGGCAAATGTAGTTATCCTGAAGAAAGGGAAAGACAAAGACCCCAGCAAGCCAGTCATACCGTCCAATCTGTCTTTTGAACAATTTAGGGAAAATTCAGGAAAAGCTCTTGTACAAAAGAATAAACGAATACCGATTGATGATTGGAATGACTGACAGGCAATACGGCTTTAGGAATGGAATGTCGACCAAAGACGCCATAAATTCAGCTCGGGAAATAACAAATCGTTGCCAAAACAAATACGTCATGGGAATTTTCGTAGACATATCCGGCGCATTCGACCACCTATGGTGGCCCCAACTATTTGAAGTACTACGTGACAATAACTATCCTAGATGTCTCTATAATTCTCTAAAGGACTATTGCAAAGACCGTAGGATGCACATCAAGGGAGAAAGTACTATACTAACGAAAGAAATAACCAAAGGATGTCCCCAAGGGTCAGTCCTAGGACAACTCTTTTGGGATATCCTAACAGAACCAATACTTCGAACACTCCAGGAATCATCAAACACATTAAGTGTGATCGCCTATGCAGACGATGTACTAATTTTGGTAGCAGCAGATAGTAGGACAGAGCTAGAGGATAGAGCAAACTCCACACTCGTACTTTTGGACAACTGGTGTAAACAAGCAAAGTTACAAATTGCCCCCAACAAAACTTATTACATCATGTTCAGAGGAACCTTCAAGAGGAATCCTATAATAAAGCTAAATAACAATAGTATCAAAAGAGAAACAGTGAAATACCTCGGTATAAATATTGACGAGAAGCAAAACTATGACGGACATATAAAACTCGTATCGACAAAGGCCAAAAATGTTATGATGAAATTAGTGACACTAACTACAAGAAAATTCAAACCACCACCAACAGTATTAGGAACCTACCACATGAGTTTCATGGCAAGCATAACATCGTATGGAGCGTCAGTTTGGGCACACCGAGTTAACCTAAAGAACGTGGAAATTCTAATAAAATATCAGCGACAATCCATAATACGCTGCATTGGAGCAGTCTCCACATCTACCATGGCACTTTTAGTAATCACCAGGACTTGGCCAATGGATTTATTAGTAAAACTACGAGCAGCGTGTTATTGGCTAAAACGTGACAGAAGGGATAAAATTGAAGAATTACTAGGAACAGCATGCGATTCAAAGAAATCCCGAACATATTACTAAACAACTGGCAGGAGGAATGGAACAACTTAGACACAGGCAGGCGTACATATGAAATTTACCCGAACATAAGGGAACGACTGCGTCTTAAACAAATCAAACCAAAAAGAGAAGGTATTCAGTTTCTATCTGGTCATGGACCATATAACACATACTTCCACAAAATCAAAAAAGCAGACACTACATGTGTAATATGTAATGTAGAGGACACACCTGAGCACGTTCTCTTCGAATGTATAAAATATGCAGAGCAACTCCAAGAAGAGCGACTTGTCCTTTCGGGAAAAAACATCTGGAACATCGCCAGAAGCACAACGGACTTTGACACACTACAAAAAGCGGCAGAAAAGGTATCCACAAAAGTGATGGAAGAATATTACCAAGGACTGCAGCAACAACGACCGAGACATGCAACCCAACAAAGAGTTCAAACAACCACACTACGGAAATCTAAACGCCTACTTCAGCGACCAGCGAAAACCCATCAGCCACCACAACCTGAGAGGAGGACCAGCACCAACCACAGAACATCAATAGGAGACAGCTATGAGTATCCACTGGGAGACAGGAAGCGGCGGAGAGACGGAGAAGACATCTCAACATCAATACTTAATTATGATTTGTAAATACCACCAGGGCACAGACAGAGGGACCACCTCTCTTCCTGACTTTGGTGAATAACTGGATTCAGGAGGGGGGACGGGATGCCGGTCTGTGTGCTGGAGTATCTCATGATAATGATTGTAAAATCTATAAAATTAGTTAAATATTTAGAGTAGTGAAGGTATAGGTATAAAATTCTTAAATTGTAAGCTATAGACTATATCATTAGGTTAGTTAGCTGCTTAGATATAGGGAACATCTGCAAATTGTAAAAAATTGTATCAGAAATTTATAAATAAAGTGAATAGGGAAAATAAAATAAAATTGTGGAAACTTTGTCCTGGTATAGCCTCCAGATGCCAGGACATAGTAATGCAGATTTAATTTTTTTTATTGTATAGGGGCGCTCAACTACGGCGGTCGCTCAGCGCCCTTTAAAAAACAAGTCATGGCAAAAGCCAGATATAAAAATTTCTAAAAATATATATTATATATAAACCTATTAAAACTGCACACACATATATTTAAAAAAAAGAAAAACAAACCTTGCTAAAAATTTCCTTCACTAGATCCTAAAGTCTAATTTGGAGAAGAATTTAAATACCTTCTCCACCACTGCGTTATCGTCCGCTAGCATTTCTGCGAAGCTGGCCGGCAGCTGCAGCGACGTCCTAAGGTCTGCTAGGTGAGAACACTAGCAGCACGTGTCGTACCGATAACGCTTCCTGGCAAAACGGACACAGTGGAGAAGGCTCCCTATTAAACAGAAAACTATGACTGCCCAGTGCCGTGTTTCCTATGCGAACCCGAAAACGGCGAAGTTTTAAAAAGTTGCATAGGAATTCGGGTAATGACCACGCATACCGTAACCATGTAGGTTACGGAGTATGCCGTACCGCCAGGTGGTGTCATAAGCCTTCTCCAGGTCGAGGAACACGCCCACGGCGTGCTGTTTCAGTAGAAACGCATCGGAAATATACCCCTCAAGGCGTGTTAGATTATCGACACTTGAGCGATGGCGACGAAAACCGCATTGCAAGTTGGACAGATGGTTGTTTTTCTAGCCACCAATTTAACCGAGCGTTTATCATTCGCTCGAAGGTGTTACAGATGACACTCGTCAGGCATATGGGGCGGTAGCCAGATGGTAGCGTGCGGTCCTTTTCGGGTCGAGGGATGGGGATGACAATACCCTCTCGCCAGGAGGAAGGGAAAACTCGCTCATGCCAAATGCGGTTATAGATGTTTAGAAGGAAACATAGCGCCTCAGATGGAAGATGTAGCAGCATCTGTCGGTGTACGTCATCGGGACCTGGAGAAGAATCCTTTGCTAACGCCAGAGAATGGGCGAGCTCGGCTGCGGTAAAGGGTTGGTTGTACGGCTCGGTGCAGTCACTATTAAAATTAAGCGGTACCCGCTCCGGCTTTTCCTTAATAGGCAGGAAGAGAGCGTCGTAGCGGGCAGTTTGGCTGGTGGCAGCAAATGTGGTAGCTAGGGCTTCAGATATGTCCTGCTCGGTGGTGCAAATGGAACCGTTGATGGCAAGGCGGGGAATTACCGTCCGGCGATACTTGCCATACATCCGCCGAACAGCTGACCATACTTGTTGGGTAGAGCTGCGCGGGGAAAGCGAAGGCACATAGGCTTCCCAAGATTTACGCTTTGCATTGCGCAGTATAAAGCGTGCCCCAGCGCGAGAACGTTTGAAGGCGACGAAGTTCCCTTCCGTCGGGTGCCGCTGAAAAATGCGCAAAGCACGTTTGCGTGCTTTGACAGCCAAACTGCATTCCTCGGACCACCACGGTACAGGGATATGACGTGGTGTAGGTGAACCTCGAGGAATGCTGGATTCTGCTGCGAGCAGGATCGAGCAAGTAAAATATTCGACCATTTCATCGATGGTGTCGAAACTATCGTCGATGAGGTGAATGAGGGATTGGAATTTTCCCCAGTTAGCTTTGGAAATAATCCAGCGAGGATGTCGAGAAGGTACAGATTGCCGGCCAGAAAAATGAATGTTAATGGGGCAATGATCACTGCCAAAGAGCTCGGAAAGTACTGACCTCTCACGTAGTGGTACTAATGACGGACTGCAGAAAGAAAGGACTAGTACGGAATGTGTACCATAAGCGGATGATAGGAATGTCGGGTCGCCAGTATTTAGCAGAAGCAGGTCAGACTTATCGAAGACGTCTACGAGGAGGCATCCACGGGCATCATCAGTGTCTGATCCCCAGAGCGTGTGCTTGGCATTCAAATCTCCCACAAGGAGTAGTGGTGAGGGGAGCTGAGCCAATAGAGCTTGAAGATCACGCTCTGGAACTATACTGAGCGGCGGCAGGTACATGTTGCATATGGTAAAACTGATGCTCTCCAGCTGTATCCGAACGGCCACAGCTTGCAATGGTGTGGTGAGAGGAACGTTGGCGGCTGAGATGTTAGGCGCCACTAAGGTAGCAACGCCACCGCTTGCACGCATACCTGCAAGAGTCGCCTCTAAATGCAGAGAAAGAGTGAAGGTGTAAGGAGGGATTGGGATGTAAGTGGGTTTCCTGGAGACAAATAATTGATGGTGACCGTTGAGAAACTAAGTGTTGTAGGTCTTGAGCACGACCTCGAAAACCAATGACATTCCACTGGATTATTTCCATAAAGAGTTTTTAGCGGGCCGTTTTAACCTTTTTCTTGATCTTGGCTGATTTGGGCCCTACGATTCAAAAATCGTTAGCCTCCTGTGACTCCGCTGATGTTCGGGAGTCAGAACTCCTACGGCTCGTAGAACGAGACCGGGATATAATAGAGGGTGGGTATGTGGTGTTTAAGGGCCCGTCGAAAACAAGGTCATTTGGGCCCCAAGTCAACACTAAAAAACCTAAAAACTATAAAAATTCAGTTGAAAAGGTAAAACACAATTAAAACACTCAACTATTAAAAGCACATTAAAATTCATCCCAGTACTAAAAATTTAAAAACTCTAAAATTAATAAACCTAACACACAAGTCAGACTTGTTTATTAAAACCTATTTTAAAAATAAAGCGCAGTGCCTTATCAACGGCCACTGGGTCATCACCTAAAATACTGCGCAAGTTAGCTCCCAAGCCCAAAGACTGGCGAACGCGGGCATACTGTGGGCAATCGAGTAAAATATGCCGCACAGTGAGGCGTACTGAACACGGAGCACACACAGGGGCCGGTTCCCCTCTTAATAAATGGCCATGAGTGACTCGTGTGATGATGATGATGTGTATAGGGGCGCTCAACTACGGCGGTCATCAGCGCCCTTTAAAAAACAAGTCATGGCAAAAGCCAGATATAAAGATTTCTAAAAATATATATTATTATCTATAAACCTGTTAAAACTACACACATATATATACTAAAATAAAACAACAAAAAAAGATACTTGAGGTTAAATTCTAAAATCCACAGCTGAAACAAATGCTAAAACTTTGCCCACTGCCATTTCGTCATCCGCGAGGATATCCGCCAAGCTGGCCGGCAGCTGGAGACACCTGCGGAGACGTGCCAAGCTATAACAATCTAAAAACAAGTGACGGACAGTCAGGTCACCATTGCACAGTGGGCAAACGGGAACCGGGGTTCTATTCAATAAAAAGCTGTGGCTAAAATAACAATGCCCAATGCGCAACCGAGCCAAAGTCACCTCCTCGCGACGAGATGACCGACAGGAGGTAACCCAGGGAATCGGAAGTTCCTTAATAGATCTAAGTTTATTATTGCGGAGAGCGGACCACTCTTCCTGCCAGCAGGTTAGCACAGCTCTCCGTAATACCGCCCTAAAATCTTCCGATGTCACACATGGTAGTCGAATCCTGGGCTTCATGGTAGCCGTCTTGGCTGCCGCATCCGCCATTTCATTCCCCCGCAAGCCTACGTGACCAGGAATCCATGCACACACCACGCTCACGCCAGAAGCGTGTAAAACGTGGAGGGTATATTGCATAGAGCTCTGCGGTAAAAATGGAAGTGCTAGTGTGGAATCCGAATGTATAGGGTTCGGTTCCACACGTAAGCACAACCAACACCATCTGAATTCTTGGACCCGTCGGTGTAAATTTTAATATGGTCCTGATATCGCGATAAAAATTCTAAAAAGCATGTGCGGATACTAGACATAGACATGGTAGATTTATCGTGTGTGGTCATGCCCAGATCAACGTGGGGTGCTCTGCACAACCAAGGAGGGTATGTCCTCTCCCCCCTAGGATACATCTTAGGCATTTCGCTATTAAGACGTCTAAGGAGCTCCCGGAAACGAAAACCAGGTGGCTTTGGTTTTATAGTAGTGTTCCTATAACGCACGTCCATGAAGGTGTTAAAGAACGGCGAAAACGTTGGATGTGTGGGCATGCAATTAAGTCCACAGCCATAATTTGCTAATAGCATGTTGCGCCTGTACTGCAGAGGAGGTTCTGCAGACTCAGCATACAGGCTTATAACTCGGCTCGTTGGAAATGCCCCAACTGCTATACGTATGCCACAATTATGGACTGTGTCTAATCTCTTCAGCACAGATGGTCGTGCTGAGCCATAAACGATACTACCATAATCTAATTTGGAACGGATGACTGTGCGATACAGTCGCAATAACACTGTACGATCCGCTCCCCACGATTTTCCACTTAGTACCCGCAAGATATTTAAAGATCGGTCACATCGTGCTTTCAGTTGTGCTATATGCGACGACCAACTAAGTTTTCTATCAAATATCAATCCAAGGAACCTCGTCTCATCTGCAAATGGTAGTAGATCAGCGCCTAGCCGGAGCCTTGGAGGTAGTCGACTCCGCTGACGCCAGAAGTTAACACAGATGGTTTTCTCAGCAGAGAATCGGAAGCCGTTCTTTAAACTCCAAACCTTAACGTTGTCCAAGGTGGTCTGGAGACGGCGCTCTATAAACGATGTGCGCTGAGATGTGCAGTAGACGGCAAAGTCGTCTACAAATAGGCATGACGAGACACCCGGAGGTACACATTTCGAGATAGAATTAATCGCAATAGCAAACAACGTGACACTTAGCACCGATCCCTGTGGTACACCGTTCTCTTGAACGAAAAGGTTCGAAAGAACCGAGCCAACCCTTACTCGGAAAACGCGGTCCTTCAAGAATTCCTGAAGGAAGAGTGGTAGGCGTCCACGTATATTCCAGGCGTGCAGAGTACGTAGCGACCCTGCACGCCAACACGTATCATAAGCCTTTTCGAGGTCAAAAAATATTCCGACTGTTTGACAGTTTTTAAGAAAGCCGTTCATAATCTGTGTCGACATGGACACAAGATGATCCACTGTTGAACGGCGTCGTCGAAAACCGCACTGGATATTATTCAGTAGGTTGTGCGTTTCCAGCCACCATACCAACCGCCCATTTATCATGCGTTCCATCACCTTGCAGACGCAACTGGTGAGGGAAATAGGACGGTAGCTAGAAGGGAGGTGGCGGTCCTTGCCAGCTTTCAAGATAGGTATAATGGTGGCTTCTCGCCACTTGTCCGGAAACGTGGCATCAACCCAAACACGGTTATAGACCTCGAGCAGGTATACCTTACCTTCAGGTGAGAGATGTTGTAACATTTGGACGTGGATTCCGTCCGGTCCTGGTGCTGTCAGTCGCGATGATGAAAGAGCGTGTTCTAACTCCGCCAAGGTGAAGAGGCGGTTATAATCTTCAAGGTTTCTGGAACTAAACACGAAACCTTGAGATTCTACCTGAGTCTTAATTGAGATAAACTCAGGAGCATAATTACTTGAGCTAGACACCTGAGCGAAAGCACAGCCGAAGGTGTTAGCCACGACAAACGGATCAACAACAACTCCTGCAGGTGTTTTCAGACCAGCGATTGGCAAGTGGGTTGATTTTCCGGCCACGCGCCTTAACCTATCCCATACAACAGATGATGGTGTCCATCTGTTAAAAGATGAGACAAAGTTGTTCCATGAGATCTTTTTGCTATCCTTAATTATTTGCCTTGACTGCGCACGCGCTTTCTTGTACTCAATTAGATTACTTTGGGTAGGGTGTCGTTGAAATACCCGTAGAGCACGTCTACGAGCACGAATAGCATTCCGGCAGTCGTTGTTCCACCACGGGACAGGAAGTCGACCAGGTTGAGTGGCCGAACGTGGAATCGACTCTTCTGCAGCGGAAAGAATTGTCTCTGTGAGATGATCGACTAGATCATTCACAGAATCGTGCTCATTGTAATCAAAGACAGCCAACTGGGTGTAAAGGTTCCAGTTGGCACGATCAAAGCGCCATCTAGGGTTACGTGAGGTAGACACATCGTGTGCTAAGAGACTAAGAAGACATGGGAAGTGGTCGCTGGAATGTAAATCAGAGATGACATTCCACTGCAATGAAACTGCTAACTGGGATGAACATACTGCCAAATCGATGTGCGAATAGGTGTCATAAGCGTCTGAGAGGAACGTTGGCTCTCCGGAATTCAGGAGAACCAAGTTATTGCTCTCCAAGAATTTTGCAATGAGGTGGCCTCTCGAACATGCCCGAGTTGAACCCCATAGTGGGTGATGGGCATTAAAGTCTCCAACTATTACAAATGGTGTTGAAAGTTGGGAAACCAGATCTTCAAGGTCAATTAATGAGAGGTCATCTGATGGCGGGAGATATACATTGCAAATGCAAAATTCCGTGGTTCGCAGCTTAATCCTTACAGCTACAGATTGTATATCAGATTGCAGCTGTACCGGGTCTACAAATATGTCATCCCTGAGGAGCATCATAGTGCCCCCGTGAGCAGGAATGCCCTCTTCTGTGTCAATATCACACCGCAGTGGTGTGTAGCGTCGGATTTTAAACTTGTCTTGCGGTCGTAGCTTAGTCTCTTGTAAGCATACCACTAAGGGGTTATGCTTACTGAGCAAAAGTTCCAGCTCTGGTCGATGTGTTCTTAAACCCCGCATGTTCCATTGAAGGATAGCCATTGGAACTATGGAGATAGGTTTAAAAATCGGTCTACATTAAGACGACTTTAACGGTGGCCGAATCAGCTTACCCTTTTTCTTCGGTGTAGGGCTAACACCTGTTTCCTTTTCGTCGGGCTTGTCCTGGCGCTTTTTCATTGCCATTCTAGCAGTGTGGTCCGTGTCTTCCTGGTCCATTTCTTCCACGGATGAGGCCCCTTTCCCTATAGAAAACTTAGGTTCGAGAACCTCAAACCGGTTGGACACAGAGATCGACGATGATGATAGTTGTCGATCCGTTTCTTCACCAGAAGACCCATCAGAAGATGAACTTCTAGATGCCCTAGAGCTTTTTTTCTTGCCGGTGCCTTTGTTAGTGACCTTGAGGAAGTCTGATTTTGTGTAAGTGGTCTTAAACTTTTTGGGCGGTGCATCGTACACTATAACAGGCTTGACGGTCGATGAGGTTGACGGCTTAGGTGGGGACGGTGCGGACTTCTCCCTCGGCGATTGAGGTGAGAGAGGAGCCGGCTTGGATGTCTTGGTGGTCTTTTGTGCAGGTGTGGCGGTAAGGACTTTATCGGTTATAGTAGCCTCACAATCGCTGGTCTGAATAGCGACTTCTTTCCTCGGTGCCACCTTAGCAGCTATGGAGCTGTAAGTAGCAGATCTTGGGACCGAGGGTTGACGAGTACGTAGGAGTTTACGGGCATCCGAGAAGGATAACTTCTCCGTTACTCGGATCGCCTGTATCTCCTTTTCCTCTAGGAAACGTGGGCACTCTCTGTGGCTGGATGGATGTTCACCAGCACAGTTGACACATTTTACCGGGGATGTGCAGGCATCCTCGTGTTTAGGCTGACCACACTCAACACATGTTGGCACGCCCTTACAAAATTCACTTGTATGACCGAAGTGTTGACATTTGAAACATCTGAGGGGGTTGGGTATATATGGCCTAACCTCCATGGTCTCATACCCTGCCCTAAGCCTTTGCGGGAGGTCTACCCGATCAAAGGTCAGGAACAGGGTACGGGTAGGCACCAACTCCCCTCGTTCTCTGCGTTGTACTCGGTATACAGCGGTGACACCCTGGTCTTGTAGGTTCTCCTTGATTTCCTCATTTGACATCCCGTCCAACGCACGAGTGGTGACGACCCCGCGGGAAGAGTTCAGGGTCTTGTGCACCGCAATTGTGACGGGATAGCTGCCCAATAACGTGGCTTTTAATAACGTTGCTGCCTGGGAAAACGAGTGCGCTTCCACAAGGAGCGTGCCGTTTCTGGAGCGAGTACAGGACTTGACTGGACCGGCAATTTTATCTAAGCCCTTCTGGATGATAAACGGGTTCACTGTCAAAAAGTTCTTGCCTTCCTCCTTTCTTGTTACAACTAAGTAGCGAGGACCACTAGACTCCACTACTTCTTTTCCATCTTTCTTAAATAATTTATTATTGTTGTTAGTTTTGGCCATAAAAAATGGGCTAGGTTTCATCCCCCAGTGCTCCCCACCCACCACGGAGCCCAACAAGGGGTCATCCCACTGGGATGACAGGGCTACACAGGGGATATAGCGAGCTCGCCGTCCCACTCACCCTGGAGGTCGGTACAATACCTAGTCCTGGCCGATTGATTAGGGGTGGGTTAGTCCCTAACCTCCCGTTTAGGCGAAGCAGAAGCCAAAGTAGTGTATTAGTAATGCGTACCCTCCCCGAATTCAGAAAAATACTGTTACGAGCTCAGATACGCATCCCTCAACCACCAGGACGAACCTTTCCACCGACACGGGTCTCCACGCACGGCCTACACGTGGGTGGGCCTGTTGACCGTCTCCCTCAGCCACGAAGAGGAGCCCACACGAGGGAGACTGTTGGCTCGGGACCCCGGGTTCGCCAAACCCGTACCTACCGAAGTAGGCCCCTGGGGGGGAGAACCGTCTGTGAAGACCGGAACATAGTTAGGGTAACGGCCCAGCAATTCGGCAAAAAGTTGTTGGAACACCGAATGTGGAGTAGCGAGTCTAGAGTTGCTTGAAAGAGCGAGATCGAAACTCGCACGATCCAGTTGCCAAGCAGGATAAAGGCTGATGGACGACCTCTCCACGCGAGGCATTCGGAGGCCATGCGAATGTATTAGATCCCGAAATCTAATTCCCACGGGGCGAGTCCGAGAACCAGGGCGCATATAACGGTGGACTAAATCTGGACGCAGAACTGGTTTAAAACAAGGATGATTGGGATGACTTGCCAACTTTGAAACGTATGAGCAGAGTAACAGCGAGCGACGAATATGGAGTGGAGATTCGCCTGAGTCTGCATACAGGCAGTCGACTCGACTGGTGCGGAAAGCTCCTGTGGCAAGGCGGATGCCAGTGTGATGCACGGTGTCTAAAAGGCGAAGTTTAGAGGCGGTCGTTGCGCCATAAATAAAACTGCCATAGTCCAGCTTGGACCGAACCAGAGAGCGGTACAGCCTCAACATTACTGTGCGATCGCCCCCCCAAGATGCTCCAGATAATACTTTTAGCACCCGAAGAGAATGATCGCAAGAGGCTCGAAGGTGACGAATGTGGTGCTCCCAATTTAGTTGTCGGTCCAAGTAGAGGCCCAAGAACTTCAGGTTTGAGACAAATGGCAGGGGTGTGCCGTTCAAATGAAGATCAGGAGGCGGGTGAATACCTCGTAGGCGGTGAAAGTGGATACACTGCGTCTTCGCAGCTGAAAAACGGAAGCCGGTTTCAAGCGCCCAAGCTGCTAGCTGGGTGATGGTCAGCTGCAGTTGGCGCTCTATGTGATCTATGTTGGCAGAACTATAATAGACTGCGAAGTCGTCAACATAGAGGGATGATGGAATTCCACTTCGAACGGCACTAGTGATACCGTTAATCGCTACGGCAAAAAGAGTGACGCTCAAAATTGACCCTTGAGGTACGCCGTTCTCCTGTATCCGCTCCCGTGATATCGTGTTTCCTATGCGAACCCGAAAACGGCGATGTTTTAAAAAGTTGCATAGGAATTCGGGTAGATGACCACGCATACCGTAACCATGTAAGTTACGGAGTATGCCGTACCGCCAGGTGGTGTCATAAGCCTTCTCCAGGTCGAGGAACACGCCCACGACGTGCTGTTTCAGTAGAAACGCATCGGAAATATAACCCTCAAGGCGTGTTAGATTATCGACACTTGAGCGATGGCGGCGAAAACCGCATTGCAAGTTGGACAGATGGTTATGTTTTTCTAGCCACCAATTTAACCGAGCGTTTACCATTCGCTCGAATGTCTTACAGATGACACTCGTCAGGCAAATGGGGCGGTAGCTAGATGGAAGCGTGCGGTCCTTTCCGGGTCGAGGGATGGGGATGACAATACCCTCTCGCCAGGAGGAAGGGAAAACTCGCTCATGCCAAATGCGGTTATAGATGTTTAACAGGAAACATAGCGCCTCAGATGGAAGATGTAGCAGCATCTGTCGGTGTACGTCATCGGGACCTGGAGAAGAATCCTTTGCTAACGCTAGAGAGTGGGCGAGCTCGGCAGCGGTAAACGGTTGGTTGTACGGCTCGGTGCAGTCACTATTAAAATTTAGTTGTACCCGCTCCGCCTTTTCCTTAATAGGCAGGAAGAGAGCGTCATAGCGGGCAGTTTGGCTAGTAGCAGCAAATGTAGCTAGGGCTTCTGCTATGTCCTGCTCGGTGGTGCACATGGAACCGTTGATGGCAAGGCCCGGAATTACCGTCCGGCGATACTTGCCATACATCCGCCGAACAGCTGACCATACTTGTTGGGTAGAGCTGCGCCGGGAAAGCGAAGACACATAGGCTTCCCAAGATATACGCTTTGCGTTGCGCAGTATAAACCGTGCCCTAGCACGAGAACGTTTGAAGGCGACAAAGTTCCGTTCAGTCGGGTGCCGCTGAAAAACGCGCAAAGCACGTTTGCGTGCTTTGACTGCCAAACTGCACTCCTCAGACCACCACGGTACAGGGATACGCCGTGGTGTAGATGAACCCCGAGGAATGCTGGATTCTGCTGCGAGCACGATCGAGCAAGTAAAATATTCGACCATTTCGTCGATGGTGTCGAAACCGCCATCGATAAGGTTTATCAGGGAATGGAATTTTCCCCAATTAGCTTTGGAAATAATCCAGCGAGGATGTCGAGTGAGTGAGTGGTGTTTAAGGGCCCGTCGACAACAAGGTCATTTGGGCCCCAAATCAACACTAAAACCTAAAAACTATAAAAATTTAGCTAAAAAGGTAAAATGTGATAAAACCACTCAACTGTTAAAGGGACATAAAAACCATCTAAAATTTATAATTTAAAATCGCTAAAATTAAATATAAAATCCAGGCCACACTTGTATATTAAAACCAATCGAGGTAACATACCGCAGTGCCTTATTCACGGCCACTGGGTCATCCCCTAAAATACTGGGCAAGTTAGCTCCCAAGCCTATTGACTGCCGGACGCGGGCGTACTGCGGGCAATCAATCAGTACGTGCCGCACCGTGAGGCGTACTGCACACGAGGCACACACAGGGGCCGGTTCCCCTCTTAATAGATGGCCATGTGTCGCTCGTGTGTGCCCAATTCTCAGCCGGGTGAGTATCACCTCGGCTCGCCGGTTATCCCTGCAGGAAGTTAGCCAGGGTTGTACGCTCTCCTTTATTCCCCGGAGTTGTGTGCCTTTCAAACCTGTCCAGGATTGCTGCCAAGCAGATAGGAGCTGGCGACGGAAAAAACGTTGCACATCCTGGTATGGCACTTTAGTTGTTAAACTCCGGGGCAAACGGCAAGCAGACTTAGCGGCCGCATCCGCCTCCTCGTTTCCGGAAATCCCAACATGGCCTGGGGTCCAAGTAAAAACAAAATTGAATCCCCGACCGAGCATTTTCGAGATCTCGGTCTGTATTTTTAAAAGCAGGGTATGAGTGGCAGTGTGTTGTTGCAAGGCCTGAAGCGCACTTAGGCAGTCAGTGCAGACGATAAAAGGGCCAGGAGCTAACTTGCAAATAAAAAGGAGCAAATAAAAGATGGCATACAGTTCTGCGGAAAAAACTGAAGTGGAGTCCATAAGGCGAAATTTGTGAGCCTCACCGTTAACGAAGAATGCGCAACCCGTAGCGTTACCAGACTGAGAACCGTCTGTAAAGACCGGAACATAGTTAGGGTAACGGCCCAGTAATTCGGCAAAAAGTTGTTGGAACACCGAATGTGGAGTAGCGAGTCTAGGGTTGTTTGCAAGAGTTAGATCGAACCGCGCACGATCGAGCTGCCATGCTGGATAAGGGCAGATGGACGACCTCTCCACGCGAGGCATTCGGAGGCCATGGGAATGTAGGAAATCCCGAAATCTTATTCCCACGGGGCGTGTCCGAGAACCAGGGCGCATATAACGGTGGACTAAGTCTGGACACAGAACTGGTTTGAAACAAGGATGATTGGGATGACTTGCCAACTTCGACACGTATGAGCACAGTAACAGCGAGCGACGAATATGGAGTGGAGGTTAGCCTGAGTCTGCATACAGGCAGTCGACTCGACTGGTGCGGAAAGCTCCTGTTGCAAGGCGGATGCCAGTGTGATGCACGGTGTCTAAAAGGCGAAGTTTAGAGGCGGTCGCTGCGCCATAAATAAAACTACCATAGTCAAGCTTGGACCGAACCAGAGAGCGGTACAGCCTCAACATTAGCGTGCGGTCGCCCCCCCCCCCCCCCAAGATGCTCCAGATAATACCTTGAGCACCCGAAGAGAGAAATCGCAAGAGGCTCGAAGGTGACGAATGTGGTGCTCCCAATTTAGTTGTCGGTCCCAGTAGAGGCCCAAGAACTTCAGGTGCGAGACAAATGGCAGGGGTGTGCCGTTCAAATGAAGATCCGGAGGCGGGTGAATACCTCGCAGGCGGTGGAAGTGGATACACTGCGTCTTCGCAGCTGAAAAACGGAAGCCGGTTTGAAGCGCCCAAGCTGCTAGCTGCGAGCGAGGATGTCGAGAAGGTACACATTGGCGGCCAGAAAAATGAATGTTAATGGGGTAATGATCACTGCCGAAGAGGGCGGAAAGTACTGACCACTCAAGTAATGGTACTAATGCTGGACTGCAGAAAGAAAGGTCTAGTACGGAATGTGTACCATATGCGGATGATAGGAATGTCGGGTCACCAGTATTTAGCAGAAGCAGGTCAGACTTATCGAAGACGTCTACGAGGAGGCATCCACGGGCGTCATCTGTGTCTGATCCCCAGAGCGTGTGCTTGGCATTCAAATCTCCCACAAGGAGTAGTGGTAAGGGGAGCTGAGCCAATAGAGCTTGAAGATCACGCTCTGGAACTATACTGAGCGGCGGCAGGTACATGTTGCAGATGGTAAAACTGATGCTCTCCAGCTGTATCCGAACGGCCACAGCTTGCAATGGTGTGGTGAGAGGAACGTTGGCGGCTGAGATGTTAGGCGCCACTAAGGTAGCAACGCCACCGCTTGCACGCATACCTGCAAGAGAGTCGCTTCTAAATGCAGAGAAAGAGTGAAGCTGTAATGAGTGATTGGGATGTAAGTGGATTTCCTGGAGACAAATAATTGATGGTGACCGTTGAGCAACTAAATGTTGTAGGTCTTGAGCACGAGCTCGAAAACCATTGACATTCCACTGGATTATTTCCATAAAGAGTTTTTAGCGGGCCGTTTTAACCTTTTTCTTGACCTTGGCTGATCTGGGCCCCACGATTCGAAAATCGTTAGCGTCCTGTGACTCCGCTGATGTTCGGGAGTCAGTACTCCTACGGCTCGTAGAACGAGACCGGGATCTCATAGAAGGCGAGCGACTTCGCGATCTATGTTGTGGCCGGGATCGGCTTTTCATATTTACTACGGGATGGTTGTCACCCGTTGATGGCTTGGTGGTTGGAGTTTGTACGGTTGAGGCGGAGGTAGTGCTGGTGGATATACAAACAGTCTGAGACGAAGGTTTAACGGCTAGAAAGTCAGTCTGCTTGGATGCGTGGGCGACAGGGACGTGTTGAACAGCAACAGTGGTATTAGGAGTACGGCGAGCTGCTAGTGCATATCCAGTAGTAGTGGTAGCAGGCTTCAGTTGTTCGAAGCGCCGTCGTGCCTCTGGAAAAGTGAGGCGTTCCTTTACACGTAGCTCCTTTATGCTTTTTTCGTCCATGAATCTAGGACACTGTCGCGAGCTGGAGGGATGACTACCGCCACAGTTCACGCAGCAAGGTGTTCGGCTGCAGTTTGGGTCGTCGTGCTTAGCTAGGCCACATTGCTCACAAAGAGCAGGATTGGTGCATGTGACCTTAGTATGTCCGAACCGCTGACATTGGAAGCAGCGCATGGGGTTCGGGACATACTGGCGGACACTCGCACGCTCATAGCCGCAATAGATGTACTCCGGTAACTTAGTCCCAGCAAACGTTAGAAATACCGTACGTAGTGGGTACTCCTTGCCATCTTGTTTCCGTGTTAGCCGGTACGCCTGACAAACAAGCTGATCCGAGAGGCAACTTACTATTTCCTCGTTTGCAAGACCGTCTAGGCTGGAGGTGGTGACTACTCCTCGACAGGTGTTAAGTGTTTTGTGTGGGGCTACCCGGATAGGGTAGGAGCCCAACAAAGTCGCCTTTTGTAGTTTGCGAGACTGGTCTGCACTGGTGCTCTCTAATAGTAAGCTACCGTCTCGGAGACGCGTAGCGTTTTTGACCGGGCCGCTGATTTTGTCAACTTCACGCTTTATATAAAACGGACTGATATCTTTAAAAGTTTTCCCATCACAAGCCAAAGTCATAACTAAATAAGGGTCAATGAAGGATTGATTGCGCGGAGACATGATATAGACCCCCTTCCGGAACCGTCGGCGTCAGCCTGCCATCCGGGGGTTAAAGAAAGAAAGACACCGAATCTTCACGGTCTGTGCCGTCATGGGGACCTCACCCATGACCGATCTCATTTGTACTTCAGAAAAGCTACCCTTCAATCTCCACTGCTTGTCCGTATGGGTAAACCGTTCACCACGCACACCCCGGCTTTATGCCCCTACCACAGGAATAACCGCCTGTGGCTCCCCACTTTAGGCCGCGCATGCGTGTAATAGGCACACGCGGATTCAGGGGACTTGTGGTTGATTACACCGGGGTTCCGTCAGCGGTAACACGTCCGGTCCGTGATACTAACCCAACGGCAAAACGCGGCCGTCGGGAGATTACCACAGACCGGGCCCTCAAGGAGCTACGTGGGTGTACTTGACGGTGTGGACGGGCTCCGCACCTAAGGCTACACATAGGGGCAGTGCGAAGGGTCCGCTCAACCTTCACTTTTGAGACCTCCGGAGAGCACACATGTCGGAAGCCGCGCTGAAAACCGTGGGACAGAACCACGGAGATAGGAGAGATCCCTGCTGGTGAGACAGGAGTTATAAACCTAAGACCTTAAGTACTAATAATCATAATAAAAAACTAGAAGGGGAAGAAGGTGATGCTTACTGACAAGCAGTAGCTACACGTGGCACAGTTGATGGAGATGAAGGGGATGAATTGAGGGTGAATGGCTAGGGACCCCGGGATCGCCAATCCCGTACCTACCGTAGTAGGTCCCTGGGGGAAAATACCAGCCTCTTCTGCCAGTTTTCAGGGTTACTGATGGGCCTTCTCGGCAGCCGTAGCGGTCCTGGGGTACACACAGTCCCCACCGTACTTCACCACATCAGTCAGTCCCCTACTTCCTGTTGCCCACCCCTCGGGACGAGGACCGCAGAGGTTGGATTTTGAGGGGCGGGATATAATAGAGGGCGAGCGACTTCGCGATCTATGTGTTGGCCGGGATCGGTTTTTCACATTTACCACGGGATTAATGTTATTCGCTGATGGCTTGGTGGCTGGAGTCTGTACGGCTGAAACGGAGGTAGTGCTGGTGGATATACAAGCAGTCTGAGACGTGGGTTAAACGGCTAGAAAGTCAGTCTGCGTGGATGCGTGGGCGACAGGGACGTGTTGAACAGCAACAGTGGTATTAGGAGTACGGCGAGCTGCTAATGCATAACCAGTAGTAGTGTTAGGAGGCTTCAGTTATTCGAAGCGCCGCCGTGCCTCTGGAAAAGTCAGGCGTTCCTTTACACGTAGCTCCTGAATCCTTTTACGTCCATGAATCTAGGGCACTGTCGCGAACTGGAGGGATGACTACCACAGTTCACGCAACAAGGTGTTCGACTGCAGTTAGGGTCATGTTTCGGTAGGCCACATTGGTCAGAAAGAGCAGGATTGGTACATGTGACCTTAGTATGTCCGAACCGCTGACATTGGAAACAGCGCATGGGCTGCGGGACATACTGGCGGACGCTAGCACGTTCATAGCCGCAATATATATATATATATATATATATATATATATATATATATATATATATATATATATATATATATATATATATATATATTCAGGTAACTTCGTCCCAGCAAAAGTTAGAAATACCGTACGTAATGGGAACTCCTTGCCATCTTGCTTCCGTGTTAGCCGGTACGCCTGACAAACAAGTTGGTCGGAGAGGCAACTTACTATTTCTTCATTTGCTAGACCATCTAAGCTGGAGGTTGTGACTACACGTATTCAGCGTTTTGTTTGGGGCTAACCCCCCAACAAAGACGCTTTTTGCAGCTTGTTAGACTGGTCTGCAGCTGAGGTCTCTAACAGTAAGCTACCGTCTCGGAGACGCGTAGCGTTTTTGACTGGGCCACTGATCTTATCTATTTCACGCTTTATATAAAATGGGCTAATATCCTTAAACGTTTTGCCATCACATGCCAAGGTCATCAACAAATAAGGGTCAATGAAGGAGGTTTTGCGCGGAGACATGATGATTTTGACCCCCATCCGGAACCGTCGGCGTCAGCCTGCCATCCGGGGGTTAAAGAAAGACACCGAATCTTCACGGTCTGTGCCGTCATGGGGACCCCACCCATGACCGATCTCATTTGTACCTCAGAAAAGCTACCTTCAATAACCACTGCTTGTCCGTATGGGTAAACCGTTCACCACGCACATCCCGGCTTTATGCCCCTACCACAGGAATAACCGCCTGTGGCTCCCCACTTTAGGCCGCGCTGCGCATAAAGGGCACACGCGGATTCAGGGTACTTGTGGTTGATTGCACCGGGGTTCCGTCAGCGGTAACACGTCCGGTCCGTGATACTAACCCAACGGCAACGCGGCCGTTGGGAGATTAACACAGACCGGGCCCTCAAGGAGCTACGTGGGTGTACTTGACGGTGTGGACGGGCTCCGCACCTAAGGCTACACATAGGGGCTCGGTGAAAAAGAGCAAGAGCCGATTTGTCCTCCACGCAAAGAACGAGGGGGACTACACAAAAATTCTGCTGCAACTCAAGCAGAGAAAAATTCCACACTTCACCCTCGGCCTGAATAAGGCCCGTGATGTACACCGAGTCATCCGAGGGTTACCCGCGGACACTTCCGTGGATGACATAAGGGCAGACCTCACCCGCCAGGGCATCACCCCAAGAATTGTGAAGCAGCTCACTCGACGTGCTCCAGATCGCCAGGGAACTAAAGCTCCCCTTCCCCTGTTCCTAGTAGTGGTGGAGGAGGTAAGCGACCCCGAGGTTAAGCCGGATGATCGCACCATCTGCTACCTCCGGGTTACTCTGGAACCAGCCAAAGCCTCTGGCGGGCCCCCAGTGTTACCGATGTCTGGGGTTTAATCACTCCAGCCTCTTCTGCCACCGTAATCCTCGCTGCTTGAGGTGCGGTGGATACCCACCTCGGAGAGGACTGCCCCCGTGCCATCACGGAAGTTCCGACCTGCGCCAACTGCAGAGGGCACATAGCATGCTATGGAAGTTGCCACACCAGGAAGGCGGTTATTGCCTCTAGGAGACAAGCTCCAGGGCCAATAACCCAGAACACCCGTTCTGAGCCAGTAGCGGAGAGGGCAACCTCTTCCATAGCACCACGGCAACAAGTGCCTAGCTCCAATAGTGCACCATCCTTTGCTGAGGTGGTGCGCAAACCAGCCGGTGGTTCGACGCCTTTGCGGGGCAAGACACAACCCCCAAGGATACACACACCGCCACAGCCAAACACTCAAAACGCGAAGCTCCAGCCCCACCTAGAACCACTCCCAGAAGGGAGGGTCGTGAGGCAGCCAAAAGGGCGGACTCGGATTCCGAGGCTGGGAGCGCGTGTGGTGAACCCAAGCCTGGTCGACAGATTAGGGACGAGAAAGCCACACCCCGTCCCAAAATTCTCACACTACTCCCTCCTCATCACGGTCGGAGTTGCTGACGTGGCTGTAGCAGCTGTTACAAACCCACGGTGAGCGACTCTGTGAACTGCTGGTGCGGTATACCTCAACTACAGACCCCGCAACCCGCATGGTGACAGCCATGGGGGGCCTGCCCTTCTGATCTCCTTTACCCAGCCGGCCCAGAATGGCAGCACGAACTAGGTCTAGTACCTCGTTCAGGTTCGCGTTCTGGAACGCGGCTGGAGTGGCGGCTCAACGGGACGAGCTCCTACATTTTACAAGATCCAATGCTTTGGACCTCAATCTCCGCCCCCCAGATTCCCTTCCATCTCTCGGGGTACCACTGTCTCCGAACGGATCGTGCTGGTCGCCGAGGAGGTGGTACAGCGATCCTGGTGAGAAGTGTGGTCCATCGAGCTGTCCAGCTTCCACAACTCCAGACACTAGAAGCCACGGGAGCCTGCGTGAACCTTGGCGGTTCTGAAGTCCTGGTAGTATCAGCCTACCATCCTCCCCGCTCACAGTTCGTAGCCAATGACTACCAATCCATTCTTTCCTTACATCCTAATGTCATTATGGCCGGAGACTTCAATGCCAAACATCAACGTTGGCATCATGGTCCCCGAGCGGATAGGAGAGGCAGTGACATCCGCATGGTAGATGCGGACCCTCACCTTCGAGTTGAGGGCCTATGGCAACCCACTCATTACCCGCGTGGTGGGGGTCGCCCATCTCATATCGACTTCGCTATTATCAAACGCTTTCCATTTCATTTCTCACTCACTTCGCTCAACGCATTACATTCAGATCACAACCCAGTACTTGCTGAGGTTAATACACGGATTGCCAATCATGACGTCTCAGTTCAAAATCGGGATGTGGACTGGGATTGCGTCAAAGTCCGCCTGAATGACTCCATTCCCCCCAACATAACCGACATCCCCTCCCTTGAGGCCGCGGTCTCGTTCTCCACCTCAGTCGAGAAGCGAACGGTCCGCAACAGTTATCACCCCAGCCCCTCTTCATCCGGATGTTCTTCCCCTGGACATCCTACTTCTTATTCGCCGTTCATGGGCAGCAAGGCGGCTCTACCAGACACCGCACGCCTCATAATCGAGGGCTTCATCGGCGATTGTGCCGAGAGGTTCGTGCCCGCCTACATGAGCACAGAGTGCGCGCGTGGGACACGATGTCTCGTATGAACCTCGAGGACGGAGACGTGTGGAGGGTCATTAAAAGACTTCGGAACCGCCAAGGGACACCAAACTCCCCTCCGCAGGGTACCCAAGGCCTGTCCTACGAACCACAGGCCAAGGCTACGGTGTTCGCCGACTACCTTGAGAGGACCATGAGGCCTAGAGAAGACCCCAGGACCCTGCGAGGTTCGTCGATACTTTCGGCGTCCCCCGGCTGAGGCGGACAGACTCCCAGTTATAAGGCCCAGTGAGCTTCAGGGCGTACTCCGGCGCCTCAAACCAAAAAAGGCAGCGGGACCTGATGGCATAACGCCACTCATGCTCCGCCACCTTCCTTTCAGGGCCGTGTTATTTCTTACCAGTCTTCAATGTGTCTATCTGAGTCACTTTCCACGTAGTTGGAAAGAGGCTAGGGTGAAATGCATCTTGAAGCCAGGGAAAGACCCGGTTAACCCTGCCAACTACCGCTCCACTAGCCTCCTTTCTGTTCTCTCGAAGGTTTTCGAGAGACTTCTTAGCCCGCTTGTCCCCCATTCTGGGTGACATACAAGCCATTCCTCCTCACCAGTTTGGCTTTCGTCCTGGGCACTCTACGCCACAGCAGTTGCTGCGCGTGGTGGAGGCTGCATCCCTGGGTTTCCAGGACAAGGCATTCACCTCGGCGGATTCTCTGGACGTGGAAAAGGCTTTCTCTACGACCTGGCACGCGGGTCTTCTGGACAAATTCATCCAACTGGAGCTACCCACTCAAGTCATACACCTTCACTCTTTCCTAAAACATAGATTCTTCACTGTCACAGTGGCGGGAAAAACATCTAAACGAAGGTCTATCCGCGGCGGAGTTCCCGAAGGTTGTGTTATCCCCGACGCTGTACAGCGTCTACGTGGCTGACCTTCCCATTGAGCAGCACGTCAACATGCACAATATGCTGACGTGCTGCTATTCTCAACAAATAGACACCCACGCAGAACCTTCAACCCCATCCAACGTTACCTAATCCTCCTCCAGGATTGGTGCACGCGTTGGCGATTGTCCACTAATACGGAGAAAAGCCAAGCGATATTGTTCACCAAGCACCGCTTTCCCGCCAATTTTCTCCAATTTACCTACTTCGGGCAAGGGATCAGGTGGAAGAATTCAATCAAGTACTTGGGAGTCAAGCTGGACAAGGGCCTAACTTTTTGGGAGCACATCCAGGAGCAAGCTCATCGGTCGTGTGGTGCCGTGGCATCATTATACCCTGTGCTTCGGTCTGCGATGTCTGTTCCCCTAAAGTTGCGCCTCTTTATGGCTCTGGTCCTCCCTATCATGCTCTATGCGTGCGAAGTCTGGGGTATGGCCGCAGGCTCACATCTAGTTCTGCTCCAACGTGCACAGAATAAATGTCTTCGGATTATTTATTCTGTTTGCACAAGGTCCCCCGTGAGATTACTTCACGAGACTTCTTCCCTCCGATATCTGGATGAAATTAGGCGCCGGGCGACAAAATTCTTCGAGGGTTTGCCCCAACATCAGAGCGCCTTCGTCAGATCCCTTGGGGATTATGTTCCTCGTGAACGTCGCTTAAAGCGATACCGGTTACCCCGCATGTCTTGCGGTCACTACCGGTAACCACATGATCTCCATTCCAGCCTAAATTACATTTCAGCTAATCCAAAATTTTTATTCTGGAATTCAAAATTACTTACATACCTTCCTAGTCTATTAACTAACCCACCAGCGGTGCACGCTGTCCGTAGCATCCGGTTCATCATTCCCTGAGGAGCAACAAGCTGCCTCCCTACACTAACCCCACTTAAAATACACCAGTCATTCTGCAACATCCACATCCCACCACTACGTGGTTAAGCTCTTCCCAGAGCAGGTACACGATTTGACCACCCTTCGGGTTGTTCCAAACAGCCCGCCAGCATGGAGTAGAGTCGAAGTCATCAGCGCCCTTTTTAAAACAAACTGGTCATGGCAAAAGCCAGATATAAATTCCTCTAAAACACTAAATATGTCAATAGACTTACAAAAATACATACGCGTTAAAATAATATAAAAACAATAGATATAAAATCTAAAAATCCATAAATTCTATTCGCTAAATCCTAAAATCTAATCTAGAAAAGAATCTAAAAACCTTCTCCACTACTGCGTTATCGTCCGCTAGCATTTCTACAAAGCTGACAGGCAGCTGCAGAGACGTCCTAAGGTCTGCTAGGTGAAAACACTAGCAGCACGTGTCGTACAGACAACGCTTCTTTGCAAAACGGACACAGTGGAGAAGGCTCCTTTTTAAAAACAGAACTATGAGCAAAAAAGCAGTGCCCAATTCGTAACCTAGCCAAACCAATTCGCACTGTATATTATCCAGTAGGTTGTGCGTTTCCAGCCACCATACCAACCGCCCATTTATCATGCGTTCCATCACCTTGCAGGCGCAACTGGTCAGGGGAAATAGGACGGTAGCTAGAAGGGAGGTGACGGTCCTTGCCAGCTTTCAAGATAGGTATAATGGTGGCTTCTCGCCACTTGTCCGGAAACGAGGCATCAACCCAAACACGGTTAAAGACCTCGAGCAGGAATGCCTTACCTTCAGGTGAGAGATGTAACATTTGAACGTGGATTCCGTCCGGTCCTGGTGCTGTCAGTCGTGATGATGAAAGAGCGTGTTCTAGCTCTGCCAAGGTGAAGAGGCGGTTATAATCTTCAAGGTTTCTGGAACTAAACTCGAAACCTTGAGATTCTACCCGAGTCTTAATTGAGATAAACTCAGGAGCATTACTGGAGCTAGACACCTAAGCGAAAGCACAGCCGAAGGTGTTAGCCACGACAAACGGATCAACAACTCCTGCAGGTGTTTTCAGACCAGCGATTGGCAAGTGGGTTGATTTTCGGGCCACGCGCCTTTACCTATCCCATACAACAGATGGTGTCCATCTGTTAAAAGATGAGACAAAGTTGTTCCATGAGATCTTTTTGCTATCCTTAATTATTTGCCTAGACTGTGCACGCGCTTTCTGGTACTCAATTAGATTACTTTGGGTAGGGTGTCGTTGAAATACCCGCAGAGCACGTCTACGAGCACGAATAGCATTCCGGCAGTCGTTGTTCCACCATGGGACAGGAAGTCGACCGGGTTGGGTAACCGAACGTGGAATAGACTGTTCTGCGGCAGAAAGAATTTTCTCAGTGAGATGATCGACTAGATCATTCACAGAATCGTGTTCGTTGTAATCAAAGACAGCCAACTGGGTGTAAAGGTTCCAGTTGGCACGATCAAAGCGCCATCTAGGGATACGTGAGGTAGACACTTCATGTGCTAAGAGACTAAGAAGACATGGGAAGTGGTCGCTGGAATGTAAATCAGATGACATTCCACTGCAATGAAACTGCTAACTGGGATGAACATATTGCCAAATCGATGTGCGAATAGCTGTTATAGGCGTCTGAAAGGAACGTTGGCTCTCCGGAATTCAGGAGAACCAAGTTACTGCTCTCCAAAAATTTTGCAATGAGGTGGCCTTTCGAACATGCCCGAGTTGAGCCCCGTAGTGGGTGATGGGCATTAAAGTCTCCAACTATTAGAAATGGTGTCGAAAGTTGGGAAACCAGATCTTGAAGGTCAATTAACGAGAGGTCATCTGATGGCGGGAGATATAGTGCAAATGCAAAATTCGATTGATGGCAGCTTAATCCTTACAGCTACAGATTTTATATCAGATTGCAGCTGTATCGGGTCTACAAATATATCATCCGTGAGGAGCATCATAGTGCCCCCGTGAGCAGGAATACCATGTTCTGTGTCAATATCACACCGCAGTGGTGTGTAGCGTCGGATTTTTTTTTATAGTGTGGAGTTGCTTCTGATATTTAACACTGTTTCCTGTACATCTCACATATCCCACAAGCCCCAGGAAAACTTATGTGCAATTTAAAATCAATAAGCTTTTCATCATGGAGCAGGCTGGTGCTTCAGTCGAGGCAAAACTAAGATGTGGTGAGAGGCGAATGATCACGCATTGTTTCGCAGTGCTTAAAGAAACCTGGAATCCTCTATAAAAAACATTGGGAAACAAACTGATCTTGGTGTTTTCACAAATAGTGTGCATAAGTTAGAATGGAACAGCAAGCATCCGGAACAGTAAGACCACCGGGAAAATCACGTAAATGCAAACAGCACGTGGAGAAATACGACAGTAAGATAAGTGCTATACGTAGGAAAGTTCATTATCTTTTCAGAAATGAACAGCCACCACTATGAAGTTTTGCATACAGTAAATTCTGACAGACTTGCCAAATTATTCACTAAGTACTCTCCATTGGTTGTTGATAGATATTGGATTGAAATTTCAAAATCAAGGGTGCAAATCAGTTATAGTGGACAGAAAAGATAGTGTAATGTGGAGACCCAGGGGAGTGATCGAAGAGTCTGAAAGCCCTTGGTGTGCCCCCGTAATTCTGGTGACAAGGAATGGCGAGCTACGCTTCTGCGTGGACTACAGGAAGCTGAATGCTGTCACCAGGAAGGACTGTTTCACCTTATCCCGGATTGACAAGCACTGGACAACTATGCAGCATGCTGCATCATGGAGCCTCTTCCTCCGACACCTCCACTGGAAACGTATTATGGACAGATGCCACCCTCACTGTACTCGCAAGCAAATCTGCTGCAGATGCAGCCCCAGCCAGTGCCTGCACCCTGGCCGCTCCAGTGTCCACCTCCAAATGAGAGAGCATCAGCAGATAGGTGAGCTGAGTAAGACTTGAAACAAGTCAAAAGATGAATAAAGATGTGGAAAAATTAATGGATCTGGAAAAGAGAATTGTGCAGTTTCCTGGGGCTGTGCAGTTATTAGCACCGTTTTATAAAGGGGTTCTCCAACATCGCCAAACCCCTCACCTGCCTGACAGAAGAACACTGGTCGTCTGTGTGGACGAAGGATACAGAAAAAACTTTCCAGCACCTGACGAAGACACTTTGCAGCGCTCCTATTTTGTGATTCCCACAACCAGGTGGCCTTCATTGTAGAGACCGAGCAAGTACATTGTGGATGAGGCAGCAAAAAGTCTAGGTCACACCATTCTGAGGTTACCACCATACCATTGTAAACTCAATCCAAATGAGCTAATCTGGAGTCAGACAAAAGGCTATGCGCATAGGCACAGTACTACTTTTAAGCTGAATGAGGTTTGCCCCCTGCTTGCCACTGCAGTAGAAAATATAACAGCATGGAATTGGTTCAACTGTGTTCAGCATGCAATAAAAGATGTGGAAGCTGGATGGACTCACTGGGGAGGTTACTGAAAGACTTGTAATCACCAACAGTAGTAGTTCAAGCGACTGCAAATATACATCAGGAGATGACAATGCATTTCTATCAGGAGTTGAACTTCTGCAGGAATCCGATTAACCATTGTTACTGGATTATTCTATTAATATTCCAACTCATAGATTTAATAAATAACTAATAAATTAATGTGTAACCAAATTCTATCATTGTCTAGAAGTCGGCACTGCTATATATACTGCTTTTGTTGCAAAACTTATGTGCGTGCATGCAGTGTGTATCATGTGGCGAGTGAGTCAGCTCCGCCTTGTTTACAGGAGGATTAAACAAGAGTCACAGTATATGTTCAAACTTTGGAATCACAGGGTTAAAAGTACATAATTTACTAAATAACA
This sequence comes from Mantis religiosa, assembly GCA_030765055.1. NCBI lineage: Eukaryota > Metazoa > Arthropoda > Insecta > Mantodea > Mantidae > Mantis > Mantis religiosa. The sequence goes on along the minus strand of JAUKNK010000320.1, from coordinate 2,728,047 downwards.
AATGTTTATAAAGACATCACAGACATTAAAGTCTGTTTAGCCAACATATGTGCAGTTCCCAGTCAAAGGGACCGTGAAGGTCCTGACCTCCCCGCCCACTAATGACCTTCATAAATCTATCTCCACACTTCAGAAATGGAACACTGGCGTTGGGGACCAATAGCAGCCCAGATTTTCTGAAAATGACAGTTGCATGTCTACTCCGCGTGGAGTCTAAGTTGCCAGATTTCCAGCTTCCAGTTGTTCTGTTTCATTAGGTGCAGACATTCGTTGTGTGTCACGATGTGGAGACTGTGGGAGGTAAATGCAAATGAAGTAGTAGATAACGTTCAGTCAAGTGAAAATAATCAAAGTGAAGACATTAGTGTGAATGAATTGGAAGGTGTTGCTGGGCCGAGTTATGTTAGGGGAGAAGCCTCAAAAAACAAAGTTATAACGGGAACTCTTTCTAAGCAAAGTCAAGTGCTTGTTTTGAACGCATATAAATATGTGGTGAAAAATAATCTTGGTAAGGGGTCATGTAGTGAAACTGCAAAAATTCTGGGTATTCACAGAAATACGGTTAGAAAAATTGTGACGAAAGGTATACCAAAGACGCCGACGAAGTGTGAAAAAAAAAAAAAAAAAGTTTCTCTAAGGTGGATAATTTCACATGCAATTTAATTCGCCGAGAAATTTATAATTTCTATGCAAAAGGGAGAGCGCCCACCTTAGATGAATTGGTTGCACATTTGCAAGAAATTTGTGATTTTCCTTATGGACGCTGCACTTTGCGCGATCTTCTAAAGGAGCTGGGTTTCAAATACTGCACTTTGAATAAGAGAAGGGTTATTATGGAAACCAGCAGAATTGTAGCTTGGCGATATATATACTTGTCAAAGCTAAGGAAGTTTCGCAGTAGTGGACACAAGATAATTTATTTAGACGAAACCTGGTACGATACCCATGACGTATCGAGAAAAGTGTGGGACGACGGTTCGTGTGCTTGCACCTTACCTGCTCCTGTGTCGAGGGGTAAAAGGATTATGGTGCTTCATGCTGGGAGTGCCGAGGGATGGGTAAAAGACTGCCTCTTCTTATCGGCGAAAAATATTGGTGATGCAATGGCCGACAGTCACGATGACATGAATGCAGCAGTGTTTGAAAAGTGGTTTGATGGTAGGCTTATGACAAGCCTGCCAAGAAATGAAAAATTTATAATTGTTTTGGACAATGCTAGCTATCATTCGCGTTTAAAATACAGAACACCTACAATGTCGAACTTAAAAGATATAGTCGAATACATGAGGGTTCATAATATTGAAATACCCGAACCTCTGCCTATTAAAGCTGTACTCCTGGCAGAAATTAAAAAGGCAAATGTGGGCAAGGATTACGTGATTGACGACATCGCTCGTAAATATGGGCACGAAGTTTTAAGGTTGCCGCCATATCACTGCTGTTTCAACCCCATAGAAATGGTGTGGTCGAAACTGAAGTGAGAAGTGCGCAAGAGAAATGCAACACCTTCACTCAGCGAAAGCGTTTGCAACTTGTTGAGAAGCTGTGTAGAAGGGATCGATGCAGAACTGTGGAAAAATTGTGTGCAGCATGTAAAGAAAGTAGAGGAAAAATACATTAGTCGGGATCAGCAATTTAACGATAGCAGCTTCATCATTACAGCTGACTCTGAGAGTGATGGAGAATCAGAATGAGGCACTTATATCTATGTGTGTTAATAGCACTGATTATAATAATTACGAAAATGCCTACATGCTAAGTAGAAAATTTATAATAGTGGTGGACTGGTGGTGGTGGTAGTAGTAGTAGATGTAGTAGTAGGTAGTGGTGGTGGTAGTAGTAGTAGTAGTAGTAACAATGGCAATAATAGGAATACAATATTTTCCAAGTTTCTTATTTTGATTCTCGTAAAAACCCAGTCCTTTAACAATGTGAAGTGCACGTGTTGTTTAGACAGAGAAAGAGACTCTAGAAAAAGACGGTGATGTTATAATGTTGCAACGTTGTAGAGGGGACCGTCAGGAGGAGGGTCCATGTTGTAAAACGATTATGAGGGTTAGTCAAAGAAAGCGGCCGCCCTGCACTTGCGTTGGGTAGACAGACATTACATGCACGTGCATCATTGTAAATCCAACAAAATACTACATGCCTTTAACAGAGTGATGGTCTTTTCTGTTAATGTTTCTATATATGTTTTCATAAGAAAGCCAACATTTCTTAGTTTACAGTGAACATTTCTCACATTCTATGAGATATCTTACAGTTTCCAACCTAGGTAATGTGAAGGATACAATAGTTCCCCAAAATTAATCTGGCACACATGTCACTTCCAGTGTATACAAGGTTGTTCGAATGAACAGTTCCATTTATTGTTTTTGGAAAATTTATGGCAAAGAATTACACCATAATATGACAGACGCAGCCAAGCTCTACAAGAAAGCTTCGACCGCACCACTGATGATGTCTGCCGTAGTTGTGGACGAAACGTTTGGTTCTTACTCCAACAGACCACGGCAAAACAGCCCGGAAACAACCAATTGTATTATGGACTCCGGCCGTGAAAGCTTACGTTCTCTCATAAAGAATTACACCGTCTATCAGGTAATTTGAAATTATAATATTGATACCGTCCCTGTTAGGCATAACATCATAACCCCGAAAGTCTTATTACATGCATAATTCAGGGCGGATAGATACCACAATATGAATTAAACAAAGTTATAATAAACATAGAGGATAATGAAACGTACACAGTTCCAAACATGCTTATGCATTAATTAGCTTGACCGTGGGAAAGAGAAATTCGTGTGGAATACACACCCCATACACTAGAAATCGCTATTAAACCCAAGAGTAGGAATGAAACACAACCTATAAGGGACAAGCAACCGGTAACATGACTTCTAAAGTGTCCAAAATTCAGCAAAAGGAAGGGGAAATCCGCGACCACGGAATGCGAAACAAGTGAAGAAGTTTTTAGGCGTGTTAGGATACCAGAGCCGATTTTTAATAAATTATGCCAAGGAAACGGCACCTTTGAGGGCACTGTTGTTAAAGAACACCAAATGGAGTTGGTCGGACCTAGAGGAGAATACATTTCATAAATTGAAACAGTTGTTTGCCAATTCGATATTAACATGCCCCAGAGCGGACTTGCCTTTTATTATGTATAACGATGCTTCAATGGTTGCATACGGATGTATTCTCACCCAGGAATACCCCGAAGGGGAGCTCCACGTCATTGCGACAGCGTCAAGGTCGCTAAACGCTGCTGAATCGCATGTGTTACTGAGCAAGAGATTGGTGCTATATTTTACAGGATACAAAAGTTCAAACATATTTATAACAAACCAGTCATCATATACACCGACCACGTGAGTCTAGCATTTATAAAGAATTGTAAGATGACCAGTGGAAAAATATCAAGGTATATCCACGAGATGTCATACAGTGTAGATATAAGGCACATCCCCGGAAGCTGTAATATTTTTAGTGACCTTTCAAGGATAAGCATGGGTGAGATACCTTGCCGAGACAGTACCGAGTGCGCAACGAGAAGTCAAAATAATGAAATTAGACTTAATATTGAATGACAGAGTGGCTACAAAATTGAAACGATTAGAGGAATACCAGCGAAACGACAGTAAATTGGCCAAAATTCGGGAAACTGTGCCCCCAATTGGACCAGGAAACAAAGGAAAGTTAGGTTTATTTGAAAATGTGATATACAAATTTCATGGAAGACACGTACCCGCCTGGAAAGTATATATGCCCGCCAAATTAGAGGAGTTGGTAATTGAAGCATACCATGTTGCATTAATTCACGCAGGTGTAGACAGAACGTGCTTAACCATATCGGAACACCTTTACTTGCCAAAATTAGGAAGAAAAGCCCGAAAAATTATATCCACTTGTGAGATCTGCCAGAAGGCAAAGCCCCTTAATATTAAATTCGATAGAACACCATTGTCCATATCTAGAGATTCACCTTTGAAAATGATCGCCCTGGATGAACATGGCCCATTGCCCACAGGTAGAACTGGCCTAAAGTACATATTTGTCATGGTTGGCATATTGACGAAGTTTGTGACCCTGTACCCCCTAAAGAGGTTAACCAGCGCCAAATGTGCAGAAAAGATAGTTAAGGAATACATTCCTAGGTATGGCAAGATGGATGCAATTTTGTTGGACAATGCAACTGTACACCATGGGCATAAGTTTGTTAACATGCTCAAAGAAGCAAATGTCAAACTATACTATATAAGCTCTTATCACCCACAAAGTAATCCCTCCAAGCGCATAATGCGCGACTTGAATACTTATCTGAGAGTATTATGCCATGTAAAGCACGCTAGATGGCCTGAGTACACTACGTTCAATGGATTATGAATAATTCTGTACACTCCAGCCATGGATGCCCACCAGTGCAGCTCATGACCGGACAGTCACCAGACCCAACAATAAAGGGTGTCCCAAAATCCTTACCCATCATTGAAGAAACGGAAGCAGAAAGAATTAAGCGAGCCTTTAAAAAAAATAACAGACAGAATTAACAAACGAAAGAGCAAAGCCACGAGACACGCACATACTTGGAAACCGCTGGCAGGAGACAAAGTTTTGGTTAGGAATTATGACAAGTCCTCACTGCTGAAGAAACAGTATAAGACGTTGAACTTGTTATGGAAAGGACCTCTGGAGATAATCAGCTGCGTGGGTGACAGAACATTTAGACTAGGTGACATTAGAACGGGGAGAGAAGTAGGGAAATACCATCTTGACTCGATACGCCCATTCAAGGAGGCGTTTAAATCGACACAATAGTGACTCATAAGCCGCCAGGCATTATCGCAAGGGAATGCCATTAAGATAGATGTATTCAGATTAACTTAGTGAGAGAGAATAAGGATGTAACAGATAATCTAATGGGAAGAGAACAGTTTCATCAAATGAATTAGTATGTCCCTTCGTGTATGTTTTCTGTTTCTTTCATTCCCTCCTTCGTTGTTGCGATGAGAAAGCATTTAAATAAGTCCCACGTAGGGCGTAAAATTGGGAAAGGAGCACCTAATCTCCGAAATGAATGTGAAATTGGTAGCTAGGCCAGAAAGTATACGTATAATATGTATTAAAAAAAATTAAAGAAAAAAAACTATGTGGTCTGTATATTTAACTAAGGGAATAATTGTTTCATATGAGTGTTATGTTGTGTATGGGTAATGAAAGTATGAATGGAATTCCAATGTAATTAGTGACACAAATATTTTTGTTGAGCGGTAGCTAAGCTCGAAAAACCTGTTTTTGAACTATAAAGGTCTTGTAGAGATAATGGCCGGAAAAGAGAAGAGCGGCAGGACAGAGACAATGGTCAAATACCTGGTATGTCAGGGACAAAGCCTGAACCACTGTGTAATGATTCATTGTAATAGTTTTAAGAAATATTGTGTTTGTGTACTATATGTAATGTGTTGTATAAGTTAATATGTAATTATCTCCACTCGTTCACTACCGACGACGCATATCATAGTATACATACACGTACACCAACCAGCTCACACAATGATGGGATATTCTGAGAATTTCAAAAGTGACTTAATATAAAAGCCCTGTTCTAGATTATCAGAAGGGCATATGATACCGTCCCTGTTAGGCATATCATAATAACCCCAAAAGTCTTATTACATGCATAATTAGGGGCGGATAGATACCACAATATGAATTAAAGTTATAATAAACATAGAGGATAATGATTAAATATACAAGTGCAGATACTAAACAGGCAATCCCAATATACACATACTGAAAGCAGGAGACCCCAACGTATCAATGTAGCGAAGTGAATGGACACCTTCCCTCAAGTATTTCTTTGAGCTCCTAGCCGACAAAGGTGGCATTGTCCAAGGATAGACCCTCGGCGCCAGCCTTAAGTCTTGGCCTGCATATAATATGTGACGAGAGAATAGAGTCTGGAATCTAACGTACACAGTTCCAAACATGCTTATGCATTAATTAGCTTGACTGTGGGAAAGAGAAATTTGCATGGAATACACACCCCATACACTAGAAATCGCTATTAAACCCAAGAGTAGGGATGAAACAAAGTGTCCACAATTCGGCGAAAGGAAGGGGAAATTTGTGCAATGGCGACATTCGATGTTTGCTAGGAAAAACTCTGTTTCGGCATGTGAGAGAGGCAACAAGTACAGAAATTTCATCAGAGTCCGCGTTCGTGGATGAACTGAGTAACTCACATTAGGTGGTTATCGAACACCCTGTGTTAGCGAATGAGCGAAACTGCGCACATTACGTCATTAAGATTTCACCAAACTCCGTTCTTGTTTAATAATCCTCCGGAAATACTATGTTGTGCGAAGTAATTCCCTACCAACGTTCAGGAACAATGCGTACACAGATAAACATCAGTCGTGTCACGCGCGCAGCAACGGGAAAATCTCAAATCTCGCGCCTAATCATCGTCAACAGTGGCGAGTGGAGAGGACTAATTGTAACAAACTTGACATTCAAAGGTCGTGGTGTCTTATATGTGATAATACCCACAGTCAGGACGCTCCCACTCCCTGGAAGTCAAAAGCGAGGATTCATGCAGATCTACCCTGAGAAAAACCCCGACCTGTTGGAAACCTCCCATCCGTAGTCCTCACCTATCACATATCCTATCTTATGAGGTGTTGAGTGCCGGGAGGGCTCAACGAGGTGCTTAACGGGCGAGGACCGCCACAATATACAAATGCCTCAGGAAATTGTATGAGAAATTGATGACTTAATATATAATATCTCGAGAATATTCCGTAATGAAGTACTTTCAGAAAAGATGCATTTTCACGGCACATTATGTTGGTATGCAACGTCACAGAAACAAGTTGCCAACTGTGGAGCTATTTTTCGCTAATACTGAGAAACGTTGCCAACAAATTTTCTTTTTATTGAAAGCTACCGATACTGTAATGGGAATAATGCGTAGTAATCTGTATTATTTTACTATTGTAAGAATAAATTTTTTTTCTTAATTTAAGTCATCCAGCGTTATAACCACAGCAACTATCCACTGACAATGCCAGTTTCCTTACGTATTACAGTATCGCTAGTCTTGATTACGTAGTGTTGCTATTTCCCGCGATAGCATGCTGTGGATGTTGGCAACGTTCGAGTTATGCTGTTACCTCCGCCATAGTCATTCGCCATGATACTGCCATCAATACCGTAATTTCTAGCGTATTTTATTTTTGTTCTGAATTTGATATTTGGGAATGTTCCGTAGTGAACGTTAATCCTGTAGTGGGAGTAAACCGCAAATGGATAGCATACCAGCCCTTCCCCTACACATAATCCGTTTCCCTCAGAATGCGCGAGCACGAGAACGTTTCTAACCCTTTTACAATTATAGATTCAGGGGGAAATCCCATACAGTTAAGCATGTGATATCTCTGGATGTTAACGTTTGTATAATACTTTTTTCTACTAAGTGTTGCTGTACTGTTAGGTAATGGCGGATGACGAAATGGTGGGCAGTATTCGCAGGGTTTGATGTTGCAATAAACAATTCGGATGTCTTTCTACATCTCAGTTCGAAAGTACAAGTTTTTTTTGTATAATACATTTTTTTTTCTACTACGTGTAATGGCGGATGAAATGATGGGCAGTATTCGCACGGTTTGATGTTGCAATAAACAATTCGGATGTCTTTCTACATCTCAGTTCGAAAGTACAAATTTTTGCACATTACCATGTGATATTAAATATTTCCAAAAACCACGTTACAAACTTTCAACTTCTGGATAAAATTCTCAAGAATGCTTAGAGGACAAGCTTCGTCTTTATCCTAATTTGTATTGTCAAGAGAATTCACTGAATTATGCATGAATATGTAAAAGAGAACAGCATGTGATTGCTCCATATTCGGATTATGCTTGAATTGGGAAACTTGGAGACTATGCGCAACAAACATGGACCCGGGAAACCATTACTCACCTTTACATCAATAATAATCTACCTAAACGTATATACCCTACTTCGTCAAGTTTTCACACCTTTTTATATCTAACTTAGCCTTTCAGGTTACCTATTACAAGTAGATTATGATTTCACTTGCACTTTCCAAACATTCACCACTATATACTCCCACCACTTTGCACAACAGAACGCCATTAAATGAGGTTCCTGGACGCTGGCTTGGCTTGGCTTGGCGTGGCCTGGTGTGACGTAGCGGAAGTAACTATTTTCGATCGATCAATTCCATTCGGGTTGCCAACTCACTAACAGCAAACTTGGGAGTTAATTGAATAGCCTGTTTCATTCAATAATTATACCTAAACCAATAAACATGCATATAAAATTTTAATTATAAAAAATACGTTTTGCTACTAGAAAGCCTCATAAAATTATTTTACAATTCTACTACATACATAAACTGTCTTTTTTTTTTTTTTTTTTTTACAAATTCCATTGCCTCTAAACAGTAAAATTATGCAAATAAACATCGCTTTTATATAAAAGATTATAAATGGACTAATTACTCATAACCCCTAACAAAATATGTGAGTATGAAAGTTTAGTAGCAAGATTTGACCCGAAAAACTAGGGGTGCATGCAATAGTGAATTTGGTTTCTGTATGATATGTAGTGGCAACAATGTAAGCGGTCCAGACCAGACTCGGCATTAATCTGTGCGCCTATTCCACATAGGTAAAATCGGATTGGGAAATGCCATTCTTATGTAAAGTTGTCGGAACTAGTATATATGCCTTAATGCATATTATAATATGCAATAGGTATGTTAATGTTAAAGAAATAAAACATACAAAAATATTATGAATAGGTTGCATAGGGTGAACTTAATTTCAGAGAAAATCTATTATTATGATTTATGATATTTCACTTATTTGAAAATATTCGAAGTAAACATTCTCTTATTTAAAATAAGACCTGACACTTTATTGGCGACGAATATGTTCAAGATGTTCTCGGGCTTCAAGCCAGGTAGTGAGATGCACATACGTCTTTCTTTATGACGTATGTGAATATTTAAATATGTGTACTTCGTAGTATAAGAACTACTAAGGGCTAGATGGATTTAACAGTCTGTATGACAGCCAAATCCTCAAAACGTCATTCTTTAATCAATCTGAATAACAACGAAAAGTCTCACACACTGTTTTCTTCATACAGAAACCTGTATCTGTATCCTAGACTCAGTGACGGCTGATAAGCAATTTTCTTGGTGTGGCCACATGTGAAGATGTTTGTAATTAAAGTAGAAGACGGGTTATAACTTTTAAAACAGGTCAAGTGTAATTTCACTGCCAAAAACACTAAACATCTTTAAATATTAAGTAGACTATCAATAAAAGATAAAATGGAACTCATAAGTAGCAGTGTACAAGAGCTGAGCACGTTTATTATTTCAATCACTGTTTTTGAAATTAGGGATTTCACCATTTTACCCCTTTGTAAATGGAATAAACAACCAAGCCTGCCTCGGTAGCGTAGATGGTAGCATGTCTGCCTCACGTTCAAGAGGTCCCGACTTCGAATCTCGGTAAAGGTGAGTTACCTGGATAAGGTTATTTCCCGGGGTTTTCCCTTATCCTTCAAGACGAATGTCGGGTAACTCTAAGCTCCATGGACCTTGGACTCATTTGAGCATCGTTTTACCCAATTCATTCACCGTCCGATATGACAATGTTCGAGGACGTAAATTACCAAAAACCATGGAATTAAGCCTGATGTTCCCAATGAAAGAGTTAATTATTCGTGTGTTGAAACTCGAGTTGCTAGTACAATTTGCAGCGTTTTGTGTACTTGAGAAAACACTTTCTCAAAGGAGCATTGTATGAAGAGTTCACCATGATAAATCACTGATAGTTAATTTTTAACTATTCGTAAGAGATCATGAGATTGTAATTTGATGTACATTTTCTGAGTCAGTAGGCAGATTTTCTATGGAATCATAAAATAAATTTATTTACATAGAAATTGAAGCTAGTTACAGTGAAGCAATAAATATTACACAAATATAAATATTTGCTACTAAATCTCCACTTATCTTAAGAAATTGATGTTAATACTTCTTTCTTCTTTCTAATGCAAATCGATTTCGAAGGCAAATTGCATTCGTCCTCAGACCATCAAACACAAGTTTGAAGTTGGTATCACTTTAGTTCCTCAAAATAAATATAGTATTAAAAATTTACTACAATTTTCCATAAAAGATAAAATTCCTAATAATAAAAAATCTGGTATTTATCAGTTTAATTGTTTAGATTGTGATGAGGTTTATATTGGAAAGACGAAACGTAGTTTGAAAACCAGAAAGAAATAACATTTTCATTACATGAAATATAAACAAACTGATAAATCGGCCATAGCAGATCATTTTTGGTCATTTAACCATGAAATAAATCCCGAAGTTAAATTATTAAAACAATTAAATGGTCCGATAGATTTAATAGTTTGGGAAAAAATATTCATTTTAAAAATTAAACATCACATGATGAATTTTGACATACTGGCAGTTGATTCTGTTTTTAGGTTTGTTTTGTCTTCAGATGTTAGTAATGCTGAAAAAACATAACAACACAGTAACGGGTATCCTTGACGAGGAAGTGTGTGGGCTGATGATGCAACGAGTTGTTTGTGAAATCGATCTCAATTAATAAGAAAAATTGACATCATTTTCTTAAGATAAGTGAAGGTTTTGTTACAAATAGTTATAATTTGTGTAATATTCATTGTTTCACTGTAGCTAGCTTCATTTTCTACGTAATGGGAAGGTGATACTTTACACTACAAGGGCTGTTCAATAAAGAATGATCACAATTTTTGTTTGACAATGTACCCTTACTCATCCTTGTAATTTTGATGGTCCTTCTCAAAATGGTCTCCTCTGAATGTGATGCACTTGTCCCATTGTTTCTGCCAGTCTTCAAAGTCATACTGGAAACCATTTTTTCAAAGATCCTTCAAAATTGCCTCCTCAGCATTCGCCACTGCTTCTGATGATGGATAATGCCTCCCACGAAGGCGTTTCTTCAAGTTAGGGAATAGAAAAATGTCACATGGGGCTAAATCCGGACTATAGGGAGGATGAGGGATGCACTTCACATTGATTTTTGCAAGATATTCAGCAACAAGATTGGCAGTATGCAGCCGCGCATTATCATGGTACAGCATCCAGGCTGCTTCATGGAAATGTGGTCTTTTGCACCTGATATGGACTTGCAATGTTTTCAGCACATCCCTGTAGTATTGTCCAGTTACTGATGTGTGTGCATGTACAACATGCAGATAAACCATTCCATCAATATCAAAGAATGAGATGACCATAAATTTTCCAGCAGAAGCAACCACTTTTGCTTTTTTGGGGGTTGGTGATGAAGAAGATTTCCACACTGAGCTTTGCTGTTTGCTCTCAAGATCAAAATGATGTAGCCAAGTTTCATCAGCAGTGATTACGTTTGACAGAAACTCTGTATCTTCCTCTAACATCAACTTTAACTGCGTGTTACCTCCATTGCAGTGGTAGGCGATACTGAACATGTCTGAACTTGCCTAGTTCTCACAGGCGGGAAACAGGAGTACCGACAATGAAACTACTACGACATGTTTGTTTCACATTAAGCTAACAGAATATAATAAGATTGAATTTTAGTGCAAAAAAAATTATGACTAAAAAAATTATGATTATTCTTTATTGAACAGCTGTCATATTTATTATGTTTCAAATGGGAGTTCTGGACTGCTGCCAATCAGATGAGTTACTGCGTTCAGCATTGCCACCTTATTACCTCACTCTTTTTATATTCCTCTCTCTCTCTCTCTCTCTCTCTCTCTCTCTCTCTCTCTCTCTCTCTCTCTCTCTCTCACACACATTATTCTAGACCATGGAGCTACACTTAAGGGAACCCAAACTGAATTTTGCAAGCTTTTATAATAATGCAGTTGTTGAAATACAATTTCAACAAGGATATTACGTATTATGCACATGTTTTAAATGCTATAATTATAGTTTATTAAAGTTTATCCTTGCCCTGCTGACATGTACGGCTCAGTGTGCTACTGCCTTCCTCTTTACCCTTTCCTCTTTATCAACTAATACTTTCAGCGCCATAGGTGGTGCTTTCACACCAAATAGAATAAAAGTCATATAAACAAATAAGTCACCACTGCCATTGAATTCACCTGCTATCGTCAGTCATCTTGAGAGGCAGGTTTGAAGCAAAAGTTCCTCCTTATTTCATTTAAGGATTAACATGCATTTCAGCCCGCCTCGGTAGCATAGATGGTAGCATATCTTCCTCACGTTCAAGAGGTCCCGAGTTCGAATCTGGATGAGTTACCTGGATAAAGTTTCTTTCCAGGGTTTTCCCTTATCCTGAAAGACGAATGTCGGGTAACTCTAAGCTCTATGGACTCTGGGCTCATTGAGCATCATTTCACCCATTCCACAATTCTCTTCAAACATTTAAGATATATCATGTTAAATAAACTCATTTGTACTGCACAATAACAGCAGCCAATGAGAGGTGATTAGGTCATTTTGAGCATTAGGAAATATGCGGAAGCTTAGAAACAAGGATTAATTACCTATTTTTCTAATGCAAGAGAACTGCTGGTGGAGCATCCATATAGCTGTGAATGTAACTTACACCAAGAGGCAATTCATCATTGTCATTGCCTTCTTCGTCCAAATATTGGAAATTTATGATAATAGGCTTTAAAATCTTGTCACGTGCTATTTCTTTCCAAAAGTCATCTTGTTGTAGTTTATCTGATGTCTCACGCAGCTTTCCCAGTCTTGATTAACTTCTCAGTTTCTTTGTGAATAAGTCGTTCGTCAGTCAGTTTAAACGTATTATTTCTATTTGCAACATAATTTGAGCCCACATTAACTCAATTGCATTGTACTGGCAGCGTTAAGGGGTAAGGCAGATTATCTTGTGTCTTATTTCAATTGCAAACTGATCCAGCTGATAGTTTTTTAAACAAAACTAAATAACACTGCTTTGAACTCTCTAGAGTAAATAGAGATTATGAACCATTCATAAACAGACACATGTGACGACACACATTCTGTCTGGCCAGCAAGAAGTGTGCTGTTTGGTCTCTTTCGAATTTAACAAACACCTTGGCTTATTCAAAGTAATTCTTTTATCACGTCATATCAAACATTTACATTTCAGTTCTGAGTAATTACAAATATATGTACATACATGCCAATCAATAATGATGTTCATTTCAGTGCGTAAGTTGTGATGCATTGTTATATGAGGGTGGTATGAAAAGTTTCCAGCCTCAACATGAAGATGTCAGCACTTGTAAATAAAGCTAGTGAATTTTGTTGCTCATCTGTTGACAGTTACTCACCAAAGCTTCAGCCATTTTGGACACTCAGCTGTTAAGTAACAGTCGTTTGAGTGAGTTGATGTGAGTGTTTTTATGAAAACGGACAAAATCGAGTATCAAATGTCATTAAATATTTTCTTTTGAAAGGCAATATGCCTACGCAACTCAAAGATGGGTTGGATTCTGTGTATGGGGACTTTGCACCATCATTTACCACAGTGAAATTTTGAGTAGCCAAATTTAAACATGGTCGTAAGAGCTTGGGAGACTGAACGTTTGGAACATCTAAACATTGCTAAAGTTCACCAAATGCTATTAGACAACTGCCGAATCAAAGTGAGAGAGATAGCATCAACATTTAGACATGAGGAAGCTGTCCGCACATTGGGTACCATGTTTGCTCACATTAGACCAAAAACGTGTTCGAATGAACATTTCCAATGCTCTGTTGGCACAATTTAGGCATCGATTAATTACTGTAAATGAAACCTGGATACACCTTTATTTGCCCGAAACAAAAATACAGTCAAAACAGTGGACTGCAAAGGGAGAACCGGCTCCAAGAGAAGCAAAAATTGTGCGACTGTTTTTTTGCGAGTCATGCAGTTATTTAATTGATTATTTTCAGAAAGGAAAAACCATTACAGGAGATTACTATGCATCATTACTTGACAAGCTGAAGGCAGAGCTTGCAGAAAAACGGCCACATTTGCAGAAAAAGAAATTCCTGTTTCACCAAGACCTCAGCGGTTGCAATGGCGAAAATTCAGGAATTACGGTTTGAACTGCTTCATCATATTTAGCCCCAAGCGACTTCTCTTTGTTCCCTCATCTGAAAATTGTGCTCAGAAGACAGAGATTTTCGCCAAATGAAGAGGCAATCACCTTCGTGAACAATTATTTTGCAGAGAAAAACGCACAGTACTATTTGGACGGGTTACAGAGATGGGAACTTCGCTGGGAGAAGTGTGTAGAGTTACAAGGAGACTATGTTGAAAAACGCTGAGTACTATTTGGACGGGTTACAGAGATGGGAGCATCACTAGGAGAAGTGTGTAGAGTTACAAGGAGACTATGTTGAAAAACGCAGAGTACTATTTGGACGGGTTACAGAGATGGGAACATCGCTAGGAGAAGTGTGTAGAGTTACAAGGAGACTATGTTCAAAAATGCCGAGTACTATTTGGTCGGGTTACAGAGATGGGAACATCGCTAGGAGAAGTGTGTAGAGTTACAAGGAGACTATGTTCAAAAATGCCGAGTACTATTTGGACGGGTTACAGAGATGGGAACATCGCTAGGAGAAGTGTGTAGAGTTACAAGGAGACTATGTTCAAAAATGCCGAGTACTATTTGGTCGGGTTACAGAGATGGGAACATCGCTGGGAGAAGTGTGTAGAGTTACAAGGAGACTATGTTCAAAAATGCCGAGTACTATTTGGACGGGTTACAGAGATGGGAACATCGCTAGGAGAAGTGTGTAGAGTTACAAGGAGACTATGTTCAAAAATGCCGAGTACTATTTGGACGGGTTACAGAGATGGGAACATCGCTGGGAGAAGTGTGTAGAGTTACAAGGAGACTATGTTCAAAAATGCCGAGTACTATTTGGATGGGTTACAGAGATGGGAGCATCGCTGGGAGAAGTGTGTAGAGTTACAAGGAGACTATGTTGAAAAAAAAAATTTGAAAAATGTCTTGCATCTTTTTTAGGTTGGAAACTTTTCAGACCACCTATGAAATATATTGGTACTTCATTTATTTGTATTAGGAAAAGTATTTGAGTTGAAAGTATGGGGTTTTCACGGTTATGTTATACACATTACTCTCTACCTTCCTCATAGATCAGTTCTTGCAGAATTTGAATTTTTGTCTTCGTGCAAATAGTATTTATTAGAGAGAGATTCAGTTGGTGCACGTCACATGCCACTACAGGGAATGCGATATGACAACAGTGCAGGACTCTTGATTGGTTGCTCTCATAGTAATTCAAGGACAAACATAATTTCATTTGAAACACAATAGTTGAACAGCAATAGAGGAAAGTTAAATGGGAGAAAATGGAAAGTAAAATGTGGTAGTAGACATCTTAATGGAAGGTATAAAAAAGCAAAGAGGGGGATAGGAAATGTTCTAAAGAAGATCAAAGAAAAAATGGATCAAGAAAGTAAGGAACATAAGATTCACAAGAGACAGTGAGCAAGGGAGTGGGGATACATCTGATGGAATTAGCAAGTACAGAATGAGTCATGGTGCTTACAATATACGAGGCAGGACCCAAAAGAAACCGGACTCTGAGGGCGCTGCTACTATTAGACATAGTGCAGGGTTCTCACGCTAGATGGTGTTAGAAGAGACCTTCATGAAACAGCTGTGCAAACGGCGTCAGTGTAGAGCTAAACGTGCAAGTGTGGTATTGTGTTTCTCTTACCTCTGTGAAATCATTATGGCAACTTTAAAAGAACAAAGAGTGTGTGTGAAATTTTGTTTCCTGCTTAAAAAAACTGCAACGGAGACACACCAAATGCTTCAGGAAGCTTTCCAGGAAGACGCTATGAGCCGCACATAGATTTTCGAGTGGTTTGGGCGCTTTAAACATGGTGAGATGTGTGTTGAAGACCAAGCTCATTCTGGACACCCTTCAACATTGCAAAATGAGAACATTTGTTCTGTGCCTTCTCACACAGGAGCACAAAACCATCCGCATGAATGTGTTTCAGGACTTGAAAACAGAGTTTACACGTGATCCAAACTTCTTGAACAAAGTCATTACAGGGGATGAGAGTTGGTGTTACGGGTAGACCCAGAAACTAAGCAAGCGTCCAGACAGTGGAGGACTCCCAACTCTCCCAGACCAAAAAAAGCAAGGTAAGAGGTCAAATGTGAAGACAATGATCACTGTCTTTTTTGATTGTGGAAATGTGCATCGGGAATTCGTACCCCCTCGCCAGACTGCTAACCAGCACTTTTACTTGGATGTTGTAAGGCGTCTGCGGGAGGATGTGAGGAGGAAACTCCTGGAACTTTGGCGATCAGATGACTGGTTTCTGCGTCACGACAACGCTCCAGCACACACGACTTTACGAGTGACCCACTATTTGGCATCTCAGAGGTGGTCTGTCATTCCCCACGCTCCGTATTCGCCGGACCTAGTCCCATGCTACTTTTTGCCATTTCCATGAATGAAAAAAATGCTAAAGGGGGAGCGTTATGACGATGTGGAGGCAGTTAAAACAGCTTCGCAAAGGGCACTGGACAATATCAAACTTGAAGAGTTCTAAACACACTTCCAACAGTGGGAAAAGAGACTTGACAAGTGCATCGCATGTAATGGAGAGTATTTTGAAGGTGACTGAAGTAATTTTGTAAAAAGGTTCATCAATAAAGTTTCTATGACAACAATCCGGTTTCTTTTGGGTCCTCCTTTGTATATCTCTGGGTATTAAGGAATTAAAAAGTTAATATTCACAATAATATACAACTAGAGTTCACAAGACTTTATTTACAAATGAAGGATATGCCAACAGAAGTGAGCAATAGACATATTTATAAGTTACACAGCCCACGTCGTTCTTGCTGTCGATTCTGTTTCCAAAATGGGCCCAAAAATTTGAGGACCAGATAAACCTAAAGCAAAACCATAAGCAAGGAACTTCAATGATGAAAGAACTGTTATTATAGACAAGTACAGAAAGGGAAAAAGAAGCATCTATTTTGTGTAAAATTTTGAACACATCCCTAGAAATTATTTAAGCAAAGAGTGCAGCACTAATTAAGTTCCTTGCCCTTGTTTTTCAGAACTGAAAATGCTCTATTTTTTCCAAACTGATCCATGGCAACTAATTATAAAGTTGTATTTTATATATCTCAATTAAAATAACTGTTAAATGCTGCACAGAATCCTGCAGTTCAATATTTGAAGGATCATTCTGTTGAATCTACCTCTCCATGCGAGACTGCATGCACACGACGATCAACAGGTCTGTTGTTTGTATCATGAACTGCTCTAGAAGTTGATTGGCTTTCCAAATGCAGCTGCAACACTTGCCTCTCTGAAGGCTTCAGAACATGTCTGAAACAAAGAGAAAACAAATATAATGAATTGGATTCACATGTAATTCTCTACTTATTCTTCTGCAAACTATTCTTCTAACTTGTTCAAGATCTTCTCAGTAAACAAGTCAGGTGAAAAGACGATAAGAAATCGATGTTTCGGGAGCGTACATCGCTCCCATCATCAGGATATTTTTAAGAAATGTTATAACAACAAAATAGATATAATACAAACATCACTAAGACAAAACACTTGTTGATATTTGTATTATAACTATTTTTTGGTTATAACATTTCTTAAAAATATCCTGATGATGGGAGCGATGTACACTCCCGAAACGCCCGCCTCGGTAGCATGGTGGTAGCATGTCTGCCTCACGTTCAAGAGCTCTCGAGTCCAAATCTCGGTCAGGGTGAGTTACCTGGATAAGGTTTTCTCCGGGTTTTCCCTTATCCTGATAGACAAATGTCGGGTAACTCTAAGCTCCATGGACCTCGAACTCATTTGAGCATCATTTCACCAATTTCATCCATTGTCCGATATGAGTTAACGTTGGAGGACATCCCGAAACGTCAATTTCAAATTGTCTTTTCACCTGGCTTGTTTCCTGAAAAGATCTTGAACATAGGAAAGCTTCAGGTCTCATTTAATTCTTCTTACTACTACTTGTTAATCTAGATGAATACGCATTTCATTTATTCTAGATGCTTTCGGGCTTCAAGCCAAGTGTATTGATAACACTGGGCAACAATGAAAATGTTTCGGGCTTAAAAATAGTGAATGTACAGGTATTTCCATCTGCTGAATTAAAAAATCACCATAAAAATTATAGATTAGCTCTTAATATAAAAATTATTTGTGGTTGGTTTATTGACACTCGTCACTTACTTTTTCATATATTTATGAGAGACTAGTTTCAAAGGCCCTGGCCTCCATTTTCAATCTCTTCCCAACTGGCATTTGTTGTTATCTGCTCTCTCTGGTGGTGGAACTATGAACTTTTATGTCAAATTATCTGCTGGCGGGATTTCAAAGTTCATTACGCGATCCTTATTTTTCCAGATGAATATGTTCTCCCATGTTGTCAATCTATTTTGGTTTATCACTCCTTTTAATAATTTTGGATTTGGATCAATGTCATGGTTTTCATTCCAAAAATGAAATGCTACTGCTGACTTGTCTTGAAGAATATTTCAAGGAACAAAAAGCAATAATACACATAGCAGAAGAAAACGGATACAACAAAAGTTTGGTGTTGAAGAAAATTAGAAAATCTAAACTAAAGAAAACCATTAAGGAAGCAACCACATTTATTAAAGAAAAAGAAAGCAACAGCATATTCAGTTCATTCACATATCATCCAAAAACATTTAATAAATTTAAAAAGATATTCAAGGAACAAAATATCATCTTGGCACCTACTAATAGATACTCAATTTTAAAATTACTAAATTCAAAAACAAAAGATGAAATTCCTTCAGGTAACAAATCTGGAATATACCAAATAAATTGCAAGAATTGTGAAAAATGCTACATAGGTCAAACAAAAAGAAATTTAAAAACCAGAGTCAAAGAACACTTTAGAAACATCAGATTGAAACAAGAAGACAAGTCAGCAGTAGCATTTCATTTTTGGAATGAAAACCATGACATTGATCCAAATCCAAAATTATTAAAAGGAGTGATAAACCAAAATAGATTGACAACATGGGAGAACATATTCATCTGGAAAAATAAGGATCGCGTAATGAACTTTGAAATCCCGCCAGCAGATAATTTGACAAAAAAGTTCATAGTTCCACCACCAGAGAGAGCAGATAACAACAAATGCCAGTTGGGAAGAGATTGAAAATGGAGGCCAGGGCCTTTGAAACTAGTCTCTCATAAATATATGAAAAAGTAAGTGACGAGTGTCAATAAACCAACCACAAATAATTTTTATATTAATTTTGACGTCACTGTTACTAAATTCCTCCAAACACACATCAAGTATAGATTAGCTCTTGTTTTGAAGACAAAGTGACCTTTCATTTTTTAGAGTGAAGATTTCAAATTTGGGGGAATTTTTTTGTGGGGTGGAATTGGCACACATGTCAAAATACCGTAGATGACAACTACAAGCATTTGATGACACTGCTCCTGCAGGATGCAACATGTCCCTTAAGATCCATTTTCTGCACTCCCACCTAGACTTTTTCCCTCTTAGTTGTGGAACTGTTAGTGATGAACATGAGGAGAGATTCCATCAGGACATTTCTGTTATGGAACAAAGATATCAGGGCCGTTGGAATGAAGTAATGCTTGGTCTTTGTATAGGGATTCTGCGGAACTCCATCACAAGAGGCAAGCTAAAAGATGACGAAGTCATGATTCTCTTCAGACACGACTATCTGCGAAGTATTTTTCCAGCAATTTAGAACTCTTAGCATGTAATTACCAGTTAAAAAAATCAAATGCACTTTCATTGTTGTTAGCATGTATACAATTAAAATGTATCCTTTTCTCTCAATCCGTTAATATGCAATACTTCCACCTTGTGTATATCATAGAAACTAGAGCTAATAAAAATTTGTCATTGTCATATTTGTTTTTCTCAACCCAAAGTTAGTAGGAATTGCCTCATGAAGTGCTCGAAACATTCAAAAATTATTTTTTTGTTGCCCAGTGTAATTAGCCATCAAGTTTCGGGAGCGTACATCTCTCGCATCAGTATCATGAATGAATAAAGCTCTGATAAACCCAATATATATATACCGATCACCTAGGCAGCTGGCACACACCTGGAAGAAAATGTAGAACGATTCAGTTAGGTTGGAGTGGGAAGGCCTTGTACGTGAGATAATGTGACTACATAAGTGCATATCGAAATTTAACTGTATTGGAACACCACAGTGAAGCGAAACAATTATTAATTATAGATGAGTCATATTTATTACACATCAGCTTCACTTATGTACCTCTATTGAGGACATGTTTTGCAAACTATTGAACGCACCATCGGCTCTAATGCGACTAAAGCTTGATCCAGTGGTGTGGGTAGTTCTGGAGTTGCTGCTTCCATCTGTTGATTTTGTGATTAATTTAAATGTGGGGTTGTCTTCTGGTAGGATTTCGAAGTTCATTAGTTGGTTTTTATGTTTTTCTATGTACATTCTCTCCCATATGACGAGTTCACTATGTTTTCGTACATATTTTAGTATCTTAGGTGCCTAAACTGTTGATAAGACCGCAATAGCAGCTAATTTCTGGTCTGAAAATTTTGAAATTGAAGATACCACCAAATTACTAAAATAAGTACAAAAACATAGTTAACTCATCATAAGGGAGAGAATATACATAGAAAAACATAAAAACCAACTAATGAACTTCGAAATCCCACCACAAGACAACCCCACATTTAAAATGCATCACAAAATCAACAGATGGCAGCAGTAAGTCCAGAACTACCCACACCACTGGATCAAGCTTTAGCTGCATTAGAGCTGATGATGCAAACAATAGTTCGCAAAACATGTCCTCAATATAGGTGCATAATTGAAGCTGATGTGTAATAAATATGACTCATGTATAATTTAATACATAATTGCATGTTCAGCCTGTCTAAATTTGTACTTCTTGAGCTGATTGATTTCCATTTTTAAGAACCAGTTTCCCAGAGGAAATGAACTGAAATCCAGCATCACGGTATAGCATGCTCCTCTAAGAGCAAATGGCCAGTGTGTCCTTAGCTCTCCGCTCCCAAAAACTCCCGCAATTTGCCAAGACGGTCGTCTTCTGAAATTTGGCTCTATGGTCCTTATCAAAGCAATGCTCTGCCAGTTCAGACTTCTCAGGTTGCATTAGGCAAATGGTCCATTCATCGTAAAAACAATTTGTAGTCCCTGCCTGCCATGCTAGGGGTCCCGGGTTCGATTCCTGGCGGTGGGGATGGGGATTTTTCTCCGACCAAGATAATTCCCCATCTTCCCCAGAGTCTGGAAGTATGAATGAGAGTATGAATGTGTGTGTGATCTAATGATTAAAACCTAACGAATACGGGTTAACAACTTCAGGATGTTCCAAAGGAGAACAGCTGCCGATATGACCATTGAAGTTAAAGGAGGGGTATAAATGGAACAAGTAAAAAAAAAAAAAAAAAAAAAAAAAAAAAAGTAGTCGGTTTATTGACACTTGTCACTTTTTTATATATTATTGAGGGACTAGTTTCAAAGTCCATTGCTTCCATTTTCAGCCTCTCTCCAACTAGCATCTGTTGTCATCTGCTCTCCTCTCTCTGGTGGTTGAACTATGAACTTCTTTGTCAAATTGTCCCTCAATAATATATAAAAAAAAGTGACGAGTACCAATAAACTGACTACAAATAGTTTTTACAATTAATTTTGATGTCACTGTTAGTAAATTCCTCCAAACTTACATTGTCCATTCATGTTCTTTTATCCTGGTTGCAACACTCCTTCCAGTTTGTGCTACATATAGTCCCATAGGAAGAACCAAAATTATTCCAAATAATTACAATTATACCAAATTATTTAAAAACTTTTTGAAACTGTTTATTAGCCCAAGAATTTGGTATATTTGATTCCTCCAAATAAATATATGGTAATATAACAAATTTACTAAATCTTTCTGAAAAAAATAAAATTCCCAATAATGAAAAATCTGGCATTTATCAATTTAAGGTTTAGAATGCAACCAGGTTTACATAGGAAGAACTAAACGTAATTTAGAAACCAGAATGAAAGAACATTTTAGAAATAGGCATAGATAGACTGATAAATTCACAGCGGCAGATCATTTTTGGTCATTTAACTATGAAATAAATCTAGAAGTTAAACTATTAAAGCAACTGAATGGTCCGATAGATTTAATGGTTTGGGAAAAAAAATGTATATTTTATAAAATAGAAATCATATAATGAATTTTGAAATACCACACATCAATTCTGTCTTTACGTTTGTTTCATTTTCAGAGTTTGGTAATAAATACAAAAATAATACACCTAGCGGCAGTAATGGTGACAATGAAGGAAATATTGACTGACGATGCAAACAAAGTTTGCGAAACTAGTCTCTTGAATTCTGTGGACATTTTCATAAATTTTTTGAAAAGATACTGAAGTTTGTGACAAAATTATTTATTTTACAAGGTACCTTCAAGTTAAAACACTTTTTTTGTTTTTTGTTTTTTTTGTTTTGCTCTTCTTTCTAATATGCGATGCAGCAATTTTTTTTCTAGTTCCTTCACACTTTATGTTTTTGTATACAACCATGTTTTTTAATATAATTTCTTTCCTTTTTAGTGCAATTTCATGTTGGAGGGCATTCTTTTGACATTATTAATTGTTTGTTTATTTACTTACTGCATAATCCAGCCATATTGAAGAATTCAGTGCAGCTAAACTATGCTTGTTTCTCCACTAAATGCAATGCTGCCAACAGTCTTACTTGTCCTGAAATTACACTATCCAACAGACTAACACAAAGTAGTACCTAAATTGCACCACATAGCTAACTTAACACTAACATGGTTTGAATGGGCCAAGTTATCATCCGGTCAAACTTTGTTACTCATGCACTGCTTTGCACATAAACAATCCTACGACACAACGATAATGGAGTGTTCCGTAGGAAATACATGTATGAGCTCATGGACTGGTTTGGACTGGTTCAGCTACTGTCGCGAAGTGTGCATGATGTCAAATGACACCAAGTATACTGCAAGGGGGGGAAATTGGCGGTCCCGGTCATGTCGTTCAAATTGACAAATGCAAAATAGGACGATGCAAGTTTCATTGTGGGCGCTGCAATTAGACTGTAGAGCATATTTGCATCCCTTCTGTTGTTGGGACATATCGTCATCTGCATCT
The DNA here is from genome assembly GCA_030765055.1 of Mantis religiosa. Classification (NCBI taxonomy): domain Eukaryota; kingdom Metazoa; phylum Arthropoda; class Insecta; order Mantodea; family Mantidae; genus Mantis; species Mantis religiosa. Next base: position 2,704,768 of record JAUKNK010000320.1, on the reverse strand, counting down.
CATTTGTTTCCACATCGATCATTCCCAAGATCCAGTTGTCCTCTATGACGGGCCCACGATGAAACTTGCGTTGTCCTATTTTGCATTTGTAGACTTGAACGACATGACTGGGACTGCCAATTTCCTCCCTTGTAGTATACTTGGTATTATTTGGCATCATGCACACTTCACGGCAGTAGCCAAACCAGTCCGTGAGCTCATACATGTATTTCCTACGGAGCACTCTATTATCGTCGTGTCGTAGGATTGTTTATGTGTAAAGCAGTGCATGACCAACAAAATTTGACTGGGCGATAACTTCCTGCTCAAACCATGTTCCTTTGTACACGGACTGTGTCACCGATGTCTGGGGAATTTTGCAGAGGTTGGTTACAAGTTTTACATATCTTTCTCATGTTGGTTGCAACACGAGAACTGGCTTGGTCATCTGCTTGCGCATGCGTATACATGCACCTTTGGACTTACAAAATATTCTCGTGTCACATTTTTTTTTTCTCTCAGAACTGGGACCAGATAGGAACTTGCAGTTTTTTCTAAATACACGTGGACTCTTTGTGAATGCGTGACAGAAGTACTGTACAGTACATAGAACTCTAGTGGCAGCGACGAGAGTAAGAACGGTTTTTGATAGTTAAAATGGCAACGTTTTCATTGCAAGAACAGTGTGTAATCATTTGTTTTCTCCATTTTCTTGGTGTGACACCTACTGAAATTCATCACCAGTTGAGTGAGGCATGTGGTGATGGTACCATGGATGTGTCTAATGTGCATTCCTGGGTGCGACAGTTCAATGAAGGCAGAACATCATGTGACAACAAACCAAGACAGTTGCAGACATCATCTCCAAAACTGCCATGTCTGTGGGATCTGTGCACACAATCCTGATAAAGATCTGAAAATGCTCAATCGGCGATCCTCCAAAACAATGTTCTCCCCTCACTGGATCATGTAGTCAGACTGGCTGGTGCGAGGCCGTTACTGGTCATATTCCTATGCAAATTTTTTAAGGGCTTTATCTGGGAATTAGATGGTTTCAGAGCAGCATCTCTAGGAAAATTTTTAAGGTATTTGGGTATTGTGTAATACAGGTCTATTGAAATGAAGCAGTAGGTAATTGCATGCTACTGTTTCAAAGAAGTATACTTACAGGATGAGCGTGGCATGTTCTTGCAATATCTTCGCTGGAAGCTCCATATTCCATGGCAAGAACAGCTTCAGCAATTAGCTCACCAGCTCCCTGAGAAATATTGAAGTAAATATTACATTAAGAGTATTTACAGATGTAAAAACAATGAAAAAGAAAAAAAAAAGTGTTATATTCACATATGTATTTAAAAGAAGCTCAATATTGCTTTATAATTTTTCAATCAATCAATTTACTGTCCACTATAACTTAATAAACATACTCTATTATTATTAAATTATAGATGTGTCATATTTACTACACATCAGCTTCATTTACGTACCTATATTGAGGATATGTTTCGCAAACCATCGTTCGCATCATCAGCTCTACTGCAAATGATGGTTCGTGAAACATGTCCTCAATATAGGTATGTAAGTGAAGCTGATGTGTAATAAATATGGCTCATCTATAATTTAATAATTGTTTTGCTTCACTGTGGTGTTCCTATATAGTTAAATGCTGATACTATGAGGGTTATTCATAAAGTAAGGTCCGATTTGCTGTAGCTCATCGAATTTTGCGTGAACATCTAAATGCACATGCGAAGTAACTCCCGGCTTGCCTTGCGCGTAAACGATACCATTCGCATTGGTAGTGGTGCAGTGTGCTGTTAACAGTGACAGTTAAAATTGTTTCAAACAATCAAGCGGCCCACCGACTGTGAAATATGGTCTGTGATTCGGTTTTTGATGCCAAGGAGCATTTCAACAGCAGACATTCGACAGATCAGTGAAGTATACGGCCCCAATGCGATAAAAGACAGAAAAGTGTGTAAGTGGATTCGAACTTTTGAAAGCAAATGCAACAATGTCCATAATGAACCGCGATCAGGCCGACAATCAGTGATCACAGAAGATTTGGTCAATGCCGTGGATGAAAAGACCCGTGAAAACCGGTGATTCATAATTTTCACTTTAGCAATGGAATTTCCGGATGTGGGAAGAACAACTCTGTACAAAATTGTTTCTGAAAATTTGAAAATTTGCAAATTGTGTTCAAGTTGGGTTCCAAGGCTGCTTACTGAGGAACACAAAATGACAAGAATGGCTTGTGCACTGAACTTTTTGAGCCGATATCAAGAGAAAGGAGATCAACTATTGGAACACATTGTCACTGGCGACAGGATGTGAGTTTCTCACATAACTCCTGAGTCAAAACTTCAATCGATGGAATAATGCCACACATCACCAGTCAAGGTCAAGGCCAAGGCCAAGGCCAAGGCCAAGCAGACAATCTCAACATGGGAAGTGATTGCAACCGTGTTTTGGGATAGATATGGAGTGTTGCTAGTCGAGTTTACGGAATGAGGGACAACTATCAATGCAGACGCTTACTGCGCTACTCTAACCCCCGATGTGCAATACATGACGTGGCCTTCTGACGTCTGGAGTGATGTTGCTGCAAGACTACCAGAGCACATTCTACCAGGCGAACCCAAGATCTCATCAGCTCTTTTGGATGGGAACAGATTGACCACCCACCATATAGTTCAGAACTGGCGCTGAGCCATTTTCACTTGTTCCACTACCTAAAGGAGTTTCTCGGTGGCAAGCGCTTCCGCACATATGATGGGGCGAAAGAAGCAGTTGAAGACTCGTTATCCTCACAGGCGGCAGACGTGTATGACATTGGTATATTGAAGCTTATAGAACGTTATGACAAATGTTTAAAAAAATATGGCAACTATGTAGAAAAAAAATTACAGAAAGATGGAAGGAATCCAATTAAAAAAAAAAAAGGCAAATATCTATGACGATTTAATTTATAAAAAATAACGGAACTTACTTTACGAATAACCCTCGTATATTATATTAATTTTAACAAACATTGTCATAAATTTATTATTCATCCTTTGGCTCTCTCTCTCACGCATGCTCACGCACGTGCACACACAATCTGTTCAAAATCTTTAAAGTTATCATCAAAAAATTCATGTACACTATAACAGGTTGTGCTTAGCAAGAGCTTAGTCAGGTTAGGTTTCTATTTTTCGGTACACCTCCTTGCTTTGTAATGTAGTAGTTATTAGTCACACAAGTATGTTTCTGTGGATCTACTTTTATTCTATTATTTGCAGGAAGACAATAGCCCGCAAATTATAAAAAAAAATCAAAAAATAATTCTGCTCTCAGGAAAGACTACCATATTCTTAATAGATAATGGCACCTAGAAATATGAAAAAAAGAATCCACCTCTTTAACAAATAATTTCAGCATAATGCTCTCCTTAAATGAAGTTATACTCACTGGACCAATAATGTGTGCTCCAAGAATTCGGTCAGTTGCCTTATCTGCTAATATCTTCACAAATCCATCAGTATCATTATTTGTCTTTGCTCTGCTGTTTGCTGTGAAGGGAAACTTTCCAACTTTGTATGCAATACCCTGTAGAAAATGTAAAAAGAAAAATATACCTGTTTTAATACATCAGAGAGCAATATGTATGTAGTTTAGCTTTAAGTACTGTTACAATTGTTCATATTGGCAACAAGGTATTTGTTTTTTTTTTTTTTTTCTTTTATAGGCCATGGCATAATGGATCATTTTTTTTTTTGTAATTTACGCCCTCCAATGTTAAGTCATATCGGACAATGAATGAAATGATGTTCAAATGAGTACAGGGTACATAGAGCTTAGAGTTACCAGACATTCATCTTTCAGGAAAGAGAAAACCTCCAACTTAAGTCATATCGGACAATGAATGAAATGATGTTCAAATGAGTACAGGGTACATAGAGCTTAGAGTTCTGGACATTCATCTTTCAGGATAAGGGAAAACCTCCATCATTATGTCATATCAGACTATGAATGAAATGATGTTCAAATGAGTACAGGGTACATAGAGCTTAGAGTTACCAGACATTCATCTTTCAGGATAAGAGAAAACCTCCAACGTTAAGTCATATTAGAACCACAAGTACTTACGATAATAAGTCGCCATAAATGATGTATCTCGAATACGAGAGCCCCTAGTGGTTTACTGGGAAAATATATGAGTCAACTGGAGAATTTAATGTCATGACGGCACATTGGCCATGGTAGCTCAAAGGGTAAGAACGACTTGACGGAAACCAGGAGATCCATGGTTCAAATCCTGGCCATGGCATTGAATTTTTCAGGTTGACTCTATCTATTGAAATGTTTGCATTTCAGTTCTTTCTGCTGCTTAAGTTTTGGAGTTAAGAAATGTATTGTATCTTGGTGACAAGATTATTTTAAATTTATCATCCTTGCAACATCACTGGTAGGATATTTAAATCCTATTTCTCAGCAACTAGTACGTCATTTAAATATGATGCGAATGCATTAAAACTTTGAAAAATCTTAGGTGGTAATTTTTTGAGTATATGAAGGGCTAACAGAGCAACACAATTTCCTTAAGTTAATTGAAGGAAATTAATCATTCCTCCATAGTAGCCATGTATAGGCTAAGGTTTTTGGATAGATAGTCAACCTGAAAAATTCAATGCCATGGTTGGGAAATGAACCACGGATCTTACAGTTTCCATCCTATTGCTCTTAGCCTTTGAGCTACCATGGCTAACATGCAGTCATGACATTAAATTCTCCAATTCCTATAGTATTCGAGGATTGCAACAATACACGTCTGTTGAAACTGAAGCCCTACTGCTACACACATGTGCGTAAAAGCCAAATGATCCCACTAAATGTGTGAATTATTTCAACTGGTTTTTCCAATCCGTAGAAAAGGGTTTCATTGACCCACAGCTCTTGTTTTTCACTGATGAATCTTGGATGCTTGAATACTCACAACAGTCAATACTGGGCTTCAGAAAAACCTGTGCTACTGGATGAAACACTTCATTATGATAAAAAATTGGAGTGTGGTGTGTGATAAGTGCTAGAAGAATAATAGGGCCCATATTCTTTGATTAAGCAATAAATGCACAGCGCTATCAGAGGTTAATTCTGAGTCAATTTTTCAGTCGCTTGACGGAAGAGAAACTGTTTGGCTGGTTCCAGCAAGATAGAGTGGTCCGTTCTCCGCAGCAATAAACATAAATGTGTGAAAGAACTTCCAATTCTCTGGGTTACCTCCTGTTGTTCATCTCGTCGCGAGGAGGTAAGTTTGGCTCGGTTACACATCGGCCACAGCTTTTTTACGCATAGTTTTCTGTTTAGAAAGGAACCTGCTCCAGTCTGTCGGTTTTGCAACGAAGCGTTATCTGACACGCGCTACTAGAGTGTTTTTGCCTAGCACACCTAAGGACGTCTATGCAGCTGCCAGCCAGCTTTGCAGAAATGCTGGCGGATGACAACAAAGCAGTGCAGAAGGTTTTTAATTTCTTTTCTAAGTTAGACTTTAGAATTTAGTAAGGAGATTTTTTTAATGCTGTTTGGCCTTACTTTCCTTTTTATTTTATTTTTGTTTTTGTTGTGTACATATATTTTTGGTGAGTTTATTCACACTTGTATTCAGTTTTAGAACCGTTTATATCTGGCTTTTGGCATGAATGATTTTTTAAAGGGCACTGATAACCACTGCTGTTGGGCACCCTTATACATATCATCATCATCATCATCATCATCATCATCATCATCATCATCATCATCATCATCATTCCAGCAAGATTCTGCAACAGCATTTACAGCTGCCAAATCATTTAATGCAGTTTGAGGACAGAATAGTTAGTGTTCATTTGTGACCTTCTGTTCTCCTGACCTAACGAGTTATGATTTTTATTTATGGGCTGTTATACAAAGTGTGTCACTCCAATCCTCACATTACAGGAACTTAGGGAAAACATTGTGCAAGAAATCACAACTGAGCTGAACTTCAGAGAGTGAGTGAGAATATTTGCACGAGATATGCTGCCTGATTGAGAGTAGATCAACATTTCTAGCCTCTATTATAAGGTAAGTATTCCAGTCTGCCCCTGTTGGTGTAAGTTGCCTGGCAACTGCCAGACATCTCGCGCAGTAGAGAAAAACTGTGAGTGAGTTTGATTCAGCAGTAACAGAACTAGTTTTGCAAACCTATCATTAGCACCAGACAATTTATTTATTTTTTGTGTAGTAAACAAATTGATGATGCAAACAATGGATCTGCAAAACTACTCCTGTTCAGCAGAAGATTCCAGGCTGTAAGGCCGTGGTCCACTCTCCCAGACGTTTCGCTTACAACTGCGGCAAGCATCATCGGTGGTGTAGAAAAGTCCTCCTTGTACTCTTTGTAGCTACTGAATTGTCGGCAGTGGGAACTGGCTTATATATGCTGGAAGGTACCACCCTCCCATTGTCTGATTGGTCCGGGTCTGGGCTCGAAGGGGCATGGTTTTTTTTATGATTAAAGCGCGTGATTCAGCTATGGATGTATTTTCTTAAACTGGGTACCAGGATATACATACATAGCTGAATTACATGCTTTAATCATAAAAAACCATGCCCCTTCGAGCCCAGACCCGGACCAATCAAGACAATGGGAGGGCATTACCTCCCAGCATATAAAGCCAGTTCCCACTACCAACAATTCAGTAGCTACAAAGAGTACAAGGAGGACTTTTCTACGCCATCGATGATGCTAGCCGCAGTTGTAAGCGAAACGTCTGGGAGAGAGATGAAGAAACCCAGTGGACCATGGCCTTACAGCCCGGAATCTTCTACCGAACAAGATGCCGGCCGTGAAAGCCTACCTTTGTTAATAAAAAAACTACTCCTATTTTGACATATATTAATTTTAAAGATAAGTGAAGTTTAGACACTAATTATTATTGAATTACATTTGCTTCACTGTCAATAGCTTCCCCCCCCCCCCCAAAGCAATAACTTATTTCACTTACATCATTCTTCAAGTCTTCTTCTGATTTTCCAACCCAAGCAACTTCTGGATGTGTGTAGATTACTGATGGAATACAGTTGTAGTCAATATGTACAGGTCCGCCAGCAATACCTTCCATGCATACAATACCTTCATCCTCTGCCTTATGTGCTAACATTGGCCCATGAATACAATCTCCAATGGCGTAGATGCTTCAAAATGAAAGTAATTGCACATAATTAATACTGGTAATCCTGCAAAGTTCAGAACTACAAATGTTTTATACATTGCTAGAATGCCATTTTGTTGTTCCTTAATTATTACCTATATTTCATAAAATACGAATGTTTTTATTCAAGATATTCTTGGAAAACAAGCCAGGTGAAAGACAATTACAAATCAATGTTTCTGGAGCACACATTGCTCCCATCAGGAAAATATAATAAAAATATCATCACGATATTTACACTTAAGAAAATTACCATTGGCCCTTCTGATCATCTTGTCAGCTTTCTGTGTGGTTTCTCTATTTACAAGAGTACCAGTTCAAGAAGCCATCCAACTTCTGAAGGAGCATTTTCCGGCTGATATCACAAAAGCTCTTTCGACATAGCCTGACGTCCACTTTCTTCTTGTTTGATGGTACTTTCTATGAACAAGTAGACAGAGTAGCAATGGGCTCCCCTTTGTCACCAGCTATAGCTAATTTCTATATGGAACACCTAGAACATGAAATACTTGCCACAGCTCCACTTGCCCACCTCAGTTGCGTGGGGGTAACGTGTCTACCTCACGTTCAAGAGGTCCCGAGTTCGAATCTCGGTCAGGGTGAGTTACCTGGATAAGGTTTTTCCGGGGCTTTCCCTTATCCTGAAAGACGAATGTCGGGTAACTCTTAAGCTCTATGGACCCTGGGCTAATTTGAGCATCATTTCACCCATTCCATTCATTGTCCGATATGACTTAACGTTGGAGGACGTAAATTACAAAAAACAGCTCCACTTAAACCATCTCATTTCTATAGATATGAGGATGACACTTTCATAATCTGGCCACATGGATCAAACACTTTGCCTAGCTTTCTTAACACATCTCAACAGCCTTCGACCTCAAATACAGTTTATCATGGAACTGGAGAAGGATAGAACTCTTCCATTCTTGTTTCAAGAAACAGCAATGGTACAATGGGACATGCTGTATACCGTAAGCCTAAACTCACCAATCTCTATCTGAATGCTCATAGTTTCCATCATAAGTCTCAACAACACTAGCCCACAGAGCTTTGTCTATCTCTGATCCCAGCCACTTAAAACAGAAATTACAGCACCTGACACTCACTTACCATCAAAACGGCTACTCTGAATATGACGTTGAAACCTCGATCACCAGAGCTAAGAAAGGGAAACCTGTAATACAGCAAGCATCAGATAAGCCTGCTGCTACAGCCTGCATCCCGTTTACCGACAACCTATCTGGCTGAATAAGCAGAATTCTCGCCAAATACAACATCAGGATCATCCACAAGAAACCTCCAAAGATTAAACATCTGTTGAGACCAGTGAAAGACAAACTGGACTTCCAAGTTCCAGAAGTGTACTGCATTCCCTGTGAATGTGGGACATCATATATAGGACAAACCAGAAGCACCAGAATAAACGAACATGAACGGAGCATTTGTCTAATGCAACCTGAGAAGTCTAGACTGGCAGAGCATTGCTTTGATAACGACCATAGAGCCAACTTTCGAGAGACGACCATCTTGGCAAAATGCAACAGTTACTGGGAGTGGAAAGTTAGGGAGGCTTTGGCTATTTCCTGCGAGAGGAGCATGTTTAGTCGTGATGCTGGATTTCAGTTCAGCTGCTCTTGGAAACTGGCTTTAAAACTGGAAATCTGTCGACTTAAGCACAGATCTATACAGCTTGATCAAATTAAGTAGGTACATTTCTCTGACCTAATTTTTTTTTTTTAATTTACGTCCTCCAACATTAAGGATGATGAATGGAATGGGTGAAATGATGCTCAAATGTGTCCAGGGTCCATAGAGCTTAGAATTACCCGACATTCATCTTTCAGGATAAGGAAAACCCCGGAAAAACCTTATCCAGGTAACTCACCCTGACCAAGATTCGAACTCAGGACCCCTTGAACGTGAGGCAGACACGCTACCATCCACACTACCGAGGCGGGCCCAACCTAATTAGTTTTCTACAATCACGTCATCTCCTGACCTGGCATTTAAGTTTTTTTTGTTCAGTGATGCAAGTATAGGTAGTGTTTTGTCTTTGTTGATTTTCATGTTATATCCATTTAGTGGTTATAACATTTCTTAAAAATATGCTGATGATGGGAGTGATGTACGCTACCAAAATGTTGATTTCTAAAAGTCTTTTTACCTGGCTTGTTTCCCAAGAATATCTTGAATATATTCATTGCCAGGAAAGCTTCAAGTCTTACTTTACAGATGTTTTCATTTACTCTGGCACCTAGTTGAAACCACTGTATTTCACACAATTTGATATGAAAATATCAAATGAAAATCAATGAATACAACAAAAAATTATATAATTCCATATGTATAAAGACTAAAATTGAGTCATACCTTTTAAAACTTGTAACTTCACTCACATCCTTTCACAAAATCAGGAACGTTTTCAAAACTGTTGCAGTTTCATCCTCAGCTGATTAGCGACTCATCACAGTTGGTTGTCTGTATCTCTTGTAATTGGCTCCCTTTACATAAGTTCAGTAGACCACTCACTGATGGTACATCAAAACACCAAAAAACAGATTCTCACTCAAGAAATTGTTAAATAATCCCTTAAAAGACACAATCCCACCAGAACAAAAATTAGGCATATATATAGGATAGATTGTGAAGACTGTGATAAATTTAATATTGGTCCGACAAAGAGAAATTTAAAAACTAGATTAACAGAACACCGTAGGAACATAAAATATAAACAAACAGAAAAATCAGCAGTTACTTTTCATTTCTGGAATGATAACCACCACATCGGAGAGGAGATCAAACTACTAAAACCATTGTCAACAAAAGTTGAACTTACAACATGGGAAAACATTTTTATCATTAAAAACATTCCAAATATTCAAAATTTTGATGTGCCATCAGTGAGTGGTCTATCGAACTTATGTAAAGAATCTTCCGAGAGAGGGAGCCAATTACAAGAGATCCAGACAACAACCAACTGTGATGAGTCGCTAATCAGCTGAGGATGAAACTGCAACAGTTTCGAAAACGTTCCTGATTTTGTAAAAGGACGTGAGTGAAGTTACAAGTTTTAAAAGGTATGACTCAATTTTAGTCTTTATACATGAAATTAGCTTCACTGTTAACGCTTTTATTTATAACTATTCAAAATTCCATATGTATATGTAATGATCTGTGAACAAAGTAATCCAAAATCAAAAAGTCAGAAAAATATCAAACTTAGATTCCAGTATCTCAAGAACAAAAAGCTTAGGTTTCTTGAATTGATAAAACTAATGGTAGTCAGTTTTATCAATTAATATGATGTTACTGTTACTAAATTCCCCCAAAAACATGTAAGGTTTCTTGCTTTGTCCTGAATTTTAACATATGTTCAAGTCAATAACATCTGAGATTATGAAAGTACAGTAAAGGGAGTTGCCATTGTTAAAGCTCTTAATAAAGGTAAACGTAATATTGACATGCAAGTTTCGTCAGTATCTGATATTCTCTAATATTTTGTTATCAATGTTTGTGGAGTATCATTTTATCAATAGTTGTTCCAGCTTATTTGGTATATTGGGAACATAGAGATATTAAAAGAAACAGCTCTTCTTTCTAATATGCGACACAACAATTTTTTTCTAATTCCTTCACACTTTTTGTTGTTTTTATATACAACCATGATTTTTAATATAATTTCTTTACTTTTGCGTGCAATTTCGTGTTAGTGGGCATTCTTTTAACGTTATTGTTTGTTTTCTTACTGCATAATGCAGCCATATTGAAGAATTCAGTGCAGCCAAATTATGCTTGTTTCTCCACTGAATGCAATGCTGCCAACATCCTACTTGTCCCGAAATTACACTATCTAGCAGACTAACACAAAGTAGTACGTAAATTGCACCACATAGCTAACTAAATACTAACATGGTTTAAGCAGGCTAAGTTTTCGCCCGGTCAAATTTTGTTACTCATGCTTTGCATCGACATGATGTTACTGGAGTGCTTCGTAGGAAATACATGTATGAGTTCGCAGACTGTATCGGACTAGTTCGGCTACTGCCGCGAAGTGTGTATGATGTCAAATGACACCAAGTATACTGCAAGGGGGAAAATTGGTGGTTCCGGCCATGTCATTCAAATTGACGAATGCAAAATAGGACAACACAAGTTTCATCATGGGCGCTGCAATTATAGACTGTAGAGCGTATTTGCATCCCTCGTGTTGTTGGAGCATATCGTCATCCGCACCTCATTTGTTTCCACGTCGATCATTCCCAAGATCCAGTTGCTCTCTATAACGCACCCACGATTAAACTTGTGTCGTCCTATTTTGCATTCGTCGATTTGAATGAAGTGGCCGGGACCACCAATTTTCTCCCTTGCAGTATACTTGGTGTCATTTGACATCATGCACACTTCGCGGCAGTAGCCGAACCAGTCCATGGGCTCATACATGTATTTCCTACAGAGCACTCCATTATCATGTCGTAGGATTTTTTATGTGCAAAGCAGTGCATGAGTAACAAAATTTGACCAGACGATAACTTAGCCTGCTCAAACCATGTTCCTTTGCACACGGACTGTGTCACCATGTCTGGAACATTTTTGCAGAAGTTGGGTACAAGTTTTGCGTATCTTTCTCATGTTGGCTGCAGTGCGACAAATGACTGGTCATCTGCTTGCGTATGCGTATACGTGCACCTTTGGACTCAGAAAATATTCTCGCATCACACACAAGAAAGTTTCTCCAAAGAAACAAATAGATCATTTCCCTCCATTTGTATATCTTTCATTTTCTCAGTAAGCTCATGGGTGTTACGCTGAGAGGTTGGGGGAGATCTTGACATTTTCTGAGTAACCAATTTGCCAAACTGTATGTGGGTGACTGTATGATATTGATGATTAATGACATTTTATGTCAGTTTTGTGATCCTTTATTAATCCATATATCCTTAATGTACTTGCACTATTACTTACTTGGGAATTATGGTCTGGAACCGTGAGTTGACTGGTATCCGCCCCTTTTCATCACGTTCAATTCCCATTTCTTCAAGACCAAGGTTATATGTATATGGTCGTCTACCCACACAGACAAGCAGCACATCACAATCCAACTAAAAACAAAAGATAACACTTAAGGCAAAATATAACACTAGGTATAAAAAAGAATGAATTTTAATTTTTGTGATAATAAGCTATTTTCAATAATAAAGGAACACTAAAGAGACATGTTTACTCTGTATATTTGTAGAAGAAGAGAAGATGATTACAGATTGGCTATGTTGAGCTTTGTCTCGTTGCTTTTGTCACAATATGTAGCTTCAATTTTCTGAGAACAGCTTGTTTGCACTGTCATCAAGTACTTACCTCTTCTTTTTTCGATGGATCTTTGGCATTTTCGATGCTAACTTTAATATCAGTTCCTTCTCTACGAGCGCCAGTAACTTTATGTCCTAGTTTAAACTTCAGCCCTTGCTTAGTTAATATTCGCTGAAATGTTTTTGAGACCTCTGCATCAATTCCAGCACCTCCTATTGAACTTAAAAATTCAACAGCTGTTACATCCGCACCTAGTCTACTCCACACTGATCCCTGAAAGCAGACAAAAGTAAATAAATCTAGTTTGTAATACAATGTGTTCTTATTCTCTGTCAGACATTATTGTTACTCACCAGTTCTAGACCTATCACACCTGCACCAATCAAAACTAATTTCTTGGGCACAGCTTCGAGAGATAACGCTCCAGTTGATGATACAATCGTTTTTTCATCAATCTGTTAACAAGAGAAATAAAACTAATTACAAATTAATATTCAAACAAATAAAAATAGCAGTATGTTGGTATCTAATACTAAGCAGTTGGCAATGAAGTCATTTGTTCTCTTGCACTCCAGTATTTTGATGTTATGTTGGTACATTGACTGAAGGTTGGGCAGTAGAGTAGGTGGTTTACATCCATATCTTCTTTAAGTGTACAGAAAGGAGTCCTCACTATACCAATCCTGAATAAATGTTTATTGAGACCGTCATGGCCTGTTACAAGTCTAAAAGTAGCTACAGAGGATTTTCTTGGTAGTGTATTGATTCCAGTCGTGTGTTACATAAATTTCCCCATAGTTTTCCTTTTATTTGTAATATATTATCTTCATGTAAAAAATAAAGCTAGCTACAGTGAAGCAACAAATATTACACAAATACAACTATTTGCAACAAAAACTTCACTTATCTTAAGAAAATGATGTAAATTTTTTCCTATTGATGAGATTGATTTCGTAAACCCTTGTTTACATCCACAAGCATCAAACAACTTTGTCAACGATACTATCAGAGGTTACTGTTTTTGCCAGTATTACCAAAATCTGAAAATGAAATAAACTTAAAAAATAGAATCAACTGCTGGTATTTCAAAATTCATTACGCGATGTTTATTTTTTAAAATAAATATTTTTTCCCAAACCATTAAATCTATTGGACCATTTAATTGTCTCAATAAACTTCTGCATTTATTTCATGGTTAATTTGGAACCAGAACGAAAGAACATTTTCATAACATTAAGTATTAACAAACTGAACAATCGGCTGTAGCAGATCATTTTTGGTCATATATAACATAAAAATAGAAAACAACTATTATGACAGTTATACTCATTCAATTTGTGATTCTTAGAGTCCGGTGCATCACTTTCATTGCTAGTATCCTCTGATGTGTTGACGATAATTTCATCAAATGCATTTTCTGTTACGTCGTTTCTGCAATATTTCACTTCCAGCACTTGGACCTTCTTACAATGTGTTGCGGTTACGGAAGATAATGCTTCTATAGCAAGTGTCCGCAGATTTGGAACCAACATGTCAGCAGTAGCGTTGCATCCTCTGAAAACATTCCTTAGTTTTGCCCACGCCAGCTCAGTGGCATTCAGATCACAGTTATACGGAGATAGACGAATAATAATGTGTCCCCTTTCGAGAGCCATAACATCCACAACATACCTTTGTTGTAAACTGGTTAGCTAATTAACCTCGAAATTGATCAAAACGAAATATGGTGGACATGATAAAGCTTAGTGTATTAGCCACTAGATGTCAGTGTATAGCACATTTCAAATTTCAAAGTTGTCATCTATGTTTACAGAGTTAGACGGAACTTACCGAATGAGGAATTGGAGCCCGATCGCTATTCTTATCGCGCGCATATAGTATAATGGAATAGTACAAAGTTCCTGCCTTATGGTCATGGTCATGCAGTCAATAAGGAATACTCCTTATGTGCAGTATCCGTGAAGCATTCCAGAAAAAAACGACCAGAATTGTGACAAAACCACTCATGGAAATTGCATCATGATAACGCTCCAGCTTATTCATCATTTTCTGGCAAAAAAACAAAACTGTTATATTGCCACAGCCAACATATTTGCAGGACATGGATGAAGAGAACCACATAAGGAGATAAAAAACAATCACTGAAGCAACGGAACACCATAACAAAAAATGAGCTGCAGAAGTGCTTACAAGAATGGAAAATGTGCTGGCACAAGTGTATTATATCTGAGGGAAATTAATTTGAAGAGGACAAAGCTTATGTTAATAAACTAGGACTCTTTATTGATCTCACTTGTATGTTTGTGGCTGCATGGCAGTTATACCAGGACAGCATTCCTTTGTGTTTGGTTCTTGCATCAATGTCTTCAAGAAGCAAATTTGTATGCAGGTAGAATGGGTGACAAGCAGTGGTGGCTCATGCATTGATTACTGGAATTTTGGCTTTGCTTAATTATTTGAAGATGAACGGTGATCTTTCTTTTTAGGAAACTTATTGACCACTCCCTCGTTGAACTTCGGGATGTTTTCTATCAGTTCTTTTTCTATGGAATTTCTTTTTCTTAAATAGGGAATCAATTTCTCCTGTATATTTAATCAACCCCCTGAACACCCCTTGATTTTGTGACCCTTCATGTTCTTCATGCCCTCTTAGGGGTAGCTCATGATAACCACAAAAAACGGAGACTACAGTAATAAATCGTTAAAATTTCACTTCTTAGTTTCGCTGTAGCAAAAGTCATTCTTTGTGCCGAACGCGCCTAATATTTGAATCATTTTGTTTTGTGTGTATACGAGCCAATGTATATATGTTTAGCTATGCAAGCAACTTCTCAGATTCAAGTTTAATTTATCTATGCTATACCAAGCGATAGTCATACAAGTATATGTTGCATTACACTGGAAAGAAAACTCTGTCAGCATCTGTTATTACAGTGTTTCTCAACCAAGGTTTTCTGGTAGCCTTATGCAGCTGTTTTCACTCAGTATTTTAGTTATTTATACTCTCTCTGTATTCAGAGTGATTTCTTATAGCTATCAAGAGCTAAATGAATGGCACATTTGAAATTGTTAAATTTCAGTGTTAACCATGGCTTATCCCTGTAATGTAGCAAATAAATTAGCTTGCGTATGATGTATACAGGCTTCTGATATTACTGTAGAAAATCTGGAATATTTGTTGTACGATTATGAAGGAGATGTTTAGGATATAGGTAGCAGTGGCGTGTACTGGTCTTCAGATGGCATGTTAGCTACTCCATTGTTTGGAGGAAATGGCGGGTCAAATATGGGTGATGTGGATCAGCTATTACTAGCTATCCCTCTTTACGAAAAACAGTTAAATGGTAAAAAAAGGTACTTTTATACCACTGGATATAACCATGCACAATTGTTTAGTAATTTTCAGAGCTGTAAATTCATGCAAGACATTCACCTACCTGTACTTGTGCGTATAAATAGCTTGTAGCCTAATTGAGTATTACAATACTACAAGGCCTATTTATACTGGGGGTAAGAAATTCACCACGACATCACCCCTCATAGTTGAGAGAAAACACTTCCTAAAAGTATACCACCCACAACCGAAAAAGTCGCAACCATTTCGTAAATATCTAGTGTGTTGCGAAAAAGAAGCACGCAAGGAAACCAATATTATTTGGTGTGAATCTGCAGATGTGCCCTTGAGTGTTTATCCAGGGTTGGGGGTGTACAATTCAAACAGAAACCTTTAAGGGTACGTTTGCATCCCTTATAGAACTAATTTAAATTTATTGTAAAATAGGAAGATTAGAATAATTGGCGTTAAATGTGCATTAAATGCATGTATGCGCTGGACGTCTATAGACGTCCATATCGGTTTGGGGCATTTTAACTTGGACGTCATAAGGGTTAATTTCAAATGAAAGCCAAGGAAAAGAGAACAGGGAACTGCTGATTTCACAGCCGCATATCCACTCATATTTCGTGTAAATTTCAGGACTGAAACATCGGCTATATTGTTTTTGGCAACTTGTTGCACTTTGAATAATGTTTAACACAGGAGTCGGACTTCCTCGTACTTTAATGTTACATTTCTCTTGCAGTGTTAAAGCGCCAAAATGAAGTGACTTTAAATACTTGACTGAATTACTCATTGTTACAATCACACCATTGATACCAGTACAAAAAGTCACGTTTGATTATACTTTACTGTCTGGAAACAAAAATATATTTGAATCACCATGAAAATCTTCAAAAACTGTTTATTTCACGAAAATCTGCACGAAATTGCACTTACACTGTTCTTGGGACTGCAAGCAATGCAGTCCATTGAGTTCACTAAGCTATAGGGCTCGCGGTAGGTTGAAATGTGAAGCGGGGGCTGGAGGAGGGGGAAATGGAAGCTATATGCACGTTAGCGAGTTGTCCTGGCAGTCCAAGAGGGAGAAGCGGCTTCACATATGAACTTGCCGCACAGTTTATGAACTTGTTTTAATGACTTACAATATATATAAATATGGATGTAATCTATTCAATTTAAGCAATTAAGCCAACAACAGTAAAATTAAAATTTGCTCTGGGGGGCTGCAGTCCCGCAGCTCTCCTTTATCGGCCACCACTGGTGACAAGCACAAACTTTGAAGAGTTTCTGACAATAGTGTCCTAGTCTCAAGAGCATCTCTGGATGTTGTTGAGCTATGTTGAAGCAACCAAGAGAAAAGAATGTCACGAGATGATACCTACTCTCTTTCTCTATTGATGACACTCGTACTTACCTCAATACCTGGGAAAGGTGTCACTTCTGAACCAGTAGCAATGCAAATGTTTTTGGTCCTCACAACTTCTTTACTGCCATCTTCTTTCATTGCTGTTACCTCATTGGCTCCTGTGATTTTACCATGTCCTTTAATCAGTGTTACCTGAGAAGGAAAATACAAAGTACAGAAGATATTTCATGTTACAGCTTTTATTCTATTTATGTAGAGATAATAACATAACCATTATATCGAGATTCAACTGTATTGGAACACCACAGTGAAGCGAAAAATTATTAAATTTTAGATGAGTCGCGTTTTTTACACATCTGCTTCATTTTCGTACCTATTTTGAGGACATGTTTCGCAAATCTTCGCTTGCATCTACGGCTCTTGTGCGACTCACAAGAGCCGTAGATGCAAGCGAAGATTTGCGAAACATGTCCTCAAAATAGGTACGAAAGTGAAGCAGATGTGTAAAAAACGCGACTCATCTAAAATTTAATAACATAACCATTGTTTTGGAACAGCTCCATGAATGTATGCGTGGGTTGTGTTATACAATTCTGATCATAGAGCATTACATAAAACAGTTACATGTGCAAGACCAATTGAGTTCACATTGAGTTCACTCCCACAATACATGGTAGCAGGTTATTGCTTGTCAATTACATTTTCTGGCCAAAGCACCATCCCTATTCAGAATAAAATTAAAGGTAAAGTTTATGGACAATAAAACAAATACAATTCACGAATTATAGTAAGTCTGACTTAACTTACCTGTGATAACTACACATATAATTTGTAATTTATTTCTTATCTTTCCTTTTAATCATCAAATAGAAATACCAAATCAAGATTACAATTATAAAATCCATACTGGAAAATGCCATATATTCCTAAATCCTGAAAATCCTACTTTTTTTGTTTTAATCTATGTCCTCCAACATTAAGTCATATCGGACGATGAATGGAATGGGTGAAATGATGCTCAAGTGAGCCCAGGGTCCATACAGCTTAGAGTTACCTGACATTCGTCTATCGGGATAAGGAAAAATCCTGGAAAAAACCTTATTCAGGTAACTCAACCTGACTGAGATTCAAACTTGGCACCTCTTAAACGTGAGGCAGACATGCTACCATTTACGCTACTGAGGCTGGCAATCCTACCATGTTGCTTGACATTGAATAATAGTTCAGTCTCATACACCTAAACCTAGGTTTTTGTGTACTGAAGGTCCTCTACTCCTTTTTACATATTTTGCCATTTCACCTATCCTAATCTACCTTTTTCTCTTAATTGTTCTTAGTCATCTCTCTTTAACTTTTTCTAAATAATTCCCTATATTTCTCTCGTTCTTTTCCCCTTTTACTGACATTTCTATAATGGGTGCATTATAAGTTGGTGATTGGCGTTTTGCCTCCACGTGCTGTTCAGCTGCGAAAACAAGGAGAGGAGATAAACACGTCACTGACACGTCATTGCCGTCACCTAGCAACCAGAAATCCACCAATCAAAAGTAAACTGTTGCCATAGCAACCCGAGCCGCTTATCCTATGTTGCCAACTCTATCGCACTACATCACGTGCTTTATGCATGACGCTATTCTATCGGCATGTTGAGGTTTACAGTAAACAGACACTGCTCCTATTGTTGCTTCGCTTATGAATCAGTAGTATCACAATACCGTCGTCGTTCATTGCCCTTTATTATGATACGGTATGCGTTGTTGGAAGGGAACAGGTGTGGATTTAGTTTCAAGGAATAGCTTATGACGTTTTCTGGGTCAATGACCAACCTTTACAGTTTAGTGACCAACCCTTACTTAGGGTATTTTTCCCTGTCATCACTGCCAAACTAAGAGTGTACTGCTTCAGGTAGTGAATGTTTCACAGAGTGTAAACAGCTTTATATTTTCGCAATATAATTCGTGTGTTTCAGTGATCAACTTAAACGTTTCTGTGATCAACTTTAGTGTTTCTGTAATCAACTTTAATATTTAGCTAATAATCGTTACTCATGGCTACCGCAAACACTTGTGCTACAGAAACAGACAGAAAGAAGCTATCTGCGAAGACCACAAAAATGTTTTTGGGCACGGAATCCCAATTAAAGGACAAGCAAGGGAAATTGTATGTTCCGTAAGAAAATATATTGAGGATGAAAGAGACAATGGGAGTCCAATAATTCCCGTTTCAAAAGTACTGGACAGAACCTCAGCTGCTGTTGGTGTAAGTAAGAATACCATAGTTAGAGTAGGGAAAGAGAAATACGCTACTGAAGAAAATCAGGCATGTACATCGCGGTTACAAACTCGTATGCTCTACTTAGGTAACTGCTCACTTAAACGTGTAGACAGTCTTACGGCAATCTTACGATTAATACTGCAGTATGCAAATTTCTAGGAATATGTGCATGTACATTACTGCAACTGACTGCAACCGAACTTCCACCTCCCCTCTACCCGTCACCTTCACTGCCTAGCACGTGGAGAGGGACGGTTAAGTGGCAACGCTGCTATCCCCTCTCTTTCCCCACTCCTTCAACCGTCAATCACCAACTTATAATGCACCCATAATAATTACTACTTTCAAAAGAGAAGTAACTGGGGAGGGTCTTGGGAACATAAAATGAATGATGTGTTGAAGCAAATAGGTATGGATCATTCTTGGATACATGCAGAGTATGGGTATGGAGGCTTCTGGAAAGAAGTTAAGCTAAGATTAGAAGATATTGACAGACAAGACACTTTTGCCAGTACAAGAGACAAAAGCTCACTGAGATTATATAGAGAAATAAAAACAACCTGAAGGAGGAAAGGACACATGTAATAAGTTAGGGTGAGAAGGTTTTGCTTGGGCGAGAACAGGAGTGAGAAAGGTATAGGTCAAGATAGGAAGCTAGATAAATGTCCATTGTGTGGAGAAGAGAATGCAGAATTCCAGTGAATATTATATTGTAGTCAAACAAAGATATGGAGACAGCAGGTCTGGCTACGTAAATGGGACAATTTGGGGGGCGAAGTAGTAATTTTACTCTGCAAGTTGCACAAATCATGTAGTTATTTAGTGTAAGTATAATTTCTCCAAGTATATACACATACAGAATAGTAGCTTTGGTTATGTTTTCTTCAAAAAGTTTTTGAACAAGCTTTGTACACAATATTTATCACTATATATTTACCTTGTTTTGTTTGAACAAATGTACAATTCCGCTTGTTAGTGCCTTCACCACAGATCTCTTCTCTTCCATGAACTTGTCCATGTTCAAATTAACGCTAGAAACTAGAAAAACAAGACTGTTTATTTACTTCCTTAGTTATATAATTTTAACATTTCCAATTAAACATATGTCTAATCTCACTTTACCTTCTATTCCTCTTCTTTTGAAATCCTCTGAGTGTGCCATGTGATAAAAGTGTGAATTATTTAGCAAGGCTTTGGAAGGAATGCACCCAACATTTAAACAAGTTCCTCCCAATGTTGGATCTTTCTCAATACACACAGTCTGAAAACCAAAACATCTCTAAATGTAATAAGTGTTACAACTACCTTCATCACAAAACATATATGGAAGCTGTGGAAAAATTCATTTTTTGCTTCTCCTAAATATGTAAGCAGAGGAAGTATAGTAAAACCACATTAAACAAGGTGTCTGAATAACTCAGATCAGTTTTGGAGAAAAAAAAAGTTTATCATAGTAAATGACTTCATGGAAATAATCATTTCTTCTACACTGGCTGTGTGTAGGCTAAGATTTGAATGAGTAGAGCCAGACTGATAAATTCAATGCCATAGCCAGGATTTGAACCACAGATCTCCCACTCTCCATGCGGTTGCTCTAACCAACTGAACTCTATGACCAACGTGTGTAGTGTTTAACGCCCGCTTTTACTACATACGGCACCGCAGGCGATGACACTGATGATACATGAGATGAAGATGGAGCACCGGTGGAATGAGATGGCGGGGGAAACCGGAGATCCCGGAGAAAACCCACCCCGGCGCCGTGTTGTCCACCACAAATCTCACTTTGCGGTCGCCTGGGATCGAACCCGTATGACCAACGTGCCGACATGACATTAAATTCTCCAACTGACTCGTATGTTTCCCGGTAGACCACTAGGAGTTTAATATCATGCCTAAGTTTTCTAAATGTCTGTTTACTTTTATTAGTAGAGTATTTGCCCTATTTTGTACTTCTATTTCTGTTTTTCCTGTTACTAAAATCGTGGTGTCATCCGCATAGCCTATTGCTATTCCCCCTGCTTCTTTTATTATTTGAAATAAGCTGTTTATATACAGTTAGGAATAAATATGGTCCTAATTTTGAGCCTTGGGGCACTCCATGTGTTACTTTTTTGAATGTTGATCGAAATTTCATTAACTTTCCATTTAAAGCATGTATTATTTCCATGCATTGTTTTCTATTTTGTAGATAGGAGCCAAGCCATAGTAGTGATATGCCTCTGATTCCATAGTTTTCCAATTCTGACATCAAGATTTCTATGTTAACGCAGTCGAAGGCCTTGGAAAGATCAAGGAAAACAGCGACTACATGTTCTTTTCTATTTAGGGCATTTATAATAATGCCATTTCCTCTGCAAATTGCTTCTACTGTAGACTTTTTCTTTTGAAACCCAAACTGACATTCTGATGAAATTTGAAATTTTTTGCAAAAGCTTTGTAACTGTGTTAGAAATAACCCTTCTACTATTTTAGAGAAAGTTGAGCATAAAGATATTGGTCTATAATTTTACATTATTAATTTTGAGTTCTCATATGCTATGAGACACACACCTTTTGTGGCGATTTACTATGCTGTAAGTACTTAAGTCCCAGGCTTCATAGTTAAACCACTGTGTTATTCAGGTAAATTGATGGAAATAATCATTTCTTTCACACTAGCCGTGTGTAGGCTAAGGCTTGAATGTGTAGAGCCAGACTGAAAAATTCAATGATCTCCGTGCAACTTTCAACGTGGATTATTCATTCATTCTTTATTCATCCTTTTAAAACATATACATGTTTTTGGACACGTCATGGTTACAAAGTATATGTACAAAACAAAGAAATAAAATGGTACAAGTTATTTACTATAGTACATCAATAATCATACATTATTTTTTACAAATTTACTGTATTTACAATTCTTTGTATACAAATTCTTTTATTGAGTAGAAACATCTATTTATACAATACTTTTTAAGTTCCTTTTTGAAAATGTTATGGTTTTGGATGCTTTTTAGGTATGGTGGAAGTTTATTGTAAAGTTCACATGCTGATGCTATTGGTTTAGTTTTATATAATTCTATTGAATGCATTTGTGGGGGATAGTTGACTTTTTTTCTTGTAAAGTAATGAAAACAAAGTCATAATTTGTAGATTTTTAAATGCTTCTTTACATGATTCAGTTTGCTTTAATCCCTGGATCAACCTCACTGCTCTTTTTTGCAGTAAGAAAACTCGGGTTGTATGTTTCTTTTTACTATGACCCCATGCTATAATACCGAAGGTGAGGTGAGGATGGATTTGTCCGTAGTATATTGTTGTCAATAACTCTTTATTGTGTAAGCATGCGAATTTTTTTATGATGAATAGACTAGTACAGATCTTTTTGCATATTTTATCTATATGATTATCCCAATTGAGATGTTGATCAATTATTACTCCTAAGAAGTTGCTGTATTCTACGTCTTCTATTTTGTCATTTCCAATGAAAATATCAATATTTTTTATGTTTTTATTTTGTGTATACATTTCTATTTGTTTATATTGACGTGTAAGTTTGACTGCAAGTGCTGGATTAAGTGTCTTGTATTTTGTGACGTTACTGTTTCTAAATTTTTTCTCCGATGCCTGTGTTAATAATTGATGTATCGTCTGCGTACATTGTAATTTTGCTTCCAGGTAAATTTGGCATGTCAGTTATATAAATAATAAACAGTAGGGGGCCAAGAACAGATCCTTGTGGTCCTCCATATTTTACTTCGAGACTTTTTGAGTAATAATCTTTTATGTGATTGTGTGACTGATGTGTGGTTTTCGTTACCTGAGTTCTATTCTTAAGATACGATTTTATTAAGTTGAGTGGAGTACCTCGAATTCCATAGTTATATAGTTTGTCAAAAAGAAAATCGTGCTGTACGCAATCAAACGCTTTTGTCAAATCTAATAATATGCAGTTATTATCCGTGTGACTAAGTTTTCTATTATGTGATCTTGATTTCAGCTATAGCCTGCTTTGTTGACCTATTTTTTCTGAATCCAAATTGTGCCTCGTTTAAAATGTTATGTTTTTCAAGACATTATCAAGACAAGAGTGCAATGATCCACATTCGGCAACAAGGCTCCATCCTTTGCCACTGTAAAACACTGGTATAACAAATTTAATCATGGCCACCATTCGCTCAATGATGAAATGTTAAGGTCATGCAAAATCAGTTGATGTACAAAAACTAATAATGCAAAATCATGCGACATATTGTGAGATTGAGGGAACCGTTGTCAAATGCTAGGCTTTGGCAATGAAGCCATTAGCTCTCTTGCTCTCCAATATTACTGTGTAGTGGGTCCAGCAGGTTGAACTTCGAGGTTAGAAGATGTTCTTCAGTCATTTCCTCTTTTTTGTTGTCAAATGCTAGGCTTTGGCAATGAGGCCATTAGCTCTCTTGCTCTCCAATATTTCTGTGTAGTGGGTCCAGCAGGTTGAACTTCACAGGTTAGAAGATGTTCTTCAGTCATTTCCTCTTCTTTGTTGTCAAATGCTAGGCTTTGGCAATGAAGCCATTAGCTCTCTTGCTCTCCAATATTACTGTGTAGTGGGTCCAGCAGGTTAGAAGATGTTCTTCAGTCATTTCCTCTTCTTTGTTGTCAAATGCTAGGCTTTGGCAATGAGGCCATTAGCTCTCCTGCTCTCCAATATTTCTGTGTAGTGGGTCCGGCAGGTAGGGCTTCACTGGTTAGATGTTCTTCAGTCATTTCCTCTTCTTTGTTGTCAAATGCTAGGCTTTGGCAATGAGGCCACTAGCTCTCTTGCTCTCCAATATTTCTGTGTAGTGGGTCCGGTAGGTAGGGCTTTACAGATTAGATGTTCTTCAGTCATTTCCTCTTCTTTGTTGTCAAATGCTAGGCTTTGGCAATGAAGCCATTAGCTCTCTTGCTCTCCAATATTACTGTGTAGTGGGTTCGGTAGGTAGGGCTTTACAGATTAGAAGATGTTCTTCAGCCATTTCCTCTTCTTTGTTGTCAAATGCTAGGCTTTGGCAATGAAGCCATTAGCTCTCTTGCTCTCCAATATTACTGTGTAGTGGGTCCAGCAGGTTGAACTTCACAGGTTAGAAGATGTTCTTCAGTCATTTCCTCTTTTTTGTTGTCAAATGCTAGGCTTTGGCAATGAGGCCATTAGCTCTCCTGCTCTCCAATATTTCTGTGTAGTGGGTCCGGCAGGTAGGGCTTCACTGGTTAGATGTTCTTCAGTCATTTCTTCTTCTTTGTTGTCAAATGCTAGGCTTTGGCAATGAAGCCATTAGCTCTCTTGCTCTCCAATATTTCTGTGTAGTGGGTCCGGCAGGTAGGGCTTCACAGGTTAGAAGATGTTCTTCAGTCATTTCCTCTTCTTTGTTGTCAAATGCTAGGCTTTGGCAATGAGGCCACTAGCTCTCTTGCTCTCCAATATTTCTGTGTAGTGGGTCCGGTAGGTAGGGCTTTACAGATTAGAAGATGTTCTTCAGTCATTTCCTCTTCTTTGTTGTCAAATGCTAGGCTTTGGCAATGAAGCCATTAGCTCTCTTGCTCTCCAATATTTCTGTGTAGTGGATCCGGCAGGTAGGACTTGACAGGTTAGAAGATGTTCTTCAATCATTTCCTCTTCTTTATTGTCAAATGCTAGACTTTGGCAATGAAGCCATTAGCTCTCTTGCTCTCCAATATTTCTGTGTAGTGGATCCGGCAGGTAGGACTTCACAGGTTAGAAGATGTTCTTCAGTCATTTCCTCTTCTTTGTTGTCAAATGCTAGGCTTTGGCAATGAGGCCATTAGCTCTCTTGCTCTCCAATATTTCTGTGTAGTGGGTCCGGCAGGTAGGGCTTCACAGGTTAGAAGATGTTCTCCAGCCATTTCCTCTTCTTTGTTGTCAAATGCTAGGCTTTGGCAATGAAGCCATTAGCTCTTTTGCTCTCCAATATTACTGTGTAGTGGGTCCAGCAGGTTGAACTTCGAGGTTAGAAGATGTTCTTCAGTCATTTCCTCTTTTTTGTTGTCAAATGCTAGGCTTTGGCAATGAGGCCATTAGCTCTCTTGCTCTCCAATATTTCTGTGAAGTGGGTCCGGCAGGTAGGGCTTCACTGGTTAGATGTTCTTCAGTCATTTCCTCTTCTTTGTTGTCAAATGCTAGGCTTTGGCAATGAGGCCATTAGCACTCTTGCTCTCCAATATTTCTGTGAAGTGGGTCCGGCAGGTAGGGCTTTACAGATTAGAAGATGTTCTTCAGTCATTTCCTCTTCTTTGTTGTCAAATGCTAGGCTTTGGCAATGAAGCCATTAGCTCTTTTGCTCTTCAATATTTCTGTGTAGTAGGTCCGGCAGGTAGGGCTTTACAGATTAGAAGATGTTCTTCAGTCATATCCTCTTCTTTGTTGTCAAATGCTAGGCTTTGGCAATGAGGCCATTAGCTCTCCTGCTCTCCAATATTTCTGTGTAGTGGGTCCGACGGGTAGGGCTTCACAGGTTAAAAGATGTTCTTCATTCATTTCCTCTTCTTTGTTGCTCAGAGGACAATTTGGACTTGTATAAATTCCTATTCTGTGTAAGTGTTTGGCCAAATAATCATGTTCCGTAAGTAATCTAAAATTTGCTACTGCAGTTACTAAAATTAGGCAAATGAGTCAACCTTGTATATACTTTCCTCCACTTACAACTTGGCACTCCACTTTTTAAAATACTTCTTTTTATTCTATATATTGCTACTGCCGCTTTACGTGGGATTTCTGGAATAATTTCTGGATTTTTAATTAAAATGTTCCATTTTTTATCTTTGGCTTTGTTAGATATTGATTGGTTTTTAATAATAACTAAACACTAGTAACACAACTTCACTTATCTTATTTAAATCCTGGGACCGGTTTCAAAGCAAACATCTGCTTTATCCTCAGCCACTCAGCTTGACACTCACCCACTTACTGACTGACTGACCTTGACCACTACCGGAGTTTGAAGAATAGCTCCTTATCTAACTGCCATCTACTGGGGACAACACAAACTTATTGATGATGTCTATTGGAGGGATATCAAAATTCATTACGTGATCCTTATTTTTCAAAATAAATATCTTCTCCCAAACCATTAAATCTATCGGTTCCTTCAATTGTTTCAATAATTTAACTTCTGGATTTACTTCATGATTATATGACCAAAAATGATCAGCCACTGCCGATTTCTCGGTCTGTCTATATTTAATATTTCTAAAATGTTCTTTCGCTCTCGTTTCTAAATTACGCTTGGTTCTGCCAATATAGATCTTATCGCATTCTAAACAGTTAACTTGATAAATACCAGATTTTTTGTTGTCTGAAATTTTGTCTTTTTTAGAAAAATATAGCAAATTCTTTATACTGTAATTATTATGAGGTGCTAGTATTATACCCACTTCTTTGAAAATTTTTTGGAACTTTTTATTTGCCCATGGATGATAAGAAAATTTTTTGAAAATATAATCCTTTTTTACTTTTTTAAGAGTGGAAACATCATTAACATTTTTTTGATATTTAAATTTTTCCACTCTTCTGATTATAAAATCTTTATTAAAGCCGTTAATTAAAGCAGTGTTTACAATATGTTTATATTCCGCATTAAATTCTTTGAAACCGGTCCCAGGATTTAAATAAGATAAGTGAAGTTGTGTTACTAGTGTTTAGTTATTATTAATAACCTAGTTTACTTCACTGTCAGCAGCTTCAGTTTTTTACATAACAATTGATTGGTTTTGTTTGTTTTTATATTTGTTTTTGATTAATCTTTTTATGGATGTAAAGGGTAAGTTTTTACTTTTGTTCTGAATTAAATTTGCACCCTTTTTGGCAAGAAAATCAGCTGATTCATTTCGAAGCAATTCCACAATGTGCAGGTATCCACTGTATGTGTGTTTGGAGGAATTTAGTAACAGTGACGTCAAAATTAATATAAAAATTATTTGTGGTTGGTTTATTGACACTCGTCACTTACTTTTTCATATATTTATGAGAGACTAGTTTCAAAGGCCCTGGCCTCCATTTTCAATCTCTTCCCAACTGGCATCTGTTGTTATCTGCTCTCTCTGGTGGTGGAACTATGAACTTTTTTGTCAAATTATCTGCTGGCGGGATTTCAAAGTTCATTACGGGATCCTTATTTTTCCAGATGAATATGTTCTCCCATGTTGTCAATCTATTAAAAGATTAAAAAGTCCTTCCCATTGATCTTCAAGGTTTGGTATAGATATGTTGACGACATCTTTGCAATTGTACCAAGTAAACATTTAGATGATGCATTAAAATTACTCAATCTGCAAGAAAGGACTATCAAATTCACAATAGAAAAGGAAATCAATGGACAACTACCTTTCTTGGATCTAAATATCATCAGGAATGATACAAAAATAAAATTTGGAATTTACAGGAAGCCAACACATTCAGAAAATTATATAAAAAATAATAGCCACAACCCAATTACACATAAACATGCAATAATAAACAGCCTTACACACAGACTAGTCAACATACCCATGGAAAAAGAAGAATATTTCAAGGAACAAAAAGCAATAATACACATAGCAGAAGAAAACGGATACAACAAAAGTTTGGTGTTGAAGAAAATTAGAAAATCTAAACTAAAGAAAACCATTAAGGAAGCAACCACATTTATTAAAGAAAAAGAAAGCAACAGCATATTCAGTTCATTCACATATCATCCAAAAACATTTAATAAATTTAAAAAGATATTCAAGGAACAAAATATCATCTTGGCACCTACTAATAGATACTCAATTTTAAAATTACTAAATTAAAAAACAAAAGATGAAATTCCTTCAGGTAACAAATCTGGAATATACCAAATAAATTGCAAGAATTGTGAAAAATGCTACATAGGTCAAACAAAAAGAAATTTAAAAACCAGAGTCAAAGAACACTTTAGAAACATCAGATTGAAACAAGAAGACAAGTCAGCAGCAGCATTTCATTTTTGGAGTGAAAACCATGACATTGATCCAAATCCAAAATTATTAAAAGGAGTGATAAACCAAAATAGATTGACAACATGGGAGAACATATTCATCTGGAAAAATAACTATCGCGTAATGAACTTTGAAATCCCGCCAGCAGATAATTTGACAAAAAAGTTCATAGTTCCACCACCAGAGAGAGCAGATAACAACAGATGCCAGTTGGGAAGAGATTGAAAATGGAGGCCAGGGCCTTTGAAACTAGTCTCTCATAAATATATGAAAAAGTAAGTGACGAATGTCAATAAACCAACCACAAATAATTTTTATATCCACTGTAATTTAGTTATTTTCTGTAGTTTTTTAATTTGTTGGATCATTTTGTGACATTCTTTAATTTGGATTGACCTCATTTTATATGAACTTATTGCACATAATGCTGCTTTAGAATCAGAAAGTATGACAGCATTTTTGAATTTATCTATTCTGTATAGAAGGTGTTGGAGTGAAATATGAATAGCCGTTACTTCTGCATCAAAATTTGTTGTGTGGTATCCTGCTGGTTGATAGAATGAGAACAGTGCACACTTAATTCCTGCTCCTGAATTGTTGTCCAAGTTAGATCCATCTGTGTAGATATGTAACCATTCTTCAGGTGGGTATCTATTGTTCACAGTTTCTAATGCTAGTGCTTTTAGTACAGGTTTGGAAGTTTCAGATTTTTTAACCATTTGTTCTAAATCTAATTGAATATTAATAGGTTCAAAAGTCAGTGGGTTTTCTTTGATTAAAATGCTTTCTTTAGAATTAGGAAGATTCAGATGTTTTTAATTCCATAACTTTGTGTAGGAAACTTGTGTTTTCATCTTGATTGGTTGTATTAATCTTTTCTCCCATTTTGTTGTTTTTAACCGCAACATTTTTTTCATGTTGTATTAGTGCCTGCTCCTCTAAAGTTAGATGTCTTGGATAGTTCCGAGTTAGGGCTTGCATTGCCGTGATTGGAGTTGATTTTGCTGCACCAGTTATTAGTCGCAGGGCCTGATTTTGGCATACTTCGCGGTGATTTATGTTAGAACTGTTTGCTGTAATTATTACCTCTGCATTATAAAGAAGTATTGGCTTGATGAATGTTTTGTATGTGGTGTTCAGTGTCTCCCAAATACTGCCCCACTTCACTCCAGCTATCTTTTCAAAATTGAACATTTTTTTGTTGATTTGTTTACTACTGCTTCAATATGATGTCTCCAAGATAATTTTGAATCAAAAATTGCTCCTAAATATTTTGTTTCATATGTTTCAGGTTTGTTTTCTTGAACTGCAGATTTAGTTTAGGGATTTTCTTTTTTAAGCTAAATATTTGGAATGTTGCTTTATCAGTATTTATTTTCATCAAATTGTTGTCAGTCCACTTTTCCAATAGTATCAGAGCCTTTTCCATTGACGTTTTGGATTTCTCTATTTATGGGGAAGATCTCCACATGATCATGTCATCTGCAAAAAGTGCTGTCTTTATTTCTGTGTTTGATACAGCCGCGGGAAGATCATTGATGTACATGTTGAACAAAGTTGCACTCAGTACTGCACCTTGTGGTAGGCCCATTTTTATTTGTCGGAATTTGGAAGTACTGTCATTGTATTTTGTAGCACAGAAATGTTGAGAGAGAAATTGAGTGATCTAGTTTAACATGTTATCTTGAATGCCTAGTTTTGAAAGTTTCTCAAGAAGTTTATGCCTCCATACTGAATCGTATGCTTTTTCAACATCAATGAAAATTGATAGCATATCTTGATTTTTGTTGAAAGATTCTTTGACATCTTGGGATAGTTGAATTGTATTTTCTTTAGTATATAAACAACAGAATATTTGAAGACGCAAAAAATCAAACTGATAGGTCATCCAACTTACAGTCCTGATTTGGCACACAATGACATTTTGTTACCGATGTTTATCATCGGCAGAAGAAGTTGTTGATGTCTTCAAAAACCATGTTTTGATGTTGTCCCAATAAGACTGGAATAAACGCTTTGACAAATGGTTCAAACAGATGCAAAAGTGTATTGATCATAAAGGAGAATATTTTGAAAAACAATAAAACAGTTTTCAATCAGAAATTACTTTGTTTTAATTATTAGACTCAAAATATAAACAATGCCCTTATATAAGGTAAGAGTGTTATATGTGCTTTACGCATAGAGTTTAAGTAGGAGCAAAGCTGGCTAGGCACACCCAATTGTGCATACATGAAATGCTGTGTGCCTGTTAGGTATCAAATGAAGAACCCTGTACCTTAGATCACATACACATGTGTGCGCTGACACATTCACATTCATTCACACTGTCCATACTTCCAACTCTGAAGAGATAGGAAATAATCTTAGATGGAGAAAAATTCTGAGCAACAACTAGGAAATGAGCCTAGGAGCCCTTCACAGCAAGCAGGTACACTACTGAGCTACAAGGCTAGTGGGATAGGTATAATGAATCTTCATATGCCTGAGAAGAATAAAGAGCATTTTCATTGAGAATAAAGGCCCACAATATGAAAGAATCTGGGTCAGATAAGTAATTGCAGACCAGGATATTTTCCTTGAGGTTATAGGTTCAAACTCAGCAAAGGGCAATGGATTTTTTAGTCATAACAATCCTTAGCATCACTTAGCTAGACGTCCCATGTTGTGGGTTTATAGTATGTACAATAATTTCGAACCTGTTAAAAGAGACCTCAGAGCAAAATTAAACGGTCTTAATTAGACAGTCTTTCATACCATTTATAGAATGGGACCTGAGAACCTTAGAAGTTAAAGAGCACCTATAAACAAAAACACATTTCATTTTATGAGTGTCTTGATATTACATTTAGGTCTTAATAATAATATTTGTGAATATACTTGATACAAAGACTTTTAAGAAAATGCCTGCTGATTACTATCTTCATTTCAGTTCTCTATAAAACAGCTGACAAAATACACTTTGACAGAAAAGCACAAACACAAGTCTTACCTTCATCCCCAACTGGGCAGCCTTGATTGCTGCTACATATCCACCAGGTCCAGAACCAATAACTACTACATCAGCTTCCTCTCCACTTGAGTAGAGTCTGCGTTGTACCGCTGTGAGGACAGGAAGCACCCTTTGGCTCCTTTTCAAGCATTGTGGCTGAAACAAAATATACAACTCTATAATCTACAAAACAGAAACAAGTAATCCTAATTACGTAAAAAATGAAGCTAGCTACAGTGAAGCAATGAATATTACACAAATATAACTATTTGTAACAAAAACTTCATTTATCTTACGAAAATGATGTTAATTTTTCTTATTAATTGAGATCGATTTCACAAACTGACAACGCAAGCAATTTGTTTGTGAAGTTGATCTCGAAAAATAAGAAAAATTTAAATTTTCTTAAGATAAGTGAAGTTTTTGTTACAAATAGTTACATTTCTGTAACAAGTAATCCTACTTGCTTGGTAGTTACAAAGGTGGATGAAATATAATTTTCTTTTTATATACGTTATGGAACTACTTTTGAAGTTAGGAGCTTATATTCAGGGATGCAGTACAATAACATGAACATAAGAAATTTCACATTCAGATTTCAATTGCGCTAATTTGTGACCAATCAACCAGGGCCAGTTGTTTAGCATCCTCTAGTTCTAAATAGCTTGTTATTTTGCCAATGGCGCTACTGGCAAACTTGGAGCTTACAGACTCATGTGGGTTGTCATTGATCCTGGGAGGATTCAGTTTCTGCTTATAGCATGATTGTTGCCAGTGGAGTGAAAAGGCAAGCCTTGAGTTTTAGGGTTAATTCTTCACATATAAGTACAATAAGAATGGCATCAAAAGTTGTGGGCAAAAGTGACTGTGACTGTGTGATCAAAAACCTTTTAAATCAGTCCTTGAGTTTGTTGAAAAATGTCACGTTATTTCAAATGGAAGGCCAACTTGGATCTTAAACCTTTAAAAACTAAATCACACGGTTGCTCTGAAAGGTATTTTAATAGCACTTGGTATAACGAGTTTCTTTGGCTGTCTGGTTGTGACAAATAATTGAAATTATTTTGTTGGCCATGCCTGCTTTATTTTAATGAAAAAAATGCGTGGAAAACAGATGGCATCATAACATGGATAGTTTTTGCACCTTAAGAGTTTATCCTGAAAATTGAAAAACTCATACGGCTTCCATTGTTATGGTGGTTAAGTTTGGAAAAACAAGAACTAACACTTCTTTGAGTGACATTTAAGAATTCAGTTGAGAAGCATAATGAAGGTTTGAAAAGAAATAAATATGTAATGGGGTGATTGATAAATGCTGTTTGATATTTAGCACATAACTAACATTAAGGAATAGTGAAATACCAAACCTAGAAGATCCATGGGAAGATCTTTTTAATTTGTGTTTCTAATGCACTCATAATAAATTTGCCAAAAAGGCTGAAAGTGGGTTGCCCATTGATAACCAAAGAAGTATGCAAAAACTACAGATGTTCCCAGCAAAGAGAGCAGATACAGACAGGATTTACACAGGTTAACTAGTAATTTTCGTTATCCCAAGGAGTTTATTACAATGGCATAGTTTTATTTAAGTCACTTCCATTTTAAGTAAAAAATTACATATAAATAAGGTTAAATTCAAGTTCACATTAAAATTATATTTCATTACACTTTCTATACTGATGAATTTCATTCTTGCAAAAGTACTTGCAATGATTAACTTAGAATTGTAATTATAAATGAGCTGTTTTGCTGTGTGGAAGTCTGGTTTTAATTTAGTCACATGTGTCAAATTTTAATTTTAAAATTAATTTTTATATTATTACTGGTTTTTTGGTACCACAACATTCTGAGATAGAAAACACATTAAACAATTATCAAACGAATCTAATGGTACAAATCTAACAATCTACCCATGCCAAGAAATAATTATCATAAAAAAATGTATCTTTTTATTTATTTCCCAGTATGCATTAGAAGAAAACTGTGAATATGAACCAGCACCAATTCAAAAATATGATTACTCTAACAGACAATAAGGAATAGCTGTATATGACCATTATGTGTAATCTGTCCCATATATCAAATATTTACCTGCTGCATGACAAAAGACTCTTTCATAGTAAATGGGGAGTGAGTATATTAAAATGGTTTTAAATATTTCTTTAAGAATTCACATTGATAGGGATTGCCTAATAGTTTTAGGTAACATGGTAGATTATAAATTGTTATTGCAGAATAGTTCTATCCTTTTTAAAATAATTTTAATCTGGCTGCTGGACTATGCAAATTGTATGCATACCTCATATCGTGGTCACTGCTTATCCTGAGAACAGCAGCCAGCGTCTGGCATAGGCAGCTATTGCCAACCATGCAATTCAAATACAGTCACATTAATATACTGTCAACTAATCCATATCAAAATATCGCCAATCATTCAATAGAACTGATATGGGAGCCTTTCTCAATAAACATTTAACCTCTTTACACTGAAAGTTAAGCATATGAAAAACAACCTCTGCCTTGCAAAGAATGCACCATCATGACTAACAAAGTAATACAGTAGCCTTTCTACATCAAGGAATGACTAATCAGACTATTGCCTTCTTCCATCATCAGCCATTAATAAAAGCACTAAAGAGAAGAAAACCAAAATATGGAATTTTATTTATCAGTTACCATTCATTACTATTCCTGTTCTCTATTATTGGTGTAAATAAAGGACTACAGCTATGACAGGGACCCATGCTACAAATAATGCATAATACTTTTCTTGTGGTATTACCACTTTCTTTCTGTATAATTGTTTGCAATCATGCAGCAAATGAGATGTCATAATTCGGTAATAATATTGATGTATGACGTGTTCAGTATTCTCGAGTGTTGTCACCCTATAACCTATAATAAATAAGACATTTCTTTGAATGCTTTCTAAATGTATAGTTATGCAATTCCAAGTTTGTACTAGTTTGTACTAATTAAGGTACTTTATTGCAATTTCGAGTTCACAAAATTTAACAATGGTTTTCACAACTCTGACTCGCCAACGCTTGATGAAAATATGCACATATCCAATTGTCAACGGCAATCTATTAAACAGTGTTATGTATTATGTTTGTCAATTTGATTCCCAACTCTAAAACTTGCCCTTAGAAAGAAGATTAGGGACAAGGAAAATGTGGCACTGTTTTAAGATATGGATATTCAAGAATAAATTAATGTGTACGCTTAAGACTAGAATTAGATACATCCACAACACAAATTATGTTAACTCTAACCTTTATAGAGGAGGTTAAACGAATTAAAGCATTCGACTGCATATTTAACACCATTCCCTTCAGGGAAGCAGTAAAGAGACCTGTTTCATTTGCACCAACTGAAGAAAAATATTTGTTCAGAAAAATGAACACGAAGTAACATTTTATTTATGATAAAAATTAAATACTATCTTAGTTAGTAATACTATAGGACATTTTCTTGTTATTATTCATTAACTGGATAAGTACGTTCATTATCTAATAGCTTTTAACTTGCATTTATTGGTGCAACTGATTACATTTTATATTACAAGCTGTAACAACATTCAACATTACTAATCATAATCGCAAAGTATGAGGAGAAAGTGCTATCTGGGTACAATTTAAATAATACATGAAAAAAATTGTAAATTTTGGGAAACCATACAGATTTTTAATTATCTTCTAAATTAGGTCATAATAATAAAGGGATATTTCCTTCCTTAAAAATTTAGTTGAAGTAGGGGATTTTATTTCACATTTGTTGTTTTGTTGCCAGCCTTCTACCTTATTTTGTTTCTGTAGTACCTTGTTCCACGCGAAATTAAAATAGCGCGGGACATGGGTGATGATAACTGCGATACTTTAGCAAAGCATTTGTGTTAAAATAATGAAAGTAATATTTTATTTTCCAGAAAACTTTTATTCCGGGATACTAGACTGCTTATACATTAACTTGACAATCCTTGAATTTTAAGACTGGCATTTGCACCTAACCTAGAGGTTTCTGTTCAAAGTGCCACAGTGAGGCTAGTGTGAATCTAACCAGTAAGTTATTACTAGTATAAAAATAATGAGGGTAAATTATGACAACAGATTGTATACTGAGTTTTGGAATAGAATACATGTATAATAATTTGGTGGTAAAAATGGCAGCTGTAGTGATATTTCACATGTGATTAACATTTTCTTATAAGTTATTATTGTTGTTTTGTATCCTTTATGACTAATTGAAGTTTTATATGATGTAATGCACTTATTGAAAACTAAGACAAACACAATGAATATGTATAATGAAATATATTGAGGGTGCTAATCTGTGAAGCATAGCCAAGGAATATTTTCATATAAGCAGAGTGTAGCACTCCAAAGCAGTGGGAAAGCATAGCCGGAGGAAATTTACAATGGCAATGTATCAACCAAATTCAAGTCCTTCATACAAACATTTCAGTTCTATCTAAATGCAACCTTCCTGCTGTAAACCATTACAGAACATCCTGATAATAATAGCAAACACTGGATTACTTCTATAAGAAAAGACTAATCACAAACTAAATACCACTTAGCTTACTAAAGCTTCATTCTTGTCCCACATTAAAAAATTATTGCAATACATATAAAGAATTCTATAGAGTCATAGGTGAAACCATACGGCAGGCAAACACAAGGTATAATCAAAGCAACATTCTACTGATGCAGCTAACTCATTTTCTAGTTTGTGAACATTGGGGAAAACTTAATAAAATACAGTAAACAAATAACGTAAATGGTCAACTACTAGTAAAACTAGTGACTCAGTGTATCTTGTAGAAACAAATGAATAAACAATTTTGCAAATAATGGACTAAAACTGAAATACTCAGCAGCAATAGACAGCGTACCAGACTTCCTTGTGAAAAAATAAGCTCATCTACAGTCTGATTTTTAAAAAGATACATTACAGCTGTAGCAAGGGATATGGAGGGTAAGAGGGGAGGTTGTTGTTTATGGAAATGTAAACAGAGACTACCACACTGCTTACACTGGTAAATTATCTATTTCTCAAATCAGTTATCATTAGTTCTGTGTGGGAAAACAGAGTTTGCTTGAGTGTTCAGTTGCCTTGTGTATTGTCAGTCTACTTTGAAAAAATATGTTATGGAAGCAAGACTTAGTGGCAGTAGGATTAGACAGAAACCCTTGGATACTGTCATCACTCTAACCGTGTATTGAGTTATGGGAAGTTAAATGTAAGCTTCATGCATAGTTTTTAGTCTTTGCAACAAAATTTCAAATGGAATGATGCTATTCAGCACCACGTTGAGGCAATATTTGCGACAGGATCTCAGTGTTGGGAAGTTGCAGGTGCTTCAGATGCTGTTGCTGCGTCATGTCCTTGAGGAAGGTGACGATGTACTGGGTCTTGCAGTCATTTCAATCTGAGCTTTTGCTCAGATCTTGCATCTCAGTTTGAACAATCCCTTTAGTTGTCCACAGCTGCTGCAGTCAAAGCTGAATACCCCTTACCTCAGGTTTGGTCTCGAATGAGAATTGGAACTAATTTACTAAATTAGTAAATATAATAATTGTTCAACTTCTTTTTAAATATTCCAGTACTCTATTCAATATGAAGTTAACAAAATGCGATGTAACGTAAATTAATAAATAACTATGTAAATGTCTGTGTCCTTTACAACATTAACTTGAAATTGAGTTCGCTTACACTGATATGGTTTTGCTTCTTAACTTGACGATGTCCATACACAGAACTCTAAATAATCTGAAATTATTGAATTTGCTGTTGGTATGGCAATTCAATAATTTCTCATTGGTTCACTTCATCTTCCACGACCCACTTTTTATTACCATATTAGTTAATTTACATAATCTTTTGTTTAACACATATTTAAACAATTTAATATTCAAATAATATTTCTTAAATTTTAGACTTATTATCATTGCTAAACACATTAATATTATTTCTGTTTGTTCATTTCTACCTATTCAGTCACAAGTTTACCTTCAATTGTTTCTTAATCTCATTCACTTTCCATTTTTTTTTTAAATAATTTCCAATGAAGTCTTTTCTTAATGAATTTAAAGTAACAAAATTGAACTATTAAAGATTGACTTAGAATCACATAGGTTAAATGGAAGAAATTATCACTTTTGAAGTTACATTCTCAAATTTTGTATTCTTTTTACAAATGGAAATTAATAATTCTTCCACACTAACCGTCTGCAGTCTAGGGTTTGGATAAATAGAGTCAGACTGAAAAGTTCAATGGCATAGCTGTGATTTGAACCACGGATCAAGTACTTAAGTTTAAGCTTTGTAGTTAAACCACTGTTATTAGGTTAATTTCCAATTTAATGCCACGCTGGCGTGTTGCCATGGTAGTTCAATGGTTAAGAGCAACCGGACGTAGACTGGAAGATCTGTTATTCATATCCCAGCTATGGTATTGAATTTTTCAGTCTGACTCTTATCTATTTGATTATAAATTTCTGTAAGATTGCTTTACCTGAACACATACACTTTATAGGTTTATCAATTTACTAAACTTATGCCCGATTTCACCAACAGATGTTAAGACTTAACACGAGTTTAACAATAGTTATAACAAAAATTGCATTCCACCAACAAGTGTTAGCTTAACACTCGTGTTAAATCTCTTGTTAAACTAACAAGTCAAATTTCTGATGTTAAGTCCTTACTTAACAATTGTAAATAGTCAAGATGGGGGCCTTGAACTCAGCTGTTGTTGTCGATTTGCCATATTTAAGACTGTCTAAATGGCATTCTTAATAGAGTATGACCTATGAGGAGAAATCATTTTGAGGAGCTATCAGAAGAAAATGTTTTACAGAGGTATAGACTGTCGAAACAAGTTGTTATGAAGGTTACTGCAGAAGTGCAAGAGAGGTTAGAACATGCATCGAAAGGAATATGCCGATCTTACCTTTGCTTCAAGTATTAATAACTTTGCGATTTTATAATTCACTGAATTATGTGGATAATACACTGTCCACCTCCCGTCTTGAAATGTTCAAGTCATTTGTCCTTCTTCGCTCCTCGTTTTAAATTTACGTAATACTGAGTTAGAACATGCATCAAACGGAATATGCTGATCTTGCCTTTGCTTCAAGTATCAATAACTCTGCGATTTTATAATTCACTGAATTATGTGGATAATACACTGTCCACCTCCCTCCCATCTTGAAATGTTCAAGTCACTTGTCCTTCTTCGCTCCTCATTTTAAATTTACGTAATGTTGACGAAGTTGTTTTGTGCTTGCAGTAGTGACACATTCATTCGAATTAAATTTGTTTCCAATTTTTTCTCACATGAGATCTTTCTCTTTTACATTCACTGTATCTGTCCTTTTATTTTCCATGACATCCTTATACTTTGTCACCAATTCAATTAACAATTCTTTCTCCATCGATGAGAAATTTGTCTCATAGCTTTTGTTTACGAGTTTGTTTACCTGCCATTTTTTCAGCTGTGTGCAGACAAAAATGAAAACAAAAGTGCATCACAGTAAGTTCAGGAAATAATACTACTCATCCATAGCCTTCTATAGCTGTAATATTTATGTTTCTTGGCATTAACACGTGTTTGTTAACATTTTCTGAAAACAGGTTGGTGAAATGCAAGAAATTTAACAGCTTTGATAGCGCTGTTACAATTGTTACGTTACATTTGTTAACGTCGATTTTAACATCTGTTGGTGAAATCGGGCATAAGTGTACTCAAATTATATTGCTAGCAATAAAGCTTGCCACAATTTTGAGCTGCAAATCTGAAACTATTCAAATATTTTATGTGCAATTTTCTCAATTTTGGAAACAATTTTTAATGAAAGGCATTTATTTCCAGGAATCATCATGCCTGAATATGTGATAAATGGAATTCCAATCAAATTTCCGTTTGTGCCATACAGCGTGCAAACTGATTATATGGAGAAAGTAATTGAGTGTTTGAACAAGGTGCATACTTCCAGATTTTATTTGTAGACTTTAACACATTTCATTGTATTACTGAGTTGTAAATGAGTGTACTTCTGTGTGGTGCTGTAAAGTATGATTTAAATTTTGCAGGGTGTGAATGGAATCCTGGAATCACCAACAGGTACAGGAAAAACGCTTTGTTTGCTTTGTGCTTCATTAAGTTGGCTGACACTGAAGAAGGCACAGATACAGGCAGAATCTCGTGGAGCACTTATTGGTCTAGAAAATGGAGACTTTATAACAGGTTTACAAAACACGTTAAACAATCCAGCAGGGCAGTTGAACCAGGGACAAAGTAAAATGTGGGGTGAGTGATACTACGACTACTATGGCTGCACGGCCCATTTTCGAGACTTGGCCTCCTTCAACTTTTTCCTCCATTCTACTCTGTCCACCGCTAAGCTCCTCCATACTGTTCTTCGAAGTAATTGTCTTGTATCCTCAGCTACTGCCTCTATCCATGACTTTCTGGGTCTTCCCATGGGCTGCGTTCCATACATTTTTCCTTCCACAATCCTTTTTGGATTTCTGTAATTTTCCATCCCTTACAGATGTCCTGCCCTCTATAATCTATGTAATTTTACATAGGTAACAACATCCCATTCCTTATAAAGTGCATAAAGTTCATTGTTATAACTAGAGCCCGGATTTTGGAGAAACTTTCTTTTGTGCGACGCGAGAATATTTTCTAGGTCCAAAGGTGCACATATACGCATGTGCAAGCACATGACCAAACTGGTTCTTGCGTTGCAGCCAACATGTGAAAGATATGTAAAACTTGTAGCCAACCTCTGCAAAAATGCCCCATACATAGGTGATGCAGTCTATGTGCAGTGGAACATGGTTTGAGCAGGCTAAGTTATCACCCGGTCAAATTTTGTTACTCATGCATTGCTTTGCACATAAACAATCCTATGACATGACGATAAGGGAGTTCTCCGTAGGAAATACATGTATGAGCTCACGGGCTGGTTTGCCTACTGTCGCGAAGTGTGCATGATATCAAATAACACCAAGTATACTGCAAGGGGGAAAAATGGCGGTCCCAGTCACGTCATGCAAAATAGGATGACGCAAGTTTCATCATAGGCACATTGTAGAGGGCAACTGGATCTTGGAAATGAGCGACGTGGAAACGAATGAGTTGCGGATGACGATATGCCCCAACAACAGGAGGGATGCAAAAATGCTCTACAGTCTAAGTGCAGCGCAAGATGCTTATAAATGCTTTTTTGCTGAAATACAGTCTTTGCTTGCTTATTTTATGGTTTTTAATTAAAATAGTTTATTTTATCCAAATCATATTAATTTAAAAGTAAATTTTCACTCCTAGCCATCATTTTACCTTCAGAGAGTTTACATCGTCTTGCTGAAAGAGTTAGGAGCTGATATAAAAATGTGGATCTTCTTGTCTTTAGCGTAAAGAAAGTGTTTGTACTGTCGCCGATTAAAATAATAAATGAACCCTGGCGCAACAGCTCTAAGAGGGCCAAAGCCTACCAACCTAACTGCCGGCATCACGCCCATTTACGCACAGCACAGGTAGGCGATCATCCAACCGATATGGGGAGGAGATGTGATCAGCATCTTGGCATCCCGCAGCCGGAAGAGAAGAGAAATTCATTAATAAAGAACTGTGGAGCTTTTCACATGTTCCAGTAACGTCATGCGACATTAAGAGATCCTTCTCACAGTATAAAAATTCTTAATTAAAAACCGCAGGAGCATCCCTCAAGAAAATCTCAAGATAACTCTCTCTTGTACTGTAATAAGTTTGAATAAGGTACAAATTCTACCAAGCAGTATGTTTATGATTAAATTTTTATTTTTTATATGCTTACTTGTTTCATTTTTCGTGCTTATTTGCTTGCTTATTTCACCATTTGATTGTGCTTACAAATCCGGGCTCTAGTTATAACAGATTCTCCTCTAGTGGCTCTCCAGGGCTAGTCCAAAAATTCTTCTCAATAACTTTCTTTCAAATAGCCCCAGTGTAGAGTCTGACCCATGTTTCACAGGCACAGCACAGTACACTTCTAATTATAGATTTAGGGTGAGCAATCTACATAATAAAGGTATATACAAATATAATAATTTGTAACTTAAATAATTAATTATGAAACATAATTTGGAAACTAGAATGAAAGAACATTTTCGTAACATTAAGTATAAACAAACTGATAAATCGGCCATAGCAGATCATTTTTGGTCATTTAACCATGAAATAAATTCTGAAGTGAAATTATTAAAACAATTAAATGGTCTGATAGATTTAATAGTGTGGGAAAAAATAATTATTTTAAAAAACAAACATCGCGTGATGAATTAACTTTAAAGAGAGTCGATTAATGACACTAAACAACACTTACTTTTAAATTTTTCCGGAACATGTTTCTGAGGCTTTGCCTCTATC
Source organism: Mantis religiosa (assembly GCA_030765055.1). Lineage (NCBI taxonomy): Eukaryota > Metazoa > Arthropoda > Insecta > Mantodea > Mantidae > Mantis > Mantis religiosa. The sequence continues at coordinate 2,662,915 of JAUKNK010000320.1, read as the reverse complement.
ATCAGCCGTCGGCTGATAGAGATAGAGGCAAAGCCTCAGAAACATGTTCCGGAAAAATTTAAAAGTAAGTCGAGATTTAACTGTATTGTATTGTATTTTAGGCAAACCATATAGTCTTGCAAGGGTAGGGTTATACACAAACCCAACATACCCATGAGACCCATTGTAAATAATATAAACACTCCTACTTACCTTCTGGCAAAATGGCTGTCCAAAAAATTTCAGTCCTTTCCACAATTCCATACTCTGAGCATAAAATACTCTTTAGACCTGGTAGAAAAAATTCAAAATCTTAAACTAAAACCTCATGACACTTTAGTATCCTTTGATGTCCGCTCCCTCTTCCCTAGCATTCCATTAGACAAACTTTTGATTCAACTGAAAAAATGGCTAAATTCTATAAACCTGGATGCCAATGCAATAGAAGAATATTTGGCAATGACTGAAATATGTATACATCAAAATTATTTTGTCTTCGATGGAAAATATTATAAACAAATTTCAGGACTAGCTATGGGAAGCCTGCTATCACAATTTTTGGCCAATCTATACATGAGCTTTTTCGAAACACATATAACTAAAGCCTTCCCTCATATTTTTAAAACATGGTACAGATACGTAGACGGCATCTTTGCAATAGTGCCCTACAAACAAATAGATGATGCTTTGAAACTACTCAACCTGCAAGAACCCAGCATACAATTCACAGTGGAAACTGAAGAGGACTGTACTCTACCTTTTTTAGACCTTAAAATCAAAAAAAGCAATGAAAAACTAGAATTTGGTATCCATAGAAAAGCAACACACACAGATAATTACATCAAAGCAAATAGTTTCAACCCAATTCCACACAAACATGCAACCATCAACAATCTCACACACAGATTAGTAAATCTACCTCTCAGCCAGCAAGAATATCAAAACGAATACCATCAAATCTTAAAAACTGCAATTAAAAATGCATATGGAAAAAACCTTGTAGATAAAAAACTAAAATCATTCAAACTTCAAAAGAGATTAAAACAGATCACAGCTCTCACACCAATAAAACAAGAAATTAGATTTGCTAAATTTACTTACCACCCCTGGGCCACAAAAAAGTTCCAAAAAATATTCAAGAAATACAATATAACATTGGCACCAAAAAACAATTACAACATTAAAAACCTACTTCGCAGTAATAATACTGATAAGATAAAACCAGAGGAAAAGTCAGGCATTTACAAGATTAAGTGTAAAGACTTGAAAAAATTTACATAGGGAGGACAAAAAGAAACATAGGCACTAGAAAGAAAGAACACTTCAGGCACTTAAGATACAAAAATATTGATAAGTCCGCAATAGCAGCTCATTTCTGGTCTGAAAATCATGAAATTGAAGATAGCACAGAATTACTAAAATACGTACAAAAACATAGTGAACTCGTCATATGGGAGAGAATATACATAGAAAAACATAAAAACCAACTTATGAACTTTGAAATTCCGCCAGAAGAGAATCCCACATTTAAGTTCATCACTAAATCAACAGATGGCAGCAGCAACCCCAGAATTACCCACACCGCTGGATCAAGCTTTAGTCGCATAAGAGCCGTAGATGCAAACGATGATTTGCGAAACATGTCCTCAAAATAGGTACGAAAGTGAAGCAGATGTGTAATAAATACGACTCATCTATAAATTAATAATTAAAAGTAAGTGTTGTTTAGTGTCATTAATCGACTCTCTTTAAAGTTAATTTATCATAACAACACTGTTTTCAACACTTCCAAGAAAGGAATCGCATAATGAATTTCGAAATACCAACAGTTGATTCTATTTTTAGGCTTGTTTCATTTTCAGATGTCGGTAATACTAAAAAGACATAAGAAAGGCATGATAACCACTATCCTTGAATTATCGATTGTGATAAATTATATTGGAAAGACAAAACGTAATTTAGAAACCAGAACAAAAGAACATTTCCGTAACATTAAGTATAAACAAACTGATAAATTGTCCGTAGCAGATCATTTTTGGTCATTTAACCATGAAATAAATCCAGAAGTTAAATTATTAAAACAATTAAATGGTCCGATAGATTTAATGTTTTGGTAAAAGATATTTATTTTAAAAAACAAACATCGCGTAGTGAATTTTGAAATACCAACAGTCAAATCTGTTTTTAAATTTGTTTTATTTTCAGATTTTGGTACTACTAACAAGAACATATTAACATCTAGCATTCGTAACATAGCGACAGCTTTGTTTCCCGCTGAAGTTATGTAAAAGTTTACATGAAATCACAATCCCGACAATTTATAAGAAAATCATTTCTTATAAGATAAGTGAAGTTTTAAGCTACAAATTGTTATATTTGTATATATTTGTTTGCTTCATTGTTAATAGCTTCATATTTTACGTATTTGTTAAATTCTCTGTTTTGTTAATCCTTTTCCTCCACCACCTTTCTGTTACCACCCTTAAATACTTGCCAAATTGTTGTAAAATTCTTTTGTTACTAATTCCAAGCAATCGTAATGCCAAAATTTCTGTTTTCGTTCCAATCTCTGTCTCTGTAATTTCAGTTTCTGTACGGTGTACTATACAGCGTATATTTTTACCTACATGTAATGAACATCTTTCTTTTGTTGGGCCCAAATGACGTAGCTGTCAGTGGGGCCTTAAACTATGCATACACACATGCAGACACACTTTCCTTTGTCTCTTTTCTGTATACTCCAACTGCCGAAACGTTGCATTTGACATTTTTTATGGCTTCGAGTAATGTTGGCTATATCGTGGTTGCAATGTTGGTAATAGTGATTAGTGAATGACAATAGCTGATTATTCTCCTTCCTTTGTGCCTAACCCTTTCCCGTACGAGAGGGGATCCATCCCCTTCAGCTGCCGTGGTGTGGGCGCTGTGGACCCTTAGCATTCGTGGTACCTCTGATGTTACTAGAAGAATCTCGGGCCGAACTGCCGAGTCCCTCCCATCAGGGAGTTGTTCGGATTGGGTTGGACTCGAGGGGGCAGTGTGTTCCTGACACCCACGGGGAATTGGGTACCTCTGGCCAGGCTACAGCCGCCTAGAGGGGGTAGAGGGTTGCCTCATAATTCCCGGGTACTAGCCTGCAGAGCTAGTAGAAGGTGTGTTAGATCACCAGGCAGCCCCACCAAGGTCATATCGGTAGTCTTCCCTGCAGGGTTGACGCATGTAAGTGGCGTATCCACTTCCACCCATCTTGACGTTGTAGTCCATGGGGGGGGGGCTTTTTAGACTCAAGGTATTGCCCCATGGAAAGACCCCTGGAGTTTTCATTGCTCCCGGGTAGGAGGAGGCCCGGGTCCCGGACTAATGGGAGTAGATCCTCTGTACCTAAATGTGCCTAACCCATATACAAAAGTGTACGTATATAAGTAGCTAACTTCAATGAATAATAACTCTGCATACACCTTGCAACCTATGTAGAATAAATTTTACACCTTTGACAATAAGGAACAATAGAGAAAGTAATATACATCAACAATAATAATAATAATGGATCTGTCAATCAAATACCAAAAATATAGATAGCAATAATCAATATGAATGGTTGCCGAGGACAACTCGACACTGTGCTAATGATTCACAACTGAAACGTGTGATTGCAAATAGCTACGTCTGGCAACAGAGCTGATTCCACTTTATCATCAAATACTTGGAACATTGACTTGTGATTGGTTTAGGAAGCCTAAGAGTGACTTTTGTGAATGTATCATCTTAATAAACTAGTTGTCAAGTGCAACATTTCACCATCTTGGCTATTCTTAACATATTCTTGTTCTACCCCAAGTCGGTTCTTCTCTACTCCTTTTATTACAATCTTCTGCATATTTCTACTATTTTTCTTAAACTTTGTGTGATATAAGATGATGTTTCCAGGGTTGACTCCTAAGATAATTTATGCATCTCGCACACACTCCCAGCTGTCTCAAGCTATGCAGGAGCTCAGAAAGACAGGCTACGAGCATATCAAAGTTTCAGTGATAGGTTCTAGAGATCAGCTGTGTATTCATCCGGAGGTCTCAAAGGAGGAGAACAGTATGACAAAGGTAAGGTTTCTAGAGACATTAATAGTACATATCACATGACTTTCCTCAGTAAGTGTAACTTATATTTGAATCTCTTGTTCAAACTCCTCTTACGTAATTATTAATTTTTCGCTTCACTGTGGTGTTCCAATACAGTTAAATCTCCTCTTACGTAAGTTTATTTTACTAGACTATGTGATCAAAAGTATCCGGACACTCTCACAAACATATGTTTTCCATATTAGGTGCATTGTGCTGCCACCTACTGCCAGGTACTCATTATCTGCAACCTCAGTAGTCATTCGACATTGAGAAAGCATAATGGGATGCTCCATGGAACTCACAGACTTTAAACGTTGACAGCTGATTGGGTGTCATTTGCAGCAGAAGTCTGTATGCAGTATTTCCACACTCCTAAACATTCCTAGGTCCACTGTTTATGATGTAATAGTGAAGTGGGAACATGAAGAAACTTATACAGTTCAAAAGCATACAGGCCAACCTCGTCTGTTGACTGATAGAGACCGCCAACAGTTGTGGAGGCTTGTAAAGTGTTATAGGCAGACATCTAAGCAGACCATCACACAGGAATTCCAAACCGCATCTGGATCCACTCTAACTACTATGATAGGCATTAGGTGAGAAAACTTTGGTTCCATGGTCGAGCAGATGCTCATAACCCACACTTCATGCTGGTAAATGTCAAACGATGTCTCGCTTCGTATAAGGAGCATCAACATTGGATAATTGAACAGTGACAAAATGTGTACAGTGACGAATCACAGTACATAGTGTAACGGGACCGCTGGAGCACCCTGTACCAGCTGCGAACGGAAGGTAGGGGAGGACCGCGTTAGCCACACCTCTCCCTCGTTTGTCTTATAGTGGTGACAGCCAGTGGTCGGAAAGAAACATAATTGTGCGTCTGTTTTCCTTCCACCTGGTTCTCGATCTTTCTGTTACTAGAACAATCTTGTAAACACCAGAAGTCGGGATATTCCTATATAAAGAGGGACAGACAGACAGTGTGTGTCAGTTGTTGTGCTGTGTTGAGTTGGTCAATCAGTTGGTTAGTGAGTGTGAGCGAGAAGACAGTCGCAGTTCTTGGTGTAAGAGTTAGTCAGTGACGTGTTAATGAACGAAAAGATTGTGCAACGGAAGACTGTACGAACTGTGTATGAGTATCGGAGTTTATGTAATCGCGAGTACAAGTGAAGTTGTAACGGACGAACTGGTGAACCGTAATTGTGTGCATTACGTAATTTTGTGTAATTGGCAAGAGCTTAACTGTAAGTCGGTGGAAATAAAGAGCATTGTTGAGTTTGTGTAATTGGACTTTTATTTCACGAACCCACAAAGTCACAATAGTGTGGCAATCTGACGACAGGGCATGGGTATGGCAAATGCCCAGTGAATGTCATCTGCCAATGTGTGTAGTGCCAGTAGTTAAATTTGGAGATGGTGGTGTTATGGTGTGGTCATGTGCCAACCTTTGTGGCACTATCACAGCACAGACCTACATTGATGTTTTAAGCATCTTCTTACTTCCCACTGTGAAGAGCAATTCGGGGATGGTGATTGCATCTTTCAATGCAATCGAGCTCCTGTTCATAATGCATGGGCTGTGGCAGAGTGGTTACATGACAATAACATCCCTGTAATAGACTAGCCTACACCGAGTCCTGACTTGAATCTTATAGAACATCTTTGGAAGGTTTGGAATGCTGACTTTGTGCAAGGCCTCAGTTCAGCACTCCGTGAAGAATGCACTGCCATTCCCCAAGAAATCTTCCAGCACCTGGTTGAAAGTATACCCACAAGAGTGAAAGCTGTCATCAAGGCTAAGCGGGGCCAACACCATATTGAATTCCAGCATTGCTGATGGAGGGCACTACAAACTTGTGAGTCATTTTCAGTCAGGTGTCCGGATACTTTTGATCACATAATCTATGTGCTTTATGTTAATCAAGGTAAACGTTCGTAGAATAGTGACTTCTTAACTGCATTAAAAATATTTTGGAAATATACATGCTTTTTATCATTTTTCCGTCAATCTGTGGATAACCCAGATTTTTGTGGTGGCGGTGGTGGTGGCGGCGGCGGCGGCGGCGGCGGTGGTGATTTTATTTATTTATTTAGCCTATAGACATGATACAAGTATGTTTCAGGCATCGTCCAGCTAAGAATAATTACAAGAATAGTCAGTTACAAGTATAGTCACAATAAGTTTCAGTTCCAAATGAAAAATACAATGTGGTTTCGTAATTTTAAATACTATTTTTAATATTATTTACAATATTTACAATCCATCTATTCTATATAAACATTTATTTAGAAGATACCGTTTTAGCTCCCTTTTGAAATTATCACCGTGTTTTCCTTTTAAGGTACTTGGTAACCTATTGTATAACTTCGCTCCACTCAAGAGTGGGGCGTGTTCAGTTGTGCTCTTATTTATGCTGTTCTGATATATGTTGTTCTTGCCACGTGTGTTGTGCTCATAATGTTGTTTGTTACAATGTGTAATATGCAAATTCTTATTAGTAATATATAGTATAACCTTATATACATATAATGAGATAACAGTAAATAGTTTTATACCCTAAACCATACACTGCTCTTATACATTTCTTCTGTAATACCAACAATCTATTTAAATTATGTACACTAGTGCTTCCCCATACTTCAATGCCATATCGTAAGTAAGGATATATTACACCAAAATATGTCATTTTCAATGTAGTCGTATCTAAATATTTTGAGAGGCTCCTCAATAGATATAAACCTGTACTTACTCTTTTACACACATAGTCTATATGTGGATTAAATGAGAGGCTTTTGTCTAAAATTACACCTAAGAAATTAATTTGTTTTACTAATTCAATGTTACTGTGCCCTACTTTTACCACCAAAGGTCTTTCTGAATTCAATCTTCCATACTGAAAATGCAATAATTTTGTTTTATCTATGTTCACTTTTAAATTATTATGTTCCAGATATTTAAGTAGGTCATTAAAAGTATCTATAATAGAATTCTCCAAGAGTTTCATGGTTTTGTGCCAGTACAGTAAAGTAGTATCATCAGCATAGGATACATTTTTGCAGTTTTCATAGCGAGATAAGTCATTTATATATAACAGAAACAATATTGGCCCGAGTACCGATCCTTGTGGCACGCCATATTTAACTATATCATATGGTGACATATAACGTCTAATTGACCCATTGTTGTTACAGATAATTATAGTGCATGGTTTGCGATTTGTTAAATAAGATTTTAGTATGTCATGCATTTTTCCCCTTATTCCATAACCTTCTAGTTTGTCCAATAATAAGTTTAACACTACACTATCGAATGCTTTAGAGAGATCTAAGAACAGTCCTACTGTTTGATTACTTTATCTAATTGTGAATATATCTCTTGTACAAGATCTATGATAGCTGTAGTCGTAGAGAAATTCTTTCTAAAGCCATGCTGCGTTTTAACTAATATGTCATGTTTATCTATGAAGTTAACTAGTCTTGTATTTAAAACTTTTTCAAATACTTACTGAATACAGAGGTATGAGTTATTGGTCTGTAGTTAGCAATATGGCATCTGTCCCCATTTTTGAAAATTGGTATTATAGTACTAATTTTTAGGCACTCTGGGAAAGTATTGTGTTCTATTGAGAAATTAATCAAATATACAATTATATCTGTAAGTTCATTTTTACAGTATTTTAATACTCTAGAGGAGATGCCATCCAAGCCACAAGAGTTTTGTTGTTTTAGTTCACTGATTATTTTACTAATTTCAGTATTATTTGTAGGCATGAGGTAGATTGACTGTTCAATAATATTTTTAGGTTGATAGTTGATAGGGAGTTTTTGAGATTTGTTGATTCCGTTTGTAAAGTACTGGTTAAGACTATTGCAAACATCATTCGGGTTTAGTATCTTTTGCCCATTTATTTCTAAGGTTATATTTTTATCCTCTTTTGTTGTTTGCCTATAATTATTTACAATATTCCAAGCTGTTGCTGTTTTATTTTTAGATTGACTAATGGAAGTGCTATAAATCTGGGATAATTGCAAAGCGAGTGCCTTGCCATATTCTTTTTTTAAGTGTTTTGTAGCAGTTATTATATATTTCTAATTTAGTTGCATGGTAAAATTCGTACATTGATTTCATTCTCTGTCTTAAATTTCTTATTTCATAAGTCAATGGTACTTTATGTTTTGCTTTATTACCAAGTCGCTTTGTTTTTAATGGACATGCTGTATTAAAATGCCTTAGCACTGTTTTTAAGAACATATCCCGTTTGCAATTTATATCATTCGTAGTATTTACAGATTCCCACTTTTCTGCTTTTAAAATTTCTTGCAACCTTGCTAAATTTAGGTCGTGAAGTGATCTTTTCTGTGTCCATGCTGCTTTCTTTAGTCACAATTACAGATAAATATGTCAATAATTTCTGCACAGTGATCAGAGAGATGAAAATCGTTAACAAAAACAGAATACTATGTAGGTGTAGTCTATTGCAGTTGTAGACGTCCTCGTGATTCTAGTCGGACAGTTTATTGCATTATCAAGATTATAGCTATCAAGGATATCATTAAATAGCCTGTAATCCCGAGAATCATTACATGAATTTATATTGATATCACCTAATATAACAATTTTGTCTACTTCATTTGATAGGTTTACTATGAGCTTATCAATATTTTTATAAAAGTCATTGACCTTAGAATTAGGTGATCTGTATATACCTACTATTGCAATTTTGCCAATTGCGGTTACTATTTTAATGGCACAACATTCCATAACCATTTCTATGCTATGATTACATATATTTTCATATTTGGTGAACATGCAATTAATTTTTACATATATGGCCACACCTCCAGATTTATACGATTTTCTACAGAAATCTGCAGCTAAAGTATAGTTATCGAGTTTAGCTAATTCAAGTTGTTTGTTAGAGCAACCATGTTCTGTAATTACAGCAATATCAGCCTTTATTTCGTTAAGTAATACACTCATCATATCAATTTTGTTAGCCATATACTGTATATTTTGGTGTATGATCCTAAGTGGCCTATTGGTTAAGTTTGGTTTGTTTTGCTTAGAGCAACTGTTTCCCGACTGTGATACATTTATTTCTCCATTTGATGATATTACCAGAGTATTCCTAGGTTTACTTACCATTTTCTCAGTCAGTCTAATAATCTCCTGAGTAATATATCTTTTCCCATGAGTGTTTAAGTGAAAACCACGCTTCAGGTAAACACTTTTATCTAATTTACCAATATCTAACAATCTAGCATTAGTATACTTAGAGCACAATAGTTTTAATTTTAGATTAGTTTTCCTAATTTCTTTATTTACACAAGAGTTCGGCAGAAGGTCATATCTATGTGATATGTTGGCGATAACAATTTCCTTGTCCTTAGGATACTTCACCAATAAGCACTCCAATCTGTTTAACATCTCCTGGGCTTCATTTCTGTAAACATCATTTGCTCCCGCAACTATAATATCCATTTGGACCCCGGAGTCTTTTAGCACATCCTTCGATGCTTCAGCAAATTTTGCACTTGGTCGCACATAGCCTGTTATACTTACGTTTTTCACTCTCTCGCATACTTCCACTGCAATGTTACGTGCATGACTGTCTCCATGGATTACGATTTTAAGTTTTCTTCCAACTTGTTTGTTTGTATTTCCTTTTTTCAATGTTTGCTGTGTCACGCTAACTCCTGGGGAAGAGGTTGCAGCTTGTTCTTGATCCTTTATCGGGTCGTACCTGTTCTTTGTGGGCAGCACATATTCCATATTTCCCGGCATTTTCATGGCTGGTTTCCATGGTATTCTCCAATTTTCTTCCGGCGATGTGGAGTGCTGACAGTTCCACGTTTTATTCTCTTCTTTTAGTCGATCGTTTTCGTTCTGCAGCTTCTTTAATTCTAGGTTCAGGGTTTCTATTATCTTTTGTAGAGACGCTATTCTTTCCTTCTCGTGAGACACTAGCCTATTTACCATATTTGCCGATTTCTCAACTACCCTTGCATAGGTATATTTATCTCCATTTATGTAGCCGCACTTAGCACAAGTTATTCCGTTTATACTCATGTTTGTTGATAACACACCATTTTCAATTGAATTTACTTCATTTTCTTTAGTTAAAATCAACATGTGACCATTACCGTCCGCCATCTTGAACAACATGACTATATTTATATCAGTTTTCCTTTATTATCATCCAGTCAAAAGGTAAATAATGATAAGTAAGAAAGATATATTTAAACAGATAATGTGACATTGCTACTATGTGATGAATATAATTTCAGATCTTCATGTGCCAAGTGCGCACCAAAAGTCGATCCTGTTACTTCTATAATAATGTGGATGCTAAGAAGGACGATAAGATGGTGCGTGAAGGTGGTGTTTTAGACATAGAGGATTTGGTAAAAGTGGGACGCAAACTCAAATGCTGTCCATATTTTCTATCTCGAGAAATGAAGGATCATGCAGATGTTATTTTCATGCCGTACAATTATCTCTTGGACTCCAAGGCCAGAAAATCTCATGGTGTAGAACTTCAGGTAAGCATTAATTTTACAAAAAGTTTTAACATGTGTTTTAGTTCTGCAAAAGTTAGTTAAATCAAAGAGTACTTAGAGTGTGAAGGGGATGGGTAAATGTTAATCTAGGACATAGAAGATTCTTAAGTAAGAGTTCATCAAGAGGAATAGACTAGAATGGTGCATATAGAGAGAGAATACTGAAATAGTGCAGCATTTCTATAATAACTAAAGGCCAGGGGAATGTTGTGCTTGCATTTGATACAGGTTAGCTGGGCGCAGAGTATCAATCAGATCAGACATCTTTTAATGGTACAACTCTCTTGTTTTTGATGTGAAGAATTCGGTGTCATCCACTTGTACTGCTTCAATGCTGTCAAAATTGGTGCGAGATCAGGGCTGTATGCTGAGTGTGGTAGCAGTTTTTTTTTTTGTTTTTTTTTTAAATGTTAAGTCATATCGGACGATGAATGGAATGGGCGAAATGATGCTCAAATGAGCCCAGGGTCCATAGAGCTTAGAGTTACCCGACATTCGTCTTTCAGGATAAGGGAAACCCCCGGGAAAAACCTTATCCAGGTAACTCTCCCTGACCGAGATTTGAACTTGGGATCTCTTGAACGTGAGGCAGACACTCTACCATGGTAGCGTTAGATTACTCCCAATTCCTAAATTTTGTCCATGGTTGTTCGTGCAGTATGGGATGTTACAACAGAAGTCTATTTCGGTTAACTATTGCCGGGTATCTCCGTCTCAAAATCTCATGAACTCGTTCCATTTGTTGAGAATAAAGATCCGCATCAATCGTCTATCCATTTGGAACAAACTCCCAGTGAATCACATCTTCAAAATTCCACCAGACACACAACATTACTTTAGGACCGAACTGATTTTGTTTTTAACGATAACTTTGGCAGGTTGGCGGGGATCAAGCCATTGTTTTGAAGCATCAGGTTTTCGGTAATATATCAATTTTTCATCACAAGTGACAGTTCTCCCGACAAATCTATCATCCATGGAATTACGGATAACCTGTCGACAGATATCTACTCTACGTTCAGTCTGTTGAGGTACAGATCTACAGCTTCTGTATGATTTTCCAAATGTCTTAATGTGACGATGTATGATATCTTTTGATGTACCAAGTTCTTCTGAAAGCCTACGAGTACTTTGGCAGATTTTCTCGCAAAACTTGTCGAGTATCCTCAATATTCCATACTTTAAGCCTTCCAGAACGTGGTAACTCTTTAGTGTTTTCGTCTCCATTGTTGAAATGTAACCATTGTTGTACCACACGCTCACTAACGACACCTTCTCCTTCCACTTCACATATTCTTCGAGCTGCGACAGCGACTTTATAATCTTGTTTCTAGTAGTGTTTTAGAAGTTCAAACTTTGTTATCTCATTTTGTGATTGTTTATTAACAACTGAAGACCGATACAAGCTCGCAATGTACACAACACTAGCCATGGCATTTTGTAAATAGCATTGCCAAACCAAAGAAACACAATAAATTTTCCAAATTACCAAAATAAAAAATTGACTTTACTTTATGGGACAACATAATAACGTATAATTAACTGTTGTAGAAAAAGCAAAGAAAAATTGATTGCTTTTTTAAACTATACTCTGTTTCATATAATCTTGCCCCACTGACATGTATCACTCCGCGTTCAACTACCTTCCCCCTCGTCCTAATTGGCTAATGCTTTCGCGCCATAGCCCATAGGCAGTGCCTTCCCGTCACATTTAAACCTGCAGTTAACGTCATAATAACTGCCGGGATGATAAATAAAATCATACAAATAAGGATATGATGGCATGCAAAAATATAAGTTTATAATGAAATGAGCAAGTTGAAACTAAATGACTGAGCAATGTAACTGAAACAAGTTTATAATGAAAGGTTTTTCGGCCTTTTCCACTGGGATTTTCTTAAAACCCGCACACATACCTTGCAAAACTGCTTGTCTTTCAGTCTTAAAAGTCGTGTCATGCCATACCTTACTTTTCGTGTGTTCTTCATTCTCCCAAGTCTGGTCAAGGTAGTATATTTTGCTACTTGTATCTCGGTACAGTCTGATTGTCCTTAAATAACATCTTCGCCACATAGCAATATCGCCTGTTTTTTAGCACATTTTTCTTGCCTCTTTTCTCATTCACAAACCCCAGCTGTATAAGCAATCTGCTGAAATTTGGTGAATCTGCATCCTCATTTACAGCAGACGAAATGTTATTTATGTGAGGGAGTTCGTTTCTAAAGAAAAAACGACGCACAGCACTTTTCACGTATTTTCTCCGAGCATGCACTTTTGTTTATTCCTGCTTTTGCCAAGAGTGGTAAGTTTTCCTATTTTCTCAATTTCACATAGCGATGTTTCTACGGATCTAACACTCACACCTGTAACTTCAGAGCACAGCTGTTCGACTTCTCTCACTGACAAAGACAGATTTTTCTCTGTGAGTGCATTAAACACATGCACCGCAATTCTTTTTTCACCTGTTTGTAATGATTTACCCTTTGCGATACTTCAGCGAAAAACTGTCGGTAGACTCTGCCATTATTCATAGAAGTACACGCGCAATAAATGATCAATAAAATAATTTAGCTTTCGCACTAGGCACAACAACCTTTGAATGCCGATATATGACTAATCCAGTTCAAAACAAGGTCAGTGATAAAAGTCATATAAACAAATATGCACCGCTGAAGCACATGCTATCGTGTCATGTGCTTGAGAGCAAAGGAACCTCCTCTTTACTTCATTTAAGAATTAACATGCATTTCAGATAAATCAACTGTGTTGCGTAATATATTTAATTAAAACAGTTACGAAAATATAAATTTGACAATTCTCTTCCAACACATATAGTTATATACAGATATGTCACCATGTTAAATAACGAACTAATTTTTACCGCACGACAGTCTTTACCACAACAGCAGCCAATGAGAGGTGATTAGGTCACGTGACCGTTAAGCTTACGTGAAACAAGGATTAGTGTAAAGTATTGTGACGTGGGGTTGTTTAGGAAATGCCATGAGGAGAACGTAGGATCAGGGGTAAAGCATAACATATAACATAATAAAAATAAGATAACTTTACTTAACCATTAATAAGGATAACAGTAATTCCATGATTAGCAAGCTCAGCTTAATAGTTTACTTATTACATGAAAACATAGTAATTGTGACATTCTACCTGGATAGATGTAGCGATTCTGTACAGCCATGGGCCTGGGTTCGATTGCGGAGGTTTCGTCATTGAACTGCTCAGTTATCTGATCTGATCTAAACTGCACCCCTGTCTTAATTTATATGGGGATTTTATAAGCGTATCTAACGTCCTACCTATAGTGAGTAAGCTTACGTGGGCGGGTGCCCTTTGAGACCAAATGACCACTGCCATATGCATCATACACATGACTATGACAGGAAGTGACTAAGCTTCCCCTAACGCATCTGACTCTGACCAGCCTTACTCTGATTTGTGTTAATGTTATAATATTTCAGATACAAGGGGCATCCAGAAATTAAGTTCTGTTTCAATTTATCTCTGCTGCAACACTGCGATTGCAGTTCTGCACATGTGCGGTAGATGCTCTGTATCAAGGAGAAGAAACATGCACCATTGTGAGAGCACTGTCAGCCACGTACACCTTGTTGTGCTTGTTTACAATGTCGGTGTTGATTGAAAATCCTGCCGCTTGTGAAATCATATCTGTGATTTGTTTTCTGAATGCTAGGAAAGTGAAACCAATTGAAATTTATCGGCAAATTTGCGATATTTACGAACAAAATGCGATGAGTGATACAATGGTGAGAAGATGGGTCTGACAGTTCAATGAAGGATGTAGTGAAGTGCACGATGAGCAAAATGGGTGTCCATATTTGGTTACAGAAAAACTGGTTCACGCGGTTGAAGACAAGATCCAGGAAAACCGCAAGTTTACAATTAGTGCTCTCGCTATGGAATTTCCCCAAATCTCACGATCACTAGTTCATGAAATTGTTACCGAAAAACTGAAATTTCGTAAACTTTGCTAACGTTGGGTGCCAAAGATTCTTACTGAGCAACTCAAAACAAAACGGATGGGTAGTGCACATCAATTTTGGACCCATCATGAAGAAGGCAGTGAAGAATTTCTGACACAGTCACAGGAAATGAAACTTGGGTTTCTTACGACACCCCTGAAAGCAAGCGTCAATCAATGGAATGGGGGCACACCTCATCCCCAGCAAAGTTAAGCCGAAAAAAATCTTGACACCTCGAAAAATGATGTGCACAGTGTTCTGGGACAGGAAAGGCATCTTACTTATTGATTTCTTACCGTGTGGTCAAACAAGGAAAGCAGATGTTTATTGGGAGACACTTAGGAAATTGCGCTGTGCAAAACAGAATAAGCGCTGAGGAATGCTTTCAAAAGGTGTTGTGTTTCTTCACGACAATGCACGACCACACATTGCAAGTGCAACAATAAACATCCTACAGGGATTTGGCTGGGGTATGTTTGACCACAACCCGCACAACCCTGACCTCGCTCCTAGCGACTTTCATCTGTTTTTGCATCTCAAATCTTTCCTTGGCGGTCAACACTTCAACAATGACGAAGAGCTGAAAGAAAATGTTTCCAACTGGTTGAAGACGCAGGCGGCAAACTTCTATGAAGAAGGTATACAAAAACTTGTGTCTCGCTATGACAAATGCCTGCAAAATTTCGCAGTAATATGAAAAAGTAGTTTAAGAGTTGTAGAATTTTGTGTAATAAATAATTTTTCTGTATCTGTACACAATTTAATTTTATTAGCAAACAGAACTTACTTTCTGGACGTACCTCGTATATACTCATATTCCTATATATCACCACAGTATCAGTATTTGAATTATGAATAACGTCACTGGCATGCAAGTAAGTACTCTAAATAGTGCTTACGTGTATTGTGTTTGTTTCATTTATCACTTTTGCATGCTAGATAAGAAAATTTACTTTTGTGTTTTCTCATTTATATATTATTTTCAAAATGCATAATGAGGTTATATTTTATTTGAAGTATAATACTGAAAATGATGTGTATCTGCCACTTTGTACTGTGAATTCTGCTTCAGTTCATAGAAAAATACCAAAACATAACTAAGCCTAGGGTTGCCTCTATCTCACAATATATCACATGACAATATTGCATTGTTAGTTTTTGCACAGCATCAATGTTTTCTGGCACAACTGATTTTAGACAACCTTCATGAACTTCATCATTAAGCGAACAGCAACCACAATTAAATTTGATATACCAGCGTTTCCAGTGGCAAAGGATGGAGTTTCGTTGCCAAATGTGAATCACTGCACTCTTGTCTTGATAATCCACATTGAAAGTTGTAATAAATCATTGCACAAACATTTTCATGAATTAATTGTATGTTTTTGTTGAGACACAATTTTCAAGTTAATGTAAACAAAACAAATGACACTGTATTGACAAAATGTGTCAAGTAGATTATGATCAACAATGTCAGACTTTCCATTGGCTCCTACAACATTCAGGGTTTCCACGGCTCAAAATGTAAATAGTGCCCCTCGTATAGGGAAGAAAAGTTAGTGCAAGTGTAACTGCAGATTCTGCTAGTTATTTCAGTGCATTTGTGTTTTTGAACATTGATATTCCTATTACACAAATATAACTATTTGTAACAAAAACTTCAATTTTCTTAAGATAATGATGTCAAATTTTTCTTATTAATTGAGATCAATTTCACAAACAACTTGTTTGCGTCGTCACTCCACAACACTTTGTCATCAAGGATACTGGTTAGTATTGAGATTTAACTGTATGTTATGTTAGTATGTTATGTTTGTTCAGTATTGCCAAAATCTGAAAACAAAACAAACCTAAAAGCAGAATCGACTGCTGGTATTTCAAAATTCATCATACGATAGATAGAGTCAATATGAAAAATTAAATGCCATGGCTGGGATTTGAACCATGGATCTCCTGGTTTCTGTCCAGTTGCTCTAACCCATTCAGCTACCATGGCCAACTTGCCGTCCTGACATTAAATTCTCCATTTGACTCATATATTACCCCGCTACACCACTAGGGACTCTCGCATCCGAGATATGCCGTTTGAATTCTTCATGTTGACTATCTATCAAAAACCTTAGCCTATATACAGCTAGTGTGAAGAAATGATTAATTTCCATCAATTAACTAAAATAAAAATCATCACACGATGTTTACTTTTTAAAATAAATATTTTTCCCCAAACCTTAAATCTATCGGTCCATTTAATAGTTTTAATAGTTTTAATAGTTTAACTTTTGGATTTATTTCATGGTTAAATGACCAAAAATTATCTGCTACGGCTGATTTATCAGTTTGTTTATACTTAATGTTACGAAAATGTTCTTTCGTTCTGGTTTCCAAATTACATTTTGTCTTTCCAACATAAACTTTATCACAATCGAAACAATTAAATTGATAAATACCAGATTTTTTATTATTAAGAATTTTATCTTTTTTAGAGAAATGTAGTAAATTTTTAGTACTATATTTATTTTGAGGAACTAAAATTATACCAAACTCTTTAAAAAAAATTTGAAAATGTTTATTAACCCAAGGATGGTAAGTACATTTTTTAAAATTATAATTGTATTTTATTTTTTAAGGGTAGAAATATCATTAACGGTTTTTCATATTTATATTTTTCAATCTTTTGTATAAACTCTTTATTAAAACCATTAATTAAAGCAGTATTAGTAATATGTTTATATTCTTTATTCACTTTAGCTAGCTTCATTTTCTACGTAATTGATATTCCTATTAAGTGATTTCTTTATTGTTTTCAGAATAACATAGTCATACTTGATGAAGCACACAATATTGAGAAAATATGTGAGCAGTCTTCATCTGTTGACATTCGCAGTACAGATGTTGCACTATGCATACAGGAAATTACTCAGGTGAGTCCAAATTTGAAGAATACTGTTTTATGGGGAGAGAGAATTAAGTCTCTTATCATTTTTTTGTCAAATGAGGAACAAAGCTGCTATATCAAAAGGTATTCCACCAATTTATTTAACCTTTATCACTAACGAAAAAGTATTTTGCCGTAGTTCACATTGAGAAATGCTGGCACTTCTCCATTAGCAGGGAAAGAGTTATAGGCCCAATTTATATATGTGTGTGCATGTGTAACATCCTTTGATGTAGGTCAATGTACCTAGTAGTTAAATTAAATTTAAAGGGAGTCGATTAATGACACTAAACAACACTTACTTTTAAATTTTCCCGGAACATGTTTCAAAGACTTTGCCTCTGGACATCAGAGGCAAAGTCCTCAACTGGACATCAACTAGTTCTCTGTGGTGTAGCTGGCGATATTTTGTCATAGGTCTCCTCTGGTGGCGGTTCGAGGGACTCGCTAAACAAATCGATGTCGAAATTGAATACTTTGCTCCGAAGTTTTTGAAATGAAGATTTGTTCCCATGTGGACAGTTTTTGTTTTCCTGATATATGTTTTGGTAGTTTTCTTTCTGCATTTATGCTGTGAAACCAAAACTACTAAAATACACATCAGGAAAACAAGAACTGTCCATATGGAAACAAATCTTCATTTCAAAAAATAGGAACAAAGTATTCGATTTGGACATCCCCCAGAAAGATTTGTTCAGCAAGTTCCTCAAACCACCACTAGAGGTGACTTGCGACAAAATATTGCCAGCTACACCACTGAGAACCAGTCGATATCTGGTTGACAGTGGAGGAAAGTAGCCTGTGAAACATGTTCCGGGAAAATTTAAAAGTAAGTGTTGTTTAGTGTCATTAATAGACTCCCTTTAAATTTAATTTATTACAACAACACTGTTTTCAACACTTCCAAGAAAGGACTTACAATATAGTACTGTTTAATTCCCATTCTCATTATTTACAGTAGACACAATGATACATGAAAAGAAGTGATAATTGGAAAAGGCCATTTGAAAAGGTAACATTTCAGACATAAGTTTAGAGTAACCTTTCTGGCATTTGACAGTAAGATTGAGTAAAACATGGAAAAAATTCCTCAGGTACCCATCTCTAAATAAACTGTGTATTGGAATATACGAGGGTGGTCTGAAAAGTTTCCGACTTAATAAAGATACAAGACATTTTTTGAGAAATTTTTATCTTTTTATTTTTCAACAGTTTCCTTGTAACCCTACACACTTCTCCCAGTGATGCTCCCATCTCTGTAACCCATCCAAATAGTACTCAGCATTTTTCTCTGCAAAATAATTGTTCACGAAGGTGATTAACGAAAATCTCTGTCCTCCGAGCGCAATTTTCAGCTGACAGAACAAAAAGAAGTCGCTTCAGGCTAGATCTGGTGAGTCAAGCAGTTCAAACAGTAATTTGTGGATTTTCGCCATTGCAACCACTGAGGTGTGAGACAGGATTCTCTTTTTCTGCAAATGTGGCTGTTTTTCCGCAAGTTCTGCCTTCAGCTTGTCAAGTAATGATGCATAGTATGCTCCTGTAATGGTTTTTCCTTTTTGAAGATAATCGCTTAAAATAACTGCATGACTATCCCAAAAAACAGTCACTATCACTTTCCCAGCCGAAAAAACAGTTTTTGCTCTTTTTGGAGCTGCTTTCCCCTTTGCAGTCCACTGTTTGGACTGTATTTTGTTTCAGGCATATAATGGTGTATCCAAGTTTCATATATAGTAATTAATCGGTGCCTAAACTCAAATTTATTGCGGCTAAACTGCGCCAACAGAGCATTGCAAATGTTCATTAGAACACGTTTTTGGTCTAACGTGAGCAAATGTGGCACTCACCACGTGGAGAGCTTTCTCATATCTAAATGTTGATTTAATATGTGACAAACACGTTCTTTTGACATGTTCATAGCCTATGCTATCTCTTTCACTTTAATTCGGCGGTCGTCTAGCACCATTTGGTGAACTTTGGTGATGTTTTCGTTGGTAGTTGGAGTTTTTGGACGTCCCGAATGTTCATCGTCTTCCAAGCTCTTACGGCCACGTTTAAATTTAGCTACTCAAAATTTCACTGTTGTAAGTGATGGTGCAGAGTGCCCATACACAGAATCCAACTCATCTTTGATTTGCGTAGGCGTATTGCCTTTCAAAAACAAATATTAAATTACAGCTCGATACTCGATTTTGTCCATTTTCATAAAAACTCACATCAACTCACTCAAACGACTGTTACATAACAACTGAGCATCCAAAATGGTTGAAACTTTGGTGAGTAACTGTCAACAGATGAACAACGAAATTTACTAGTTTTTATTAATTTATGGATGAGTCGTATTTATTACACATTGGCTTCACTTACGTACCTTGTAGTGTTCCAATACAGTTAAATCTCAATTTACTAGTTTTTAGTTATCAGTGCTACCATCTTCATGTTGAGGTCGGAAATCTTTCAGACCACCTTCGTAAATATCTGCAATCTTTAAAATAATATGGTGTAAAGGTGCTTTTAGGTTTCATTGAGAATGCCATAAAATCCAGCAATAAGGCATTGTAAATAATGAGCATAGGTGGTAAAGATTTAGCAACTGAAAAAAATAATGGAAAATGTAGGACAGTATCCATGGTTATGGCTGTATGTCATCTGTTTAATGCTTATTACCTTAACATTTTATTAAAATACAACATGTGTAAACAGAATTTAACATTAAAACACTTGAGTAATTCTTATGCTGTGAAATGATTTCAGGTAATGAAAGATGTGTTTGAAAATGCACAATCTGGGTCTGATTTTAATCTTACTGGAGAAAGTTCAATAAGTAAGGACTTCATACCAGAGGAACTCTGTCTGCTCAAAACGTTGATGCTAGAGCTGGAAAAGGCAATAGATGATATCCCCCTCCAACCTGGGGGTTCAACATTTCCTGGAGGCTACATCTTTGAACTGCTGGCAAAAGCTGAGGTATCAGTGCTCTTGTAGACCATCCCATACCATTGAAACATGTGACTGATTAACACAAAGCACTGTGTACTGAGAGGATCATTTACGAGGGTGGTTTGAAAAGTTCTCTGAATGGAATAGAAAAAAAAGTACTTACATCACTGAAACCTTTTTATTTTTCAATGTAGTCTCCTTGTAGATTAATGCACTTGGTCCAACGATGCTCTAGTGCCTTGATCCAATCTCGAAAATGAGATTCCTCCAGATCTTGACTTTTTTCCTTGCTAAACCTGGCCTTTTTTCTCATATCTTTTGTTGCATTTTGTCCAAGACGTTAGCATAGTATTCTCCAGTAATTACATAGAAAATGAAGCTAGCTACAGTGAAGCAATAAATATTACACAAATATAAATATTTGTTACAAAGGCTTCACTTCTCTTAAGAAATTGGTATTAATTCTTCTTTGTAATGGAGATCTATTTCACGAACATTTGCTTGCATCGTCAGTCAACACACTTTGACATCAAGGATACTATGTTTTTTACGTATTACCAAAATCTGAAAACAAAACAAACCTAAAAGCAGAATCAACTGCTGGTATTTAAAAATTCATTACCGATTTTAGTTAATTGATGGAAATTAATAATTTCTCCACACTAGCCGTATATAGGCCAAGCTTTTCAATAGAGTCAACATGAAAAATCGAGTGCCATGGCTGGGATTTGAACCACAGATCTCCTGGTTTCCGTCCAGTCGCTCTTACCCTTTGAGCTACCATGGCCAACGTGCCGTCCTGACATTAAATTCTAATTAATAGAGCCCTTAGTGGTCTACCAGGGAAATATGTGAGTCAAATGGAGAATTTAATGTCAGGACGGCATGTTGGCCTTGGTAGCCTAAAGGGTAAGAGTGACTGGACAGAAACCAGAGATCCGTGGTTCAAATCTCGGCCATGGCATTCGATTTTTCATGTTGACTATCTATTCATTACCGATGTTTATTTTTTAAAGTAAATATCTTTTCCCAAACTATTAAATCTATCGGACCATTTAATTGTTTTAATAATTTAACTTCAGGATTTATTTCATGGTTACATGACCAAAAATGATCTGCTACGGCATTTTAACCATGAAAATGAAGCTAGTCACAGTGAAACAATGAATATTACACAAATATATGTATTTGTAACAAAAGCTTCACTTATCTGAAGAAAAAGGATGTCAAATGTTTCTTATTAATGGAGATCAATTTCACAAACAAATCATTTGTATCATAAGTCCAAAATCACTTCGTCGTCAAGTTATTCAACCCTTTTTACATAAATTTGCTGTTTTTAATAGTTTGATTTATAGATTAATAGATATACCTCTGAATAAAGATTAATTTAATAAAGAATATAAACATATTAATACTGTTCTTTTTTATTTTTTTTTATTGGGAGTCGATTAATGACACTAAACAACACTTACTTTTAAATTTTCCCGGAACTAGTTTCAGAGGCCTTCCCTCTATCTTCAGCTGGACATCGACTGGTTCTCATTGGTGTAGCTGGCAATATTTTGTCATCGGTCTCCTCTGGTGGCGGTTTGAGGAACTTGCTGAATTTATACAACAACACTGTTTTCAACACTTCCATGAAAGTATTTATATTAATACTGTTATATGTGTTTGGAGGAATTTAGTAACAGTGACGTCAAAATTAATCTCAAAAACTATTTGTAGTTGGTTTATTAATTTTCGTCACTTGTTTATATTTATGAGAGACTAGTTTTAAAGGCATTCGCCTCCATTTTCAATCTCTTTCCAACTGGCATCTGTTGTTGTCTGCTCTCTCTCTGGTGGTGGAACTATGAACTTCTTTGTCAAATTATCTACTGGTGGGATTTTAAAGTTCATTACGCGATCCTTATTTTTCCATATAAATATGTTCTCCCATGTTGTCAATTTATTTTGGTTTATCACTCCTTTTAATAATTTTGGATTTGGATCAATGTCATGGTTTTCATTCCAAAAGTGAAATGCTACTGCTGACTTATCTTCTTGTTTCAATCTGATGTTTCTAAAGTGCTCTTTGACTGGTTTTTAGATTTCTTTTAGTTTGACCTATGTAGCATTTTTCACAATTCTTACAACTTATCTGGTATATTCCGGATCTGTTAACTGATGGGATTTCAGCTTTTGTTTTTGAATTTAGCAATTTTAAAATTGAGTGTCTATTAGTAGGTGCCAAGATGATATTTTGTTCCTTGAAGATCTTTTTAAATTTATTAAATGTTTTTGGGTGATATGTGAATGAACTGAATATGCTGTTGCTTTCTTTTTCTTTTGTAAATGTGGTTGCTTCCTTAATGGTTTTCTTTAGTTTAGATTTTCTAATTTTCTTCAACACCAAATTTTTGTTGTATCCATTTTCTTCTGCTATGTGTAGTATTGTTTTTTGTTCTTTGAAATATTCTTCTTTTTCCATGGGTATGTTGACTAGTCTGTGTGTAAGGCTGTTTATTATTGCATGTTTATGTGTAATTGGGTTGTGGCTATTATTTTTTATGTAATTTTCTGAATGTGTTGGTTTCCTGTAAATTCCAAATTTTATTTTTGTGTCATTCCTGATGATATTTAGATCCAAGAAAGAGAGTTGTCCATTAGTTTCTTTTTCTATAGTGAATTTTATAGTCCTTTCTTGCAGATTGAGTAATTTAGAAGAAAAATGCTACATAGGTCAAACTAAAAGAAATCTAAAAACCAGAGTCAAAGAGCACTTTAGAAACATCCGATTGAAACAAGAAGATAAGTCAGCAGTAGCATTTCACTTTTGGAATGAAAACCATGACATTGATCCAAATCCAAAATTATTAAAAGGAGTGATAAACCAAAATAAATTGACAACATGGGAGAACATATTCATATGGAAAAATAAGGACTGCGTAATGAAATTTGAAATCCCACCAGTAGATAATTTGACAAAGAAGTTCATAGTTCCACCACCAGAGAGAGAGCAGACAACAACAGATGCCAGTTGGTAAGAGATTGAAAATGGAGGCGAATGTCTTTGAAACTAGTCTCTCATAAATATAGACAAGTAAGTGACTAAGTGACGAGTATTAATAAACCAACTACAAATAGTTTCTGAGATATTAATACTGCTTTAATTAATGGTTTTAATAAAAACTTTATAAAAGTTAATTGAAAATGTTAAATATAAAAAAAAACTGTTAATGATATTTCTACCCTTAAAAAAATAAAAGATGATTATAATTTAAAAAATTCACTTACCACCTTGGGTTAACAAACATTTTCAAAAAGTTTTAAAGAGTTTGGTATAACCTTAGTTCCTCAAAATAAATATAGTATTAAAAGTTTACTACATTTCTCTAAAAAAGATAATATTCCTAATAATAAAAAATCTGGTATTTATCAATTTAATTGTTTAGATTGTAATAAAGTTTATATTAGAAAGACAAAACGTAATTTGGAAACCAGAATGAAAGAACATTTTCGTAACACTAAGTATAAACAAACTGATAGATCGGCCGTAGCAGATCATTTTTGGTCATTTAACTATGAAATAAATCCAGAAGTTAAACTATTAAAACAATTAAATGGTCCGATAGATTTAATGGTTTGGGGGAAAATATTTATTTTAAAAAATAAACACTGCGTAATGAATTTTGAAATACCAGTAGCTGATTTTGTTTTTAAGTTTGTTTCGTTTTCAGATTTTGGTAATACGGAAAAAAACATAGTATCCTTGATGACGAAGTGTGTTGACTGATGATGAAAGCAACTGTTTGTGAAATCGATCTCCATTAGAAAGAAGAATTAATACCAATTTCTTAAGATAAGTGAAACCTTTGTAACAGATATTTATAGTGAATTCTCCAGTAATTGTTTGCTCAGTGGGGAGATAATGTACAAGAGATCCAGTAAGATGTAGAGGTTTCCAGGCTTACTGGCCGTGGTCTAGTGAATTGATGCCGGCCGTGAAAGCTTAAGTTGTTAAAATGTACAAGAGAATCCCCTTCAATTCCAGAAAACTGATGCCATGACATTTCCAGCTGAAAGAATTGTCTTTGCTTTCTTTGTTGGCGGAGAATCAGCATGTTTCCACTGCTTTGACTGTTGTTTTGTCTCTGGGGTATAGTAATGCACCTAAGTTTCATCTGTGGTCACAAACTAGCGCAAAAGATCTTGTTTGTTTCTCTTAAAATGGACCAAACATTGTTCCAATATGTCCATTCTCATGTGTTTTTGATTCAGCGTCAAGAGTTGCGGCACCCATTATGCAGATAATTTTTACATTTCTAATTCTTGAGTTAAAATGTGATATACCCTTTCAGATGACATCTGGCAAGTGTGAGCAATTTCACGCATTTTCAATCAGCGATCTTCCCTGTCCTTTTTTTGCACTTTTGCAATGATTTCTGGAATAGTGACACATCTTGGCCGACCACTGTGCAGATCATCATCTAAGCTCTCCTGACCAAATTTAAATACACTTGTCCACTTGGCAACAGTTGAATATGAAGGAGCAGAGTCCCCTAGTGTATTCTGGAAATCGGCATGAATGTCCTTTGCTTTCATACCTTTCTTTACGAACTACTTAATCACTGCTCGAATCTCGATTTTTTTCATCTTCGCAAATCACTACGCGGGAACAACAATAGAGCCATGTCACCGCCACAGCTCTCTTCCAAGAGCACTGACGTGGCATGTGTTTACAGGCAACAGTTCAATGGATATCATGTGAATAACTCGCGCTAGCGCTGACCTGTCGTAGTGATTCCGAGAACTTTTCAAACCACCCTCGTACAAGCACCTCAAAAATTATATGAACAAATTTTTACTATCTCCAGTTTATCTGGAAGTAACTGAAATTTTTTATTAAGTAAAACACTATATGTTTTACATATTTGGGTAGTACTGTTCATTAGCTTGTTAACAGTTACCTACATGGATAATTCTGTGTCATTCACTGTTGTTAAATAAAAAACAAAGGTGTAGGCTTTCTGTGATTTGGCTGTCATTTGTTTATATACATGAGAGTAGTTTATTTTACTGTGTTTTGTATCCATGGAAATTTGATTCTCATTTTTTTTTATATTCAGAATCTTCCTTCTTCTCTCAGGAATTCTCATATGCACACGTGGTTTATTGAATTTTTCAGTCTGAGTACCTTTCCAAAGATAAAGAATTTTTGTGTGGAATGCAATACTTCTCATTATACTATAAGTAAATTGTTGAGATAAAAATGAACTAATTGTTTTGTAACTGTTCACATGGTCTTGCATATTTTACAGATAACGCACGACAAGAGTAACCTTATCATTGATTTGTTAACAAAGATCTCGCAGTATCTTGCCACAACCAGCAACTCTCCATTCCAGAACAAAGGCACAGCTTGTCAGAAACTTGTGGATCTGTTTAGTGTAGTGTTCAGTGGCGTCGGAAGGGGTCACAACTCCTTGCTTTACACGGAGAGGATAAAGAATTGCTTCAAGGTCAGTTTGTTGATGATTCTTCATTTTGTTTACATTTTTTTTGTGTCCATAAGAGAAACTAAACATTTATTTTCAGTGAAGAGTATACAGGGGTGCCCTAAAAGGTCTCTATCCATTATTACTACTCCACCTAGTCTTGCCATAAATACAGGTACAGGTTTTTAACACATACTGTATATCCAATTTGGCGCATAAACACCTTGTGTGCACACATTAACCTTGAACCACTGTTAGCTTCTCTTTAAAAGAAGAAGTATGTAGTTCCAGGTTTCACTGAAATGGGATGATTATTAAAATCCTGTAGCCGTCATTGCGTTGCATAAAGTTGGAAAATCTGCAAGTGACATTTTCAAGATGCTACCAAAGCTGAAAATCAGCCATATGTTTGTGTACTGCACCATTCAGCGATTCACTGCAACTGGGACTGTAAAGGATTGGCCGAGGAAGGGTCGACCACGTAGTGTCAGGAGTCCAGCAGTGCAAAAAGCAGTGGCAGCTCATGTGCGGAGAAATCCTGTGTAGAAGCTATAATAATAATGATAATGATAATGATGGTTTATTCACTTATAGACATGAAATACATGTTTCAAGTTTCGTCCAAAAAGTTTACATATTTCAATATTGTAAATGATTAGTTAGTTACTTACATCAAGACTTACAAATTTTACAGAGCATATACAGAGATTAATAAATATGTTATATAATGAATGAACATAAATAATAATAATAGTAATAATACAAATAATAATTCATAAATATGTACTTATTTACTGATTTCAGAAATATATTTTAAAGATTATACTCACTTGTTGAAATTACTAGACAGATTGAGATAAATGTATTACATAGCATTTACAGTTTGATCTCTCATTTATACCCTCATTGAAATATTTACAAATTACATGTGTCAGGAGAAATCACAATTGTAGATATTCATCTATGTCGTAAAAGGCCCTCTCAATTAAGTAATTTTTTAAACATTTATTAAACTTGGAACCAGTTGATTGTTTAATTGTGGCTGGCAGCTTATTGTATAAAGTTTTTCCAATTACAAATGGATTTTTATCAAAAAATTTCTTACTGCTGCCTATCTTGTCCCGTGAAATGAACATTTCAAAAAGAACAATGTCCAGTCTTCTGTCAGAGGACCTTGGACTAAGGGCTTATTGCCGATGTACAGGACATTATCTTGACACACGCCTAAAGAAGCTGAGAATGCTTAAATGTCGATGTCTTCTACAGCATTACA
This sequence comes from Mantis religiosa, assembly GCA_030765055.1. NCBI lineage: Eukaryota > Metazoa > Arthropoda > Insecta > Mantodea > Mantidae > Mantis > Mantis religiosa. Next base: position 2,635,628 of record JAUKNK010000320.1, on the reverse strand, counting down.
CTCAAAATGGTCATTGGAACATTCTCTTCACCGATGAAAAATTTTTCACTATTGAGGAGTCTTTCAATGTGCAAAACAACAGGGTTTATGCATCATCATCTCGGGAAACCAGTAATAAGATTGCTAAAGATCAGAGGGCCTATCATCCCTCCTCAGTGATGGTGTGGGAGGGGGGGGGGTGAGTTATTCTGGTACCACCCAGCTACATTTTTGCAAAAAGGGCATTAAAACCAGCACCAGAGTGTATGAAAGCACTGTTTTGGAGCCTATTGTCAAGAACTTGAGTGGCACATTGTTTCAAAACCAACCATAGACTTTCCAGCAGGATTGTGCCTCTGCCCACAAAGCAGGTCAATGCAAGCATGGCTTCATCGTCATGTCCCTGACTTCATTTCACCTGAAGATTGGCTCAGTAGCAGTCCGGACCTGAATCCATTGGACTACCGAATGTGGTCGCTACTTGAGTGCTTTGCCCGCAAGAGGATACACCCCACTTTTGGAATTTTAACGCATTTCTTGTTGTCAGCAGTAGCAGATTTCCCCTGGATATCATCTATTCCACCATAGACGAGTGGCCACAAAGACTCAGAGCCTGTATCTGTGCAAAAGATGCCCATTTCAAAAAGTGGTTGGTGCTGTGTGTAATGAATGCCTGTGGGTACAACATTACTAAAAGCCAATTAAAATATTTTACATGGTATTTGCTTTTTCACTTTTCAAGTTGTGACAGTATTTATGGCTAGACTAGGTATTATAGTTTTAATCTCCCCTGAATTACAACTTACAACTTAACAGAATGTGACATTCATCTGATAATTTGTTAGTGACTAATGCACACAGAGAGTGCACTGTTAAATAATCAGTCTGCATAGATAGAGTCAACATGAAAAATTCAATGCCATGGCCGGGATTTGAACCACGGATCTCCTGGTTTCCGTCCAGTCGCTCTAACTCATTGAGCTACCATGGCCAATGTGCCGTCCTGACATTAAATTCTCCAAGTGACTCATATATTACCCCGGTAGACCACAAGGGGCTCTCGCATCGAGATACACCATTAAATGATGAAGCCTGGGACTCAAGTACTTATGATAGTAAGTCGCCACAAATGGTGTATCTCGAATGCGAGAGCCCCTTGTGGTCTACCGGGGTAATATGTGAGATATGTGAGTCAATTGGAGAATTTAATGTCAGGACGGCACATTGGCCATGGTAGCTCAATGGGTTAGAGCGACTGGATGGAAACCAGGAGATCCGTGGTTCAAATCCCAGCCATGTCATTGAATTTTTCATATAAAAATTATTTGTGGTTGGTTTATTGACACTCGTCACTTACTTTTTCATATATTTATGAGAGACTAGTTTCAAAGGCCCTGGCCTCCATTTTCAATCTCTTTCCAACTGGCATCTGTTGTTGTCTGCTCTCTCTGGTGGTGGAACTATGAACTTTTTTGTCAAATTATCTACTGGTGGGATTTCAAAGTTCATTACGCGATCCTTATTTTTCCAGATGAATATGTTCTCCCATGTTGTCAATCTATTTTGGTTTATCACTCCTTTTAATAATTTTGGATTTGGATCAATGTCATGGTTTTCATTCCAAAAATGAAATGCTACTGCTGACTTGTCTTCTTGTTTCAATCTGATGTTGACTCTATCAAAGATCTTAGCCTATACACAGCTAGTGTAAAGAAATGATTAATTTTTATCAATTAACTAAGATAATCAGTCTGTATTTTTTTGTTTATCCGCTGTAAAGTATTTTTTTCAAGATTTATTTTGTTTGGATATGTTCAGTGTCCATATTGTTCATATGTTGTTGAAAGTAGAAAGAATTTTTTGTCTTATAAAGTGATACATAGGTGGTTATGAGTTCTTAATTCAAGAATGGAATGAACACTACAATACTATTCCATCAACATGGAGGATGTTAACAATTTATGGAAATGTTTTGAAACAAAGGGGTAAGTGATGGGTCAAATAGGCCATCATTAAGTGAGGAGACAAAACTGAACGTTATTAGTCAATCTTATATACACTTCTGTCCACTTACAAGTTTTATATGAAGACTAGTTTCTGGGGACTTCTTCCTTATCCTTAGTTCTGTGGTCGACTGTTGACCACAGAACTGAGAGTAGTGGTGCTACTATAGTGCTGAGAATGTAGTACTACTGCAGATTTATATGTTTGTTTTTGCTTTATGTTTCCTAAAGTGCTTTCTTAATCTGGTTCCAATGTTACATTTTCTCTTTCCAATATGTATCTTACTGCAGTCTGAGCCATTAATTCTATAAATGACAGACCTTTTCAAATTATATTCCAGTAAGTTTAGAGTGTAGAAAGTGAAGTTAAAGTAATACAAATTCCATAAATGTGTTAACTTATTTAATTCTTTCATTTGTGTATCTAATGCATGTTTTATTTGTAGCTTCATGTAGCCGTTGAAGAATCTAAGAACAAGAAACAAAAGTCAGACTCATGGGGAGATTCAAAGACACCTGTTGGTAAAGGTCAAGGGCGTGTTATTAGTTATTGGTGTTTCAGCCCTAGCTTTGGGTAAGTCATTTCATTTTATACTAACATTAGTTTTCCTTATGTGCTAAGATTTCTTTGAGAGAACATAGACTTTCAAGGCCGGAGTCAATATAAATGGAAATAACTTCCATTTATAGACTTCTTTGTTTGATATTATTTACTATGTTATTTATATGAACTTTAAAGGGGCCCTAGCCCCTTTGCTAACAGGGCAGCCCTCTTATACAATTTATACATGTTTGCCCATTTTAATAGTTATTGCTTTTCATTTACTTTTCTATGCTGCACTAGTTTTTCCTGTTAAAGTTTTGTCTATCCCTGTATTATTATCACTTTTGGATAGATAGAGTCAAACTGAAAAATTGAATGCCATGGCCAGGATTTGAACCACGGATCTCCTGGTTTCCATCCAGTTGCTGTTACCCATTGAGCTACCTTGGCCAGTGTGACATCGTGACATTAAATTCTCCAATTGACTCATATACAGTACACACAAGATAAGAGCACTGGTTTTATGGTGTGTTGTGGGCAGGGGGAAGAAGCGAGAGCTAACGCTCTTCTGTTTCTGCAGTGTGGTCAACCTTGAAAAACACAGTTCAGCAAAATAGTGTGTAAGTTAAGCAAAGATATCACAAGTAACGTTGCATCCTCTGAAAACATTCCTTAGTTTTGCCCACACCAGCTCAATTGCATTCAGATCGCAGTTATATGGATGTAGACTAATAATGTGTCCCCTTTCGAGAACCATACAAATGTTCATACAAATATAAATCATTTTCAAGTAAATGCTGATGTACCACACTCGTAACAAGGATAAACTGGCAATTCGAGCGCACCAAACGAGCCTTTATGAAGGAAGCTTTAACTACAAAGGGATAATGTTATATAATAAACTTCCAAATTCATTTAAACAAGCTGCATCATTAACACACTTTAAAAATAAGGCTAAGAAATTTTTGCGTGCACACTGTTTTTATACGGTTAATGAATTTTTAGAACTATAACCATGTAAATGGCACTGGGAGCATAGTACATTCACAAACCTGTAATATTTATATTATGACATTTCTTGTAGTAAATTAGTCTATGCAAATACCACATGAAACCATAGAAAAGTTGCTTACTGTGTATATTGTATGTAATCAATTTGACTTTATTAAATACTGTAGTTATACATTTTGACGTGCCTCATAACATGTATATGTTGCCAAGGACCAACTGAAATTGTAATTCTAACATACAATTGTTGTAAACTACTTAGCTAATGAACCTCGAAATTGATCAAAAGCGGACATGATAAAGCTTAGCGTATTAGCCACTAGATGTCAGTGTATAGCGCATTTCAAAGTTGTCATCTATGTTTATGGAGTTAAATGAAACTTACCGAATGAGGACTTGGAGCCTGATCGCTCTTCTTATTGTGTGCATATAGTATTTCCCCAGTAAACCACTAGGGGCTCTCATATCTGAGATACACCGTTTGTGGCGACTATCGTAAGTACTTGAGTCCCAGGGAACTGGACGGAAACCAGGAGATCTTTGGTTGAAATCTGGCTGTGTTATTGAATTTTTCAGTTTGACTTTATCTATCCAAAACCTTAGCCTATACCTGGCTAGTGGGAAGAAATGATTAATTTCCATCAATTAACTTTAATAAGAGTTTAATGATGAACCTCACACATCACTCCATTTTTTGCATTTCCTTTCCATATTACAAATTATATAACTTCACAAGCAGCTTTTTTCAATCTTTCTTCCAGGTAACCTATCACTTCATCACACTTTCTCACACTGCATTCACTTATGTTTTCTGGACATTCACACAGGATATCGAAGATTCTGCTGTGTCAGCATTTGTATGTTCCACATCTTGGATATGGTGAAGTAGATAGACATTTAAGCATTTTTAAGAGTAGTTTGTTCCATCAAATTTTTGCTTACAGAATGCAGCAGTTACTGGAACAAGACCTGAGATGTCTGATTCTTACAAGTGGCACTCTGTCTCCATTGCCTCCACTCATTTCTGAAATGGGGATACCAATTGATGTGACCCTGGAAAACTCTCATGTAATCAAATATAATCAGGTTTATGTTAGTATTGTTCCCAATGGACCTGATAATCATGTCCTCAACTCTTCATATAACACAAGGTAAGATGGCATACTTCATAATTTCCATTTATAAATAAAGAATGTGTGTTTGTGGGAATTAGTAACAGTGACGTCAAAATTAATGTGAAAACTATTTTTAGTTAGTTTATTGACACTCTTCACTTACTTTTTTATATTATTGAGGGACTAGTTTCAAGGGCCATTGCCTCCATCTTCAACCTCTTTCCAACTGGCATCTGTTGTCGTCTGCTCTTCTCTCTCTGGTGGTGGAACTATGAACTTCTTTGTCAATGATCTACTTTGAAATCCCACTAGTAGATAATTTAACAAAGAAGTTCATAGTTCCACCACCAGAGAGAGGAGAGCAGATGACAACAGATGCCAGTTGGAGAGAGGTTGAAAATGGAGATAATGGCTTCCGAAACTAGTCCCTCAATAATATAAAAAAGTGATGAGTGTCAATAAACTGACTACAAATACTTTTTAGAATTATAGATTGTATATGTGAGCGAGAAAATCTTGTACAGAGTCTTAATGTGGGGCCCATATTACAGGGAATTGCTGTGTTCTCATCTTCTGTGTATGTTAAGTGATAAGTCTGTATTGTACAGAGGTTGATACTTTGAGATACACGTGTTTCAGTATACAAGGGTCATTTGATAAGTCTGGTAAATTTCCATGAAGGGAGGGAAATTTTTTTGTTGCAACTTTGTGGATAGTAAGCTTGATTATTCAAAAATTGTAGAGAAAATTTGAATGTTGTGCAACAGTTCATTGTTGACAGGCATCTGAACTAGTCAGTGTAATAGTTGAGATTGAAAATGGAAAAACAGAGTTTCTTACTGTTATTAAACATTTTCACTTGAAGGACTGGACTGTCGCACAAGTCAAAACTGAATTAGATGAAGTTTGTGCGGACTGTGCACCAACATTGAAGACCATTTAATTTTCAATCAATAGATTTAAACATGGTCATAGAAGCACTGAAGATGAATCGCATTGTGGTCACCTAATTGAGGTTACCATGCTGTACACCTTTGAAAATATCCACAACTGGTTACCCAAGACTGTTGAATCAAAATTCGTGAGATTGCTGAGGCTATTGGCATCTCAACTGAGTGAGTTCACAATATTCTGCTTGAATAAATTGCAATGAAAATGCTGTGTGCAAAATGGGTGCCACAAAAGTATCCAGAAGAACACTTCTACCAAGTGTCTAGCAATGTTTAATTGCAATCCGCAAGACTTTTTGCACCAATTTGTTACCGTGGATGAAAGCTGGATCCATCATTACACATCAGAGTCAAAACAGCAGTCAAAAGAATGACAAATGCTGCTGAAATTGCAACAAAGAAGGCAAAGACCATTTTGTCAGCTGCTAAGGTGATGGCCAGTGATTTTTGGGATTCTCAAGGAATAATCCTCATAGACTACTTGGAAAAACACAAAACCATAACTGGAGCCTATTATGCTTCATTGTTAGATCGTTTGCTGCATGGGTTGACTGAAAAGAGACCGAGATTGAAACGCAAAATGTGCTCTTTCACCAGGATAATGCACCATTGCACACTTTAACAATCGCAATGGCAAAAGTGCATGAGTTGGACTTTGAATTGGTTCCTCATCTACCTCATTCACCAGACAGCCCCAAGTGACTTCGTCCTGTTCCCAAACTAGAAAATTTGCTTGGTGGTAAGAACATAACGGAAATTATTAAATTTTAGATGAGTCGCATTTTTTATACAGTTGAATCTCGATAATGGAAATTATTTTTCCAACGGGAATAAAAAGCTGGAACATTGCTGGACAAAGTGTATAGCCATCAATGGAAATTACGTCAAGAAATAAGGTTTTGAATAGAGTCAACATGAAAAATTCAATGCCATGGTCAGGATTTGAACCACGGATCTCCTGGTTTCCGTCCAGTTGCTCTAACCCATTGAGCTATTGTGACCACCTTGCCATCATGACATTAAAATTCTCCATTTGACTCGTATATTTGCCGGTAAGCCTCTAGGGGCTCTTGCATCCGAGATACACCATTTGTGGCAACTTCATAAGTACTTGAGTCCCTGGCTTCATCATTTAACTCTTATTATTTTAGTTAATTGATGGAAATTAATCATTTCTTCACACTAGCCGTATATAGGCTAAAGTTTTTGATACAAACGGTGTATCTCGAATGCTAGAGCGCCTAGTGGTTTACTGGGGAAATATATGAGTCAATTGAGAATTTAATGTCAGAATGGCATGTTGGCCATGATTAGAGCGACTGGATGGAAACCAGGAGATCCGTGCTTCAAATCCCGGCCATGGCATTGAATTTATATGTTGACTCTGTCTATCAAAAACCTTAGCCTATATACGGCTAGTATAAAGAAATGATTAATTTCCATCAATTAACTAAAATAATAAGAGTTAAATGATGAAGCCTAGGATTTAAGTACTTATGATAGTAAGTCGCCACAAATGGTGTATCTCGGATGTGAGAGTCTCTAGTGGTCTACTGGGGAAATATTGGAGTCAAATGGAGAATTTAATGTCAGGATGGCATGTTGGCCATGGTAGCTCAAGGGTTAGAGTGACTGGACGAAAACCAGGAGATCTGTGATTCAAATCCTGGCCATGGCATTGAATTTTTTATTTTGACTCAATCTATATTCCTTTTTTCTTTAAATCTGGTCTAGGTTGTGCAGATGTCTGGGTTATAGAGGTCTGAGTTATTGAGGTTTTACTGTACTTTTAAATCTCCAATCTTGACAGCCAGAGGCACCATGCAACATTGTCCAACACTTTTATTAGTTGGAATACTTGCTGATGGGAACAACAGATCCTAAAGGCCAAAATCTTATATCCTGAAATAATGGTTGTGAGATAAAATTCTTTTTTAATTATTTTATCACTTCATTGTGCATTTTAATAATGTAATTAATTTATGTTATTCCTATTACGATTAAAGTGAAAAGTGCATAATTCTTTGTTTTCAGGAATGATCCAAAGTACATAACTTCATTAGGGATGACAATTTTGAATATGTGTCGAGTGGTTCCCCATGGAGCACTTGTGTTCTTTCCTTCATATCCCATAATGAACAAATGTCAAGAGGCGTGGCAACAATCTGGCCTGTGGAGTAAAATATGTGAGATAAAGGTTGGTTACAAACAACACTGTCCTCGAAACACTTTCTCTTCCTTCATTTCCTTTGCTTTATTGTCTGTAACTACAAAAAGCTCTCAGGTAATCAAATGTTATAGAAAACTCATGTGATATCTATGCAGAACTTTCAAAATTGCATACCAAAGAAATGTTTTAGCAAAATTCAGTTTTTAGCCAAGATTATCTGCTACAGTGTTATCATTCAAGTTGCATGATGGTTTTTTTTTTTTTGTTTTTTTTTTTTTGTCATGTTGCAAGTATTCTGTAATAACTGAGATGGCAAGTTTTACATTTGGGAAGTCCCAAGTTTAATCTCTGGAGGCCATACACTTGACCATGGGCTTTTATCTGGTTGGCAAGGTGATGCTGAAGTGTGTACCTTCTACTACGCTCTGCACCCTCATTCATGTTACAAGGGACTGGAGTTGTGTGTCAGTTGACAGCAGGCAGATGACATTAGTCTTGTGATTTGAAACTACTAAAAATAAAATAAAAATCTGCATACTATACCCCGGCACCTAATTTCTTAATCCGGGGTAAATACTCAGACTTTTATTCAGTTATTAAAACTTTAAAAACATATACAAAAACATACACAATTTACAGATTATAAATAAAAAAAATTACAAATATTTTAAAATATACACTAATCAAACAAAAATCCACACCACATTTCTAAAAATAAACATACATAAAAATAAATTAAATTTCAAAAATATTACTAAAATTAGGCAAGTGAGTCAACCTTGTATATACTTTTCTCCACTTACAAGCCCTTTATGAAGACTAGTTTCTGGGGACTTCTCCCCTATCGTCAGTTCTGTGGTTGATATTTCAAAAATATTACTAAAATTAGGCAAGTGAGTCAACCTTGTATATACTTTTCTCCACTTACAAGCCCTTTATGAAGACTAGTTTCTGGGGACTTCTCCCCTATCGTCAGTTCTGTGGTTGAATATAGAAGGTTGACTCACTTGCCTAATTTTAGTAACAATGGCACTCCACTTTCTGAAATACTTCTTTTTATTCTATATAATTTCAAAAATATAATTAAACATTTAATTTTTTTTTTTTTTTTGTAATCAATCCCTTTCAAAATTTTATAAATTTAATTAAAAATTTTTTTTTACAAAAATTTCAAACATAAAAATATTTTAAACAAAAATATATTACTGGTTTCCAATAACACATAACTGGTGTGAAAGCTTCAAGTCTTACACAAGATTAAAACAGATCACAGCTCTTTCACCAATGAAACAAGAAATTAGATTTCTAAATTTACATACCACCCCTGGGCCACAAAAAAGTTCCAAAAAATATTCAAGAAATACAATATAACATTGGCACCAAAATACAGTTACAACATTAAAAACCTACTTAACAATAATAATACTGATAAGGTAAAACAGGAGAAGAAAACTCAAGCATTTACAGGATAAAGTGTAAAGACTGAAAAAATTTACATAGGGAGGACAAAAAGAAACATAGGCACTAGAAAGAAAGAAAGAAAGAACACTTCAGGCACTTAAGGTACAAAAATATTGATAAGTCCGCAATAGCAGCTCCTTTTTGTTCTGAAAATCATGAAATTGAAGATAGCACCGAATTACTAAAATATGTACAAAAACATAGTGAACTCGTCATATGGGAGAGAATATACATAGAAAAACATAAAAACCAACTAATGAACTTCGAAATCATGCCAGAAGACAACCCCACATTTAAATTCATCACAAAATCAACAGGTGGCAGCAGCAACCCCAGAATTACCCACACCCCTGGATCAAGCTTTAGTCACATTAGAGCCAGTGATGTGAATAATGGTTTACGAAACATGTTCTCAATATAGGTACTTTTTTTTTTTGCAATTTACATCCTCCAATGTTAAGTCATATTAAACGATGAATGGAAAGGGTGAAATGATACTCAAATGAGCCCAGGGTCTATGGAGCTTAGAGTTATCCGACATTCGTCTTTAAGGATAAGGGAAACCCCCGGAAAAAACTTATCCAGGTAACTCACCCTGACCGAGATTCGAACTCGGGACCTCTTGAACGTGAGGCAGACATGCTACCATCTACACTACCATGGTGGGCTATAGGTACATAAGTGAAGCTGATGCGTAATAAATATGACTCATCTAATACTTTAATTATTGTTTTGCTTCACTGTGGTGTTCCAATACAGTTAAATTTTGAGATATTTTGAACCAGATTGTATTCATCATGAAATTTCATAATATTCAAAAGGGATAAAAAGAGTGTTTATGACAAGCCTAAGCTAAAAACTGGTTCCATTCCGGCAATTTTTGAAGGCTTGCCAGTATATCTTTCTGTAGAGCCATCAGCGAAAAGAAAGAATTGTCAACTGAGTCAATTGTCAATTTCTTGATAATGCCTTCAAGGAAGGCGAAACGCGTTGAAAGAAAGTTTGTGGTAAGTGAAGTACAGTCTCAGTCAACTCACTGAACAGGGTGCGGCAGAACCGACTAAGGAGTTTTAAGGAGCAATAAAAAATTAAATCTGGATATAGAGAGAAAAAAGTTTTTGTTTTCTAAATTAGTACAATATACCATTTTACATTCATTTAGTTTTGAAACTAATGTCCTGGAGATGACAGCCGTTAGCATTAATACATTGTTGTAGATGATCCCTGAAGTTTCGAGCAGCGCTTGTACACATATCACGGAGTATTGCATTCACTTCATCAATAATCTGCTCTTTTAACTCTGCTAGGGTGTGAGGGCGGCTTTTGAAAACTGTTTCCTTCAGATATCCCCAAAGAAAGTAGTCACAAATGCTCAGAACTGATGACCACACAGGCCACCCGACATCACCCCTCAAAGAGACGAGGCTTCCTGGAAACATTTCTCTCAAAACATCAAGTGAAATTCTAGCTGCGTGAGCAGTAGCTCCATCCTGTTGGAATAAGTCCCTCGGTCCATGTTCTTCAACAATCTCGTCCAATTTGGGTTGCAGAAAATTTCTCAACATTGAAACATAACGTGTGGTATTCACTGTCACAGTTGCTTCTTCCTCCTCAAAAAAGTAAGGGCCAACCACGCCAAATTGTGATATGGCACACCACACTTTCACTTTAGGAGAATGTTATGCTCTTTCATGAATAATTCGGGGTTTATTTTTAGCCTAGTAGCGAAAGTTTTGTTTGTTCACGCACCCAATGAGATGAAAATGTGCCTTGTCACTACTGAAGAACGCTGCATTCGAAGGGATCTGAGCAAGCATTTACTCACACAGATTTTGATGGTTGGTGTAGTCTGCTGGGCATAATTCTTGAGTAATCATTATTTTGAAAGGATGGAACTTCAAATCGAATTTTAGAATCCTTCTCAAACTGCGGTCTGAAATCCCAATGCAACAGCATGTCGTTGAGCAGAACGTTGTGGCAATTGTTGACCTGCTGTTCTCACCCACTGCACATTTTGTGGCATTCTGATGGATATGCGTCGACCATGTGTATCTGTTCTTAGTGTGCTACCAGTTACCTCCAACTGCTGAACCCAGGACCTAATTGTGTTTGTATTAGGAACAGCATTGTTGCGTGGAATGTTGAACTGTCGCCGAGAAGCTTGTTGTGTAGCGATCACAGATCTGTTGTTTTCATAATAAGTGCGAAAAGCAAAACCACGGTGTGCACCGGTCCAGATCATTTGGCTACTGAAATGGGGTTAGCTACTGGACGAAGGCAGACCACGTGCAACTGCCTAACCCCACCACAGCTCCCGCGGTAATCAGTAGAAACTCCTTACTCGGTTCTGCCACACCCTGTATGATTTTAATTACCAAATCTGATGTTTAACCAGCTTCTCACTTATTTTATTTATGCTGTACACACATACCTTTTTCTAAAAATATTTCTATTGGATCTAGGAGTCTCAAAGCAAGCATTTGTGCTGAAATCTCGGTGTCAAATTTTCGAGTGGAATGCAATACTTCCTGCACAGTGCGTACTAGAGAAAGTAGTAAAGTACAGAAACTGATTTTTTTTAAATGTAATTATGGTTTGATATATCTTGTTGCAGCCAATTTTTGTGGAGCCTAGAAGCCGAGATGGGTTCGTTAACACCGTGTCAGAGTACTACAGTAAGATACATGACCCAGCACATCGAGGAGCCTGTTTTATGGGTGTAATGAGGGGGAAAGTGTCAGAAGGTTTAGATTTCATCGACTTCAATGGTCGTGCTGTTATTGTGACAGGACTGCCCTTCCCTCCTGCCATGGACCCACATGTCGTGTTAAAGCAACGCTATCTGACCGAGAATGAGAAGAAAGGTGGCAGTCAGGTATAAGTTCAGTTATTTGTACCCTATTAATAAAATATATTACTGCTTTACTAGTCACTTATTTATGAGGACAGTTCAGTTCAGTAAGTACCCATTTATTTCTCAACATAGTCCGCTTTTAGGAATATACACATCTTCTAAGTCTCCTGCCATTTTTTAACTCCTCCAAAAACAGAGAATGGTCAAGCTCTGCAAAATATGCCTCTGTCTCCATGACAACCTCTTCATTTGATCTAAATTTTCTTCCTGGGAGCCATTTCTTCATGTTTGGGAACAGGAGAATATGGGGGAGTGGCAGCAATTCATAACACAATTCAAGCAGTTTGGCGGCTGCAACTCTGAATGAATGTGCTGAAACATTGTGATGAATTAGAACTTTCTTCTTCGCCATATGGAGCTGTGTCTCCTTTAATATCTTGTCGAATTGAACCTATAACTCACTGTGGTATGCTCCATTAATGATTTTTCCTTTCTTCAAAAAGTCAATGAGCATGACACCCTTCACAACCCAAAAAGTTTTTCACCTTCACTTTTCAGGCCAATGAGACTGTCTTTGCCTTCTTTGGAGCAGATTCTCCCGAAGCAACCCATTGTTTTGATTATTGCTTGGTTTCCAAAATATAATGATGAATTCAGGTCTCTCCAACAGTGACAACTTGACACAAAACGTCCTTTGAATTTTGCTTAAACAGTTCTAAATGCAGCTTTGAAGTAGAAAGCTGCACCTACTTGTCCACTGTGAGCAAATGTGGCGCCTGTTGGGCCAATAGCTTCTTCATCTCCAACTTATCGTGCAGAGTATGAATTGTTGTTCCTGTCAATACACCTATGGCCTCCTCTGCCACTTCGCTAACTTTTGTTCGATGGTCAGCAAGGATTATAATGCACACTTTTTCAGTTACTTCCTAGGTAACCTCATCTAAAAAAAAGAGTGCTTGTCGTGGTACTTCAGGAATTATTTTCAACTTTTTTAAGAAGTTTTCTTCTTTGAAATTAAAAGTATTTGTGGTTAATTTAATTTTATAATCATTATTTGTTTTATTCTGATGATACATTTAATTGATTCCTGTGGTACTTTCGATTGTATCTTATTTTGAATGATGGTTCCCTTTTTTGCTAGAACAGAGGAAGACAGCTTCGAGAGTTGTGACATATTTCAGCAGGAGCGAGGCCTGCATGCATGTGACGTCAGGCAAGAGCCATGTAGTACCAAGTTTTCTATATAAATGGCGCTGAGAATACAGAATCTGAGGGTTCAGTCAGGTGTAGCACACTCGATGACAACAATGTAGCTACCACGTACCTAATGGAACTCAAATTTACAATGTGACGATTTATTGAAGGACAAATATACACACAAGAAAGACTTGGTTGATTTTACAAGAATGTCCCCCAAACCAGATTTCCAATGTATTCACTTGCCACACTTGACATTATGTATGATTGGCTCGACATATGTGTGAAAACAATCTTTTTTTCTGTTATGATAAACAGAAACTAAGTCCAAACTTCAAAGTACCTTGTCGGATCACAATCTAACATGCAGACTTCGATTACAAATTTCCCAGACATTATATCCTGATATTGATGAACTAGTTAAAGAAAAATGAAACAGAAAGTGTCGGAAAATGTCCACATAATTCTGTTCTGAATGGGTCTCCTGTAATTTGCAGATAAAATTACTTTATGTTTTATCTTATTTACTTTATAACATTGCTGACCTCCAGATAAACTACGAGTTGAAGTTTTATATTTTTCTTATAGCACAGAGCCAAAATGTAGTTGTTTATAGCATTAATATTACAATACCCATACCTGATATGTTTCCTGTCTTTCCTAATCTGTCGGAACCCCAACACATCAAACTATTTCCTTCCTCTTGGGCAGCAGAAATCAGCACGGTGACGTCACACGCTAACCTGCTTTTCGTTTGAGGGATATTTGGCGGTTAGAGCTGATGCCACACCGCCTCTACCTATCTTTTCCTGTGCTAGGATGTCTGCCTTCTCATTGTTACTCACTCGACAATGTGCAGGAATCCACTTAAAGACTATATTCTTATCTTAAATATGATTTGAAGCTTTCCTGGCAACATATATATTCTAGACATTCTGGGGCTTCGAGCCAGGTATAGTGATGGAGAGCCATCGACGTTTCGGGAGTGAGCTTTCTGGCCATCTCTTCTGAGAGGAGAGCATTGAACCAGGATGCCGGATTGCAGTTCAGTTCTGCTTGGAAGCCTGCCTTGAAGATGGAAATCGACCGGCTTAGAAAACACAGATTCTGCCGCTACGTTGAACCCCCAGCATAGAGGTGTTTTCCACGAAGTCTGCACTACACCGTCCGGCAGAAGCTCCTTTCGTTTTTGCCCAGGCCCGGACTAGCGATTGCTATACATACTGGCCCTTCCAATTTGCTAATCATTCATCATTTAAATGTCATTGAATCTTATCTGTCAAATCGTAAACAATGCACAGAAATATATTATCAAGAGCAATGTATGACAAAAGTTACAAGGTCTAACTACGAATTAGTAAGGATTGGTGTGCCTCAAGGATCTGTACTCGGGCCACTCCTGTTTTTATTATATGTAAATGATCTTCCTAAATCCTCAGAATACAAAATAATATCATACGCAGATGACACATCAGTTATTTTTACAAATAAAAATATAAACGGCTTGGAGAATTTAATAACTAAAAAAACACAGGATATATATGATTACTTACAAACTAATAACTTAAAGGTAAATATACAAAAGACTAATATGATCAGGTTCCAGCATCAAAACAACAGGTCTAGTCAAAAACTAAATGTAAAAATACATGATGAAACCATTGAACAAATAGAGAAAATAAAATTTTTAGGAGTAATTATAGATGAAAACATGTCTTTCAAACATCACATTGATCATGTAAGTAATAAAATTAGTTCTTATTTATATCTTTTAAGACGCCTAAAAGAGTTCCTAGATATAGAGCATTTAAAGTCAGTTTATTATGGATTAATTTACACACATTTACAATATGGGATTGAAATCTGGGGTAGCACATGTAAGGTAAACATTAACAGGTTATTAATAATACAAAAAAAGTGTATAAGATGTATTTATAATCTAAACAACAGAGAATCCTGTAGACAAACCTTTATAGAAGCCAATATATTAACTGTTATATCGTTATTTGTATATAAAGTAATCATGTTTGTAGTAAGTAAATCACACTCTGTATATATTAAAGACAGTCATATGTATAATACTAGATTGCTAAATAATTACTATAGAGATAATATTAGTAAACGAGCCACAGAAAAGGATCCCCTTACTATGGGCAGAATACTTTATAACAGGTTACCAAGTGATATTAAAGCTCTAAGAGGCAATAAATTTCAAAAAAGACTAAAAATGTACCTAATACAGAAGTGCCTATATAGTATTGATGAAATGTAAATATTTTATGATTCTTGACGATGCTTGAAACTTGTATGAGTCTATAAGCAAATAAATTGAAATTGAAATTGAAATTGAAATTCTGATGATGGGAGCGATGCACACTCCCGAAACATCGATGGTTCTACATCACTATACCTGGCTCGAAGCCCGAGATCGTCTAGAACATATATTCTTATCTGTTTAACCAAACAATGAATTTCATTATTTTATCTGTTTTTGGATTTTGAGTTAAAGCTATTGCTTGGATTGCCACTCTACAGTCTTTACATTTTTGTAGCCAAACAAACAGATATTTTAGAGAACTGAAGATTGCATCAATTTCTCCATCAAAATGTGTAGTGTTTTTCGCACATTTTTGTAAAAGAAAAAAATTGACATGTACCACGTTTATCATCACTTATAAATGAACCATCTGTATATACATGTGCCCATTCCTCTTCAGGGTATTTGGTTTGCAATGTCTCTAATGCTATCAGTTTTCCAGTATCTGGTCTTGTTGTTTGTTCGTTGAAGATTTTACAGAGGTCTAATTTATATATATTTTTTTTTTAAGCTTTCTATTGGATTAATGGGGTGTAATAGATTTTCTTTTGTAATATGTATTATAGTTTTTCTTTACATTTTAGTCCTGGTGTTTGTCTACTTTATTAAAATTTGGAATTCTTGTAAGTTTTTTGAGGCTTTTCTTAAAGTTTTATGTTTATTGGTTTATTAGATGTTTCAAAGAGAAGTGTTTCTATTGGGGTGGTTTAACTGCACCTATTATTAAGCATAATTCAGTATAGCATACTTATAAAACTAATTTGTTACATGATTTGTTTTGTATTTCCCATGAAAATAATTGCCTCAATTTATTTAAAAGTTAGCGTAAAGTAATTAAAAAATAATTGTGAAGTCTAATATAACCTTAAAAGAGTGGAGATAATAAGGAACAGTATATCATCCAAAATGTTAGTCTAGATGGTACTCAACTCCTGGATTTACATTACGAGTTTTAAGTTAAGAGGAGAAAACATTTTAGCTTTCAGTAATAATAAATGTGGTAGAAAAAAGTTACTAAAGGAAAGTTGTGAACTGTTTTGCAGTGTTTAAGTGCTCAGCAGTGGTATCTTCTTGAAGCTTCAAGAGCTGTCAATCAAGCAATTGGTCGAGTGATTCGACATAAAGATGATTATGGAGCCATCTTACTCTGTGATGTAAGATTTAATGAAAACAAATTCTCAAAATCTCTTTCTACTTGGATTCAGTCTTATATAAGAATTCGTACAAATTTTGGCCTTCTCCTTCGAGAACTCAGGGAGTTCTACACAGAAGCTGAAAGATCAGTAAGTATTTTCTTGTGGAAGTGTAATTACTGCTATTTCAATAATCAATGTTAACACACAATAAAATGAAATGTAATAAGTATAACTTCATTTATATTTTCAATAAGATAATGTATAAATAAATATGACTGAATTATATATGGAAGAAGCTAGAAACAGTGATGTGAGGGTGCTTGGTGACAGTATATCAAAATTCATTAAATGTTAAATTTAAAGGGAGTCGAGTGACACTAAACAACACTTACTTTTAAATTTTCCTGGTACATATTTCAGAGACTTTGCCTCCATGGTCAACCGCACATCAACTGGTTCTCAGTGGTGTAGTTGGCGATATTTTGTTATAGGTCTCCTCTGGTGGCGGTTCAAGGAACTTGCTGAACAAATCTTTCTGGGGGATGTCGAAATTGAAAACTTTATTCCTATTTTTTGAAATGAAGATTTGTTCCCATGTGGACAGTTGTTTTCCTGATGTATGTTTTAGTAGTTTTGGTTCTCAATTTATGTTGTGGGGTTTTTTTTTTCCCAAAAATGTATGGCAACTGCTGATATTTCTAATTGTTTATATTTTATGTTCCTAAAGTGTTCCTTTGCTCGTTTCTAAATTTTGCCAGCTACACCACTGAGAACCAGTCGATATCTGGTTGACGATGGAGGTAAAGTCTCTGAAACATTAACTTTAAAGAGAGTCGATTAAAGACACTAGACAACACTTACTTTTAAATTTTTCCGGAACATGTTTCTGAGGCTTTGCCTCTATCATCAGCTGGCTCTCGACTGGTTCTCGTTGGTGTAGCTGACGATATTTTGTCACAGGTCTCCTCTGGTGGCGGTCAGCAAGTTCCTTGAACCGCCACCAGAGGAGACCTGTGACAAAATATCGTCAGCTACACCAACGAGAACCAGTCGAGAGCCAGCTGATGATAGAGGCAAAGCCTCAGAAACATGTTCCGGAAAAATTTAAAAGTAAGTGTTGTCTAGTGTCTTTAATCGACTCTCTTTAAAGTTAATTTATCATAACAACACTGTTTTCAACACTTCCAAGAAAGGAATTGAATCTCTGAAACATGTTCCGGGAAAATTTAAAAGTAAGTGTTGTTTAGTGTCATTCATCGACTCCCTTTAAATTTATTACAACAACACTGTTTTCAACACTTCCAAGAAAGGAATCATTGTTAGGATAGGGATACCAGGATACTAAATAACACGGCCATCTTAGTACAGCACTACTTTATTCCAAAGAACATATATACAAAGATAAACACAATGAGGTTCAAGAGAAAGACATTCCTCCACAATCATTAACTGTTGTTTGTGTTTCAAAATGAAGATCTTTCCCATGTGTCCAATTTTGCTGCATGGGGCCTAAACTCTTCTTCACTAAAGTTAATATATAAGGTGCATTCAAAAAGAAATGAGCCAGAGACATAATTACATAAGCCAGTAAGTGTATGTTAGAAGTACTGGCCCTGGCTGTTTGAGACACTTGTCCCACTGTGACACAAGATGGTAAATGGCTGTCTCATAAAAGTCCTGGGGCTGCGATGTGAGCCAGTACCTGTATGTTAGAAGTATTGGCCCTGGCTGTTTGAGACACTTGTCCCACTGTAACACAAGGTGGTGAATGGCTGTCTCATAAAAGTCCTGGGGCTGTGATGTGAGCCAGTACCTGTATGTTAGAAGTACTGGCCCTGGCTGTTTGAGACACTTGTCCCACTGTAACACAAGGTGGTGAATGGCTGTCTCATAAAAGTCCTGGGGCTGCGATGTGAGCCAGTACCTGTATGTTAGAAGTATTGGCCCTGGCTGTTGAGACATTTGTCCCACTGTGACACAAGGTGGTGAATGTCTGTCTCATAAAAGTCCCAGGGCTGCCAGTACCTGTATGTACCTGTATGTTAGAAGTATTGGCCCTGGCTGTTGAGACACTTGTCCCACTGTGACCCAAGGTGGTGAATGGTTCTCATAAAAGTCCTGGGGCTGCGATGTGAGCCAGTACCTGTATGTTAGAAGTATTGGCCCTGGCTGTTGAGACACTTGTCCCACTGTGACACAAGGTGGTGAATGGCTGTCTCATAAAAGTTCTGCGGCTGCAATGTGAGCCAGTACCTGTATGTTAGAAGTATTAGCCCTGGCTGTTGAGACACTTGTCCCACTGTGACACAAGGTGGTGAATGGCTGTCTCATAAAAGTCCCAGGGTTGCGATGTGAGCCAGTTCCTGTATGTTAGAAGTATTGACCCTGGCTGTTTGAGACATTTGTCCCACTGTGACACAAGGTGGTGAATGGTTCTCATAAAAGTCCCAGGGCTGTGATGTGAGCCAGTACCTGTATGTTAGAAGTATTGGCCCAGGCTGTTGAGACACTTGTCCCACTGTGACACAAGGCAGTGAATGGCTGTCTCATAAAAGTCCCGGGGCTGCAATGTGAGCCAGTACCTGTATGTTAGAAGTATTGGCCCTGGCTGTTGAGACACTTGTCCCACTGTGACACAAGGTGGGGAATGGCTGTCTCATAAAAGTTCTGGGGCTGCAATGTGAGCCAGTTCCTGTATGTTAGAAGTATTAGCCCTGGCTGTTTGAGACATTTGTCCTACTGTGACACAAGGTGGTGAATGGCTCTCATAAAAGTCCCAGGTCTGCGATGTGAGCCAGTACCTGTATGTCAGAAGTATTGGCCCTGGCTGTTGAGACACTTGTCCCACTGTGACACAAGGTAGTGAATGGCTGTCTCATAAAAGTCCCAGGGCTGCGATGTGAGCCAGTACCTGTATGTCAGAAGTATTGGCCCTGGCTGTTGAGACACTTGTCCCACTGTGACAC
This sequence comes from Mantis religiosa, assembly GCA_030765055.1. NCBI lineage: Eukaryota > Metazoa > Arthropoda > Insecta > Mantodea > Mantidae > Mantis > Mantis religiosa. The sequence goes on along the minus strand of JAUKNK010000320.1, from coordinate 2,615,928 downwards.
AAGGTGGTGAATGGCTGTCTCATAAAAGTCCCAGGGCTGCGATGTGAGCCAGTACCTGTATGTCAGAAGTATTGGCCCTGGCTGTTGAGACACTTGTCCCACTGTGACACAAGGTGGTGAATGGCTCTCATAAAAGTCCCAGGGCTGCGATGTGAGCCAGTACCTGTATGTCAGAAGTATTAGCCCTGGCTGTTGGGACACTTGTCCCACTGTGACACAAGGCTCTCATAAAAGTCCCGGAGATGTGATGTGAGCCAGTTCCGCACATACAGCTGGACGTTGTCATCCGAGGTGAATCGTTTGCTCCTCAGGGCCTTTTTAAGGGGGCCAAAAATGGTCTGTTTCATGAAAATCTTTTTAAATTTGTAAAATGTTTTTGGATGATATTTGAATTTTTTGAATGTAGTTGGATAACTCTGCAGTTTTTAGTCGAGCTGTTGACAGCTTCTAGTAATAATGTTCTTTGTTCCAGTTGCCAGCTCCTAAAGTTAAGCCTATAGTAACCAGTACTACAGATGACACTAAAATCAGCAGCACTATAGCAACAGTGCCAGACATCTTTAATAAGGGTGTCTCACGATCAGGGTAAGTATCGGGTTGTCTCATAAATTCGTTTGATTCTTGTTACGTGTTTACGACTAAGAACTCCTGAGAACACTGCATGCCCCCATTACTTTTAAGTCAAAGAAGTTGCCTAATAATATGGGGTTTGTTTACAAATACAATAACTGAAAAGAATGCTATGAACACAAACCACAGCAACCTCATGGCCAAAGGTAAATGGGTGAACTTATGTAAGAATTGGTAACCAAACTTCAGTACGAGTTTGTGGATGCAACAGTGTGGAGTTGTAACTTGTGAATGTTAATATGGAAGGCAAGAAGGAACATTTTCAACATGTAATGCTGTTTTATTACCGTAAAGGTAAAACCGCCTCACAAACTCAACGGAAAATTTGTGCTATTTACGGAGAAGATGCAGTGACGAATCGGGCATGCCAAAAATGGTTTACTCGATTTCGAGCTGGGAACTTCTCTGTGAAAGACAAACCTCGTTCTGGACGACCTGTGGTTACGGATGAGGAAAGGATAAAGGACATGATTACGAACAACCCCAGAATAACAACTCGGGAGGTAGGTCAGGAGCTAAACTTATCTCATGCAACTGTAGCCAGGCACCTAAAGAAACTTGGTTACGTAAATCTTCGGGATGTATGGGTTCCGCACGAACTGAAGGAACAAAATTTAGTTCAGCGCATTTCCATCTGTGACGCATTGATAAGACGCAATGAAACTGCCCCTTTTCTGAAACAGCTGGTTACAGGAGACGAAAAGTGGATTGTGTACAACATACGAAAGAGAAAGTCATGGCCTAAGAAAGGGGAACCACCACTCTCAATTCCTAAACCAGGGCTTCATCCTGAGAAGATTATAGTGTGCATTTGGTGGGACTGGAAAGGAATTATTTATTACGAATTTCTTCCTCCTGGGGAGACCATCAATTCAGAGAAATACTGTTCTCAGTTGGATCGTCTGAAGGTTGCCCTAGGAGAGAAAAGGCCAGAATTAGCATCTAATGGTGGAGTCGTCTTTCATCAAGACAATGCCAAACCACACACTTCTATGGTAATTCGTCAGAAATTACGGGATTTTGACTGGGATGTGTTACCTCACCCGCCTTATTCTCCAGACATTGCCCCATCCGACTATCATTTATTCCGATCTTTGCAAAACTTTCTTAATGGCAAACGCCTTACTTCCTTGGAGGATTGCAGACTTGCCGTAGAAGAGTTCGTCAACCAGAAAACTCCAAGATTTTGGAAAAATGGAATTGATAAGCTTCCTGAGAAATGGAGATATGTTATTGATAATAATGGTGCATACTGCACAAAATAAAGTTTGTTTTGAAAAGTTCATTGCCTTGTTTACTTTCGATGACCTTGCATATGTAAACAGATTACCCCTAGATAATTAGGCAACTTCGTTGCCATAGTTGTTATACGGGCATACAGTGCAGGTGTTCTTTGTCGTAAACATGTAACAAGAATCGAACGAATTTATGAAACAAACCAATAGTATCCTATACTTCCTCTGGGCTTAAAGTGGGGACGTACATAAACATAGCGGTTTGTATAACTCCGTCTGCAAACATGTGTTGATGTTCTCTGCTGTCAGCTGTTTACATCTGAATCTTGTCATATCTTTTACTGCAGCATTGAAGAGTTAGGAATGTGCTCAAGTCATATTTACTAAATAAACTAATTAAAGAAATAGCTGAAGAAATACTTATGCATATGCCGACACTTCTACCCTGAAAGAGACCACAAAAATCATCTGAAAGAGATGATGTGAAATGATAATGGAGATGAAATGGAGGGACAGAAAATTCTGGAGATGTAATTAACCTACCCTGGCGACCCACGAAACCCGAAAAAAAAACCATAGGTCAGGTACATCAGCTACGGGAATCAAACCCAGACCTCCCGAATGAGGGCCACAGACGAAACTGCCTGAGCCATCTTGCTTGGTTTGGTGGTAAAGACTAAGAATCAAAATGAAACATTCTGTAACATTAACAATGTGCATTTGTGTAAAGTTAATCTCTTTCTCCAGATATTTTTACTTATGTAAGTGGTTTTCTATGATTTATGCTTTCTCCCCCATTTGCACCACTACTTCCTTCCTCTCTTGATCAGTCTGAAAGAGCAGTAATAAATGTTGTTTTGTCTTAGATACCAAGCAGAAAATAAAACTGAGTTAGCTACAAAAGGAAATGATTGGGAACTAGAAGAGTACTTGAAGCCTGCTGCATGTTCATCAAAACCTAGGTCATCAGGTAATGCTGCAGGTAAAGACTTCTTTGGGTCCTTGGAGAAGTCTGCCAGTGCCATTGACTTTAATAATATCAGCTGTAACTCTCCGTCATCAAGCAGTAAATCTCTGTTCAAGTGGTCTAGTAACATAGGAGAGATTAAACCTCCAGCTAAGAAACTCAAGCTGCGCGTCACTGCTCCAAAGGTTCTTCCCAGTTCACAGGTAATTTAAATCACTCTCTTTCTGTCTTTAACTGTTTACAAGGGCATGAATGAGGCCAAATGTCTAGACTAGAAGATACTTTGCATTATATGCCATTAACATTCATAACAGATGAATGACTAAGTGTTTACACAACCAGTATTAAGGCAATTTTTAATAACATTGCATTTATTTTGAAAACAACAAGAATATGATATTTGTGTGTTTATAAATCAAGGGGTATAAAATATTATTATTTATCTTCTGCAAGAAAAGCAGAAGGCATTGCTATTACAGTAACAATAAGAAGAAGAAACATGCACATCAAGGATTCGAACTCATGTTGGTGTACTTAAAGAGACACATGCATTTTATTTCTGCTCTTTTCAAGTGTTAACTGCTTCAACTTCTTCCCCTGCCATTTGAGATTTCAAAGCCAACTAGCTTATAGTGAACCTTCTTTTCTAACACTTGAATAACCTCTATTTTCCTTGGACCTTCAATGAAATGAATAATGTAACGGGAGCGCTGGAACACCCTGTGAACCAGCTGGGAACGGAAGGCAGGGGAGGTTCGGTTAGCCACACCTCCTCCTCGTTTGTCCTATAGTGGTGACAGGCTGTGGTCAGGGGAAAAACATGACTGTGTCGCCTGTTTCTCCTACACCTGATTCTCGATCTTTCGTTTACTGGAATCTTCGCCTGGGAACCAGAAAAGCGGAGAAGTGGGCGAGATTCCTATATAAAAGAGGGTTGCAGACGGACAGAGCGGAGTTGGTTTTGTCAGTTAGTGAGTGAGGAGACAGTCAGTTCTTGGTGTAAGAGTTAGTCAGTGACGTGTTAATGAACGAAAGGATTGTGCAACGGAAGACTGTACGTAACTGTGAAGGTGTACCGGAGCTTACGTAACCGCGAGTACAAGGAAATTGTAACGGACGAACTGGTAAATTGTAATTGTGTGCAGCACGAAATTCTGTGTAATTGGCAAGAGTTTAACTGTAAGTCGGTGGAAATAAAGAACATTGTTGAGTGGTGTAATTGGACTTTTTATTTCACGAACCCACAAAGTCACACTGGTGTCAGGAAGCGGGAAAACAACATCACCGAACATTACAACGATGGAGGCAGCATTAGAAAAGATTTTAGCGGAACTGGAAGAAATGAAGACGGCTAAAGACAACATCACCAGGAAGATGGAAGAAATGCGGGCCGAATTAACAGAGATGCTGGAGACTAGAAATAACCTGGCCGCGGAACTGAAACTAATCAGGATGGCTAGGGGCAACATCACCGAGAAGATGCAACAAATTAAGGCCGAGTTAACCACGGAAATGAGAGCAGCAAATGACCGTCTGGCTACCGAAATGAAGGTGGCGAACGAAGCTCTCGCCGCCAAGTTTGAGGAACGGTTGGCCGGCGTGAGGGATGACGTCACGAACCTGGGCAAGCGGAAGGGTCAAGTAGACGACCGCCTTAATGATTTAGAGGAAAAGGCCGACAACATCGCAAAACCCCTCACCCGCCTGACGGAGGAAAACCGGCCTTATGTGTGGACGGAGGACGCCGAAGACGCTTTCCAGCACCCGAAGGGGACCCTGTGCAGTGCTCCAATTTTGGGTTTCCCACAACCGGGTGGCGCCTTCATTGTGGACACCGACGCTAGCGACCATTACATTGGAGGTGTCCTACCGCAGATCCAGGACGGCCATGAGCGCACAAGAGTGGAAGAGAAGGAGCGTGCCGCAGCAGTCCGAGTAGTTGTGGCAGTGCCTGCTGAAGGCTGGGATAGCGCAGGCCTGAGGAGGGAGCAGCTGGCGGACGCAGACTTGGGGCCACTCTCGAGGGAAGTGGACGCAGGGACGAGACCAACCTGGGAGGACATCGCACCGAGGAGCACCACCTACAAGTCGCACTGGGCCCAATGGGACTCGTTGAAGGCCAGAGAGGGCGTGCTGTTCCGGGTATGGGAGTCACCCGATGGGAAGGCGCAGAGAGGACAGTTGGTACTTCCCCGGAGTAAGGTCCCGGAAGTCTTGGAGGAAGTGCACGCCGGTACTTCAGGAGGACACCTGGGAGCGAACCGAATGATTCACAGACTACGGCAGCGCTACTTCTGGCTCAGACTCCGGGCAGATGCTGGTGGTACACCTGGACCGCCTCGCACGCTACGATGGGGCTGTTCGGGGCGAACAGCTTTGAGGAGGGAGCAGTGTAACGGGAGCGCTGGAACACCCTGTGAACCAGCTGGGAACGTAAGGCAGGGGAGGTTCGGTTAGCCACACCTCCTCCTCGTTTGTCCTATAGTGGTGACAGGCTGTGGTCAGGGGAAAAACATGACTGTGTCGCCTGTTTCTCCTACACCTGATTCTCGATCTTTCGTTTACTGGAATCTTCGCCTGGGAACCAGAAAAGCGGAGAAGTGGGCGAGATTCCTATATAAAAGAGGGTTGCAGACGGACAGAGTAGAGTTGGTTTTGTCAGTTAGTGAGTGAGGAGACAGTCAGTTCTTGGTGTAAGAGTTAGTCAGTGACGTGTTAATGTACGAGAAGATTGTGCAACGGAAGACTGTACGTAACTGTGAAGGTGTACCGGAGCTTACGTAACCGCGAGTACAAGGAAATTGTAACGGACGAACTGGTAAATTGTAATTGTGTGCAGCACGAAATTCTGTGTAATTGGCAAGAGTTTAACTGTAAGTCGGTGGAAATAAAGAACATTGTTGAGTGGTGTAATTGGACTTTTTATTTCACGAACCCACAAAGTCACAATAATAAAACTAGTTGTGTAAAATTTATTTTGATTAAAAGATTGTGTAAGAATGTTGTGACTTTGTGGATTCGTAGAATTAAAAATCCAATTTGCCGAAATTCGAAATGTTCTTTATTTGCATAGAAACACACTTTGTAGCAGCAGAATTACATCACAATCTACAACACCAAGGTCGATGACAATAACAAACAGCGATCTGTTTACAACTCTCCTGTTACAACACTTCACAGCTTACCTCTCCCGCGACTGTTTTACAACTGTCCACTGGCGTGTCACAATCTCTTATATATCTCATTCATAAATTCGAGAGGTTTCTCATACAAATAAGAAAACCACTATTCTCTGTCAATCCAGATATCACTAGAACCTTCCAAACATGAAACCCTATCTGTGCCGGCAAGTCCTTTGTCTCAGCTATCTTTATTTGCCGGCTCTTTGTGTACACTATCCGATTGTTAGCTTTATCAGTTCCTTTGTGTAAACAAGCCATGTTTACGCTCCGCGCGAACCTTTTATGTGCGTTGCCGCGACAATGTTGTCACTTTGTGGGTTCGTAGAATTAAAAGTCTTGTTTCTAGAAAAGTCTTGTTTTTATTTCAGTAAAAAGATGCTTTGTATAACCCTGGCAGCAGCAAAATTATGTAACATACACAAACGCAATCTTCAAGGTCGTCTCTTTATTCTTGACACATGTAAACAAACGAAAGAATTCATGCCAGTACACTTCAAATTACTACACAGCTGGACACACACAATTAACAACTGACTAACAATTGACTAGCAACTAATACTTTGCAGGCTTTTATACCTCCAGTCTTCGTTCTAGAAAGCCGCCGAGCATTCGATAACAATCACGAAGGCAGTGGGAAATTCCAGACTCTCTTTCTCTCTCTCGGCAAGCGTCCACTTGCGCACCGCTATCTGTCTCTTTCTTTCCTGCCCATGCATGCCCGGCGCTGGCTTTGCGGCAGCTCCAACCAACAATGTGATTGGCGACAATATCCAATAAAAACTAGATTCCAGGCTTTTTGTCTTGGACAAAATGTCAAGTGGTGTATAACCAAAGAACCTAAAATCTTTGATAGAGTCAACATGAAAAATTCAGTGCCACAGCCAGGATTTGAACCACGGATCTACTATTAGTAGATCTAATTAGTAATCTAATTATCTAATTAGTCGATCCGTGGTTCAAATCCCAGCTGTGGCATTGAACTTTTCATGTCGACTCTATCAGTCCAAAATCTTGTCTTGTATACAGCTAGTGTGAAGAAATGGTTAATTTCCATCAATTAAGTTAAACCTAAAATCTATTTTTTTATTGGGTTAACATGGGCTGTGAAAGCCCAAGTATGTATATTTGTAAAAATAGGTCATAGATAAGATACAATGTAGTAAATGAAAGTGGGTAAAGAAATTCAAGTAAATGTAATGCATTGGGTTCTTAAAATCAGTACTCTCATTTGTTGAAATATTATATTTGTTTGTAACTTATTGACTCTTGCTTTTATGCTTTTCATTTGTAGGAATCTGTAGACCTGTTTGCTGAGGAAGAATCTGTTAGCAAAAGATGCAATCCTCAGATAACAAAAGCAGAGGAAAAGAAGAAAAGTGCAGCAATTTATTGTTCTGAGGTAAGGCTTTAGCTGAATAACAAAAGTTAGAACTAGAAGATGAATACCGTCTTTACTCAAAAATAACATCCCCCTTTTTTAACTAAATTATAGAGGAAAAGTTGGCAGGGTCTTATCGTATTCTCCGGGTCACAAAAAGATCAAGTTGCTCTTTTGGTGGCTTTAAGTTGATCACTCTGGTTGTGCCAGTAATGAATCATGTTTGGTTATCTTCAATTAGGAATCATGTTTAACTTTGTGAGCCCTTATTACTTTTACCGTATCTGGTGTTGTGAACCATGTTACACGGTTGGCGTTCATTTTAAGGAGTATGTCAACAACATTAAATCTAATAGTTCTTGTTTTATGCTTAAATCTTATATTTCACTTTGCATTTATGAAAGGTTGAAACTTGGTTGAATGGGTCAAGCACAATACCAGCCATACTTAAATATCTACTACAAACTATACATTTATAACTATCTGAAAGTAGAAAACATGTCTATTATTGTATTTTGTAAATGTGTATAATGTTATAAAAATGCTATTTGTAAAATAATATCAAGTTATAGGCCCCAAGAGGTAAAACAAAGGGTAATAAAAATTTTGAATGGATCATGAAGGATTTGAACCCAAGTTGAAGCGGTAGAGTGATGAAGTATAATACCACAGAGCCAATGCTACGTTGCGAGGGAAGGTTCCTACGCGAATAAATAAGGGCGAACTTAAGGCCCATCTTACTTTTTACAGCTTCATACAGTGTTTTGAGCTCGTTTTGATAGTTCTAACAAATAGAAAAACAGCATCCACCATTACAGTTAATGTATAAGCCAGAAAGTGCTGTAATTTGTGACAGAAGTGAAAACAATCGACCTAATTCTTAGTAATTTTGACATGGCTGTAGAGCAAAAACACGTGTTGGCTGGATATTTAAATCCAATTGGTCCCACTGTGTAGATCTGGCATTTTGTGCTCCAGTGTTATTGTCAACTGATGCATGTGATAGGTTGTTCCTTCAGGGACGTGTTTAAAGGTGTGTGTGACTGTATGCTAATTAATAAAAGTTTGTAAACTCGTCTAAATTACTGCATCTTTATTTGGGTATGATGTTTTGGAATCAACATACATAATAATTGATTACTGTCCCATACGGCACTTATGCACTGAGTTATCTACCCCCCCCCCCCCCTCTATAAACTGTTGTGCAAATCATCCATTAGAAGACATTCAAGAAAGGCATAAGTCACATATGCTACTTAGCACATTGCATAAATTAAAAAATAAAATAGAGGCAGATGACTCATCTGGTATATACCCTTTGACATGTAAGTGTTGTTTAGTGTAAGTGTTGTTGTTGTTTAGTGCCATTAATCAACTCCCTTTAAATTTAACCTTGACATGTACTCAAGTTGTTCTTGGGAAGTAAACCAGGTGAAAAGACGATTAGAAATCAACGTTTCGGGAGTGTGCATCTCTCCCATCATCAGGATATTTATTAAATGTTATAACTACAAATGACATTCAATGACATTATAACATTTAATAGATATCCTGATGATGGGAGAGATGCACACTCCCGAAACATTGATTTCTAATCGTCTTTTCACCTGGCTTGCTTCCCAAGAACAACTTGAGCTTATTCGTCGCCAGGAAAGCTTCAGGTCTTATTTTACCTTGACATGTGTTCATAAACAAAACCACTTACATATCAGATTTTTAGGCACACAATATTAAAATATTAATTTCAACATATCTGACATAATGTAGACATTTGTACTCTTTGTTCCAGGTGAAAAAATCATTGGATGCAGAATTCTTCAGAATGTTTTCAGAAGCAATAAAGTCATACCGAAGTGATAAGGACTATGACAAAGTTCTAAATGTATTGAAATTTATCTTCTTGGAACAAGACAGAAAACTCATTCATCTTTTTAAAGGTTAACTGAAAACATATTTATGTTTTTATTTTCCCTGTCACTTACGGTTGGCGGAGGAAGTTTTGATTCAAGTACAGACTCTTATATTAAGTTTTATCACACTTCACTTGTTCCACTTACTTAGTTCTAATTATAACATGTTTTACAGACTGTTGTCTACATTGCTTAGCGTCCTGAGATGGTTTTAGGAATTTGAAGGTTCAAATATCCTCTGGAGAGTCAAAATTCATGTTATTTCTTGTGTTGCTTTACATAAACCTCTCTCAAATGTTCAACTCATTCACATTGTTTCATTTACCAAATGTATTTCCTTTTTTATGTCAAGTTGTTCAACCCAGAAATGATGAACAGATTTATACATTTGTTTGAATTTGAAGTTCTTTAAATATTCCTTCAATCTTGTACGTAAATATATCAGAATCTTCTTTGTTTAAAACAGATGACTTTTATAATAGAGTCAACATAAAAAATTCAATGCCATGGCTGGGATTTGAACCACGGATTTCCTGGTTTCCGGCCAGTCGCTCTAACCCATTGAGCTACCATGGCCAACATGCCGTCATGACATTAAATTCTCCATTTGACTCGTATATTTCCCCGGTAAACCACTGGGAGCTCTCGCATCCGAGATACACCGTTTGTGGCAACTTATTATTGTAAGTACTTGAGTCCCAGGCTTCATCATTATACTCCTCATAGTTAAATTATACATTATACTCTTTAGAGTTAAATGATGAAGCCTGGGACTCAATTACTTACAATAGTAAGTTGCCACAAACGGTGTATCTCTGATACGAGAGCCCCTAGTGGTTTACCGGGGACATATATAAGTCAAATGGAGAATTTAATGCCATGATGGCAATTTGGCCATGATAGCTCAATGGGTTAGAGCAACTAGATGGAGACCAGGAGATCCGTGGTTCAAATCCCGGCCGTGGCATTGAATTTTTCATGTTGACTCTATCAAAACCTTAGCCTATATATAGCTAGTGTAAAGAAATGAATAATTTCCATCAATTAACTAAAATGACTTTTATAATGTTTCAGGTTTTCGACGCTTTCTACAGTTGCAAGATATGGAAAAGTTTGACCAGTTTTGTAGAAGTCTGTCATCATGAAAATAGTTTCAAGGTAATTTATGGCAGTAAAATTTATAGTTGGCTTAGATTAGATTATAACAGAGAAGCATAAGCCATATGGCTAATGAAACCTCTGCTGAATGCTCTTACATTTCTCCACAACTTGCCAATCTTTGCTTCAAAACAGAACAAATGTTTATGGCATTATGTGCCCCACAAGAAAAGACATACCACCATCCTTTCACAACATGAAGCTGAGAAAACGGGAGATTGTGATTTCCAGCAATACAAAGTAACTGTTTTACTTATTTGATGGAAATTAATCATTGCTTGGCCGTATATAAGCTAAGATTTCTGATAGAGTCAACATAAAAAATTCAATACCATGGCTGACATTTGAACCACGGATCTCCTGGTTTCCATCCAGTCGCTCTATCCCATTGAGCTACCATGGCCAACATGCCGTCCTGACATTAAATTCCTCAATTGACTTATATATTTCCCCAGTAAACCACTAGGGGCTCTCGCATTCGAGATACACCATTTGTGGCGACTTACTACTGTAAGTACTTAAGTCCCAGGCTTCATCATTTAACTTCTATTATTTTAGTTAATTGATGTAAATTAATCATTTCTTTGTACTAGCCGTATATAGGCTAAGATTTTTGATAGATAGAGTCAACATGAAAAATTCAATACCATGGCCAGGATTTGAACCACGGATCTCCTGGTTTCCATCCAGTCGCTCTAACCCATTGAGCTACCATGGCCAATGTGCCGTCACATTAAATTCTCCATTTGACTTGTATATTTCCCTGGTACACCACTAGAGGCTGTCACATTTGAGATACACCGTTTGTGGCGACTTATTATCGTAAGTACTTGAGTCCCAGGCTTCATCATTTAAATCTTACTATTTTAGTTAGTTGATGGAAATTAATCATTTCTTCACACTAGCCATATGCAAATGTGTAGTGTTTAACGCCCGGTTTTACTCCATACGGTACCGCAGGCGGTGACACCGATGATACATGAGATTAAGATGGAGCACCGGTGGAATGAGATGGTGGGGGAAACCGGAGGTCCCGGAGAAAACCCACCCCAGTGCCGTGTTGTCCACCACAAATCTCACTAGCAATATACAGGCTAAGGTTGTTGATAGAGTCAACATGAAAAATTCAATGCCATGACCGGGATTTGAACCAAATTTGAGTCAAATGAGGAATTTAATGTCAGGATGGCACATTGACCATGGTAGCTCAATGGGTTAGAGCGACTGGACAGAAACCAGGAGATCCATGGTTCAAATCCCAGCCATGGCATTGAATTTTTCATGTTGACTCTATCTAACAAAGTAACTGTATTCTTAATGAGTAAGGACATAATATAAAAGAGAAACCCACATACAAAAACTCAGGTGTGTACCGGATAAACTGCAAGGGCTTTGACAACTTTTACATTGGTAAAACAAAAAGAAATAATTGCCTGGAAAATGAAGCTAGTTAATGTGAAGTATTATATTAAGTATTATACAAATATAACTATTTGTAACAAAAAACTTCACTTATCTTAAGAACGTAATGTTAAGTTTTCTTATTAGTTGAATTAGTTGAAATGGATTTCATGAACCCTTGCTCGCATCCTCTGTCAATTATTTCCATCAATTTACCTGAAAAACATAGTGTTTTAACTATAAAGCCTGGGACTTAAGTACTTACAGCATAGTAAATCGCCACAAAAGGTGCGTGTCTCATAGCATATGAGAACCCCTAGTGGTCTACCGGGAAACATACAAGTCAGTTGGAGAATTTAATGTCATGTCTGGGACTTAAGTACTTACAGCATAGTAAGTCGTCACAAAAGGTGCGTGTCTCATAGCATATGAGAACCCTTAGTGGTCTACCGGCAAACATACGAGTCAGTTGGAGAATTTAATGTCATGTCTGGGACTTAAGTACTTACAGCATAGTAAGTCGCCACAAAAGGTGCGTGTCTCATAGCATATGAGAACTCCTAGTGGTCTACCGGGAAACATACGAGTCAGTTGGAGAATTTAATGTCATGTCATGTTGGCCATAGTAGCTCAGTGGTTTAGAGCAATCACATGGAGAGTGGGAGATCCGTGGTTCAAATCTTGGCTTGGCATTGAATTTTTCAGTCTGGCTCTACACATCCAAACCTTAGCCTACACACGGCTAGTGTGGAAGAAATGATTATTTCCATTAATTTACCTGAAGAATTTGCTTGCTTTATTTACTCTCTCTTAAGTCAATTGCACTGTTTTGTAGTACCTATATTCATGAGCAGTTATTTTATTTAATGAATTTTAACAAATAATGACATGAAATTCTGTTTTGTCAGTCTTACCCTTGAAGCTGTTTTGACAATTCATTAATTAATCATCACTCCAAACATAGGACAGTTAATTGCATCCAAACAGTTCCAAAAGTTGCACAATGAAAAGTAAATGAACGTTTGGTTATCATCACTACAATATCAGCTTGCTCTCTTGCACTACACAGCAGCACATTTAACCACAATGTGTGGACCAGCTGGATTTAAATAGCACTTTTGTGTTATGTTGTAGTATACTCTCTGTTACATTATAATTTTTACTAATCTTATGTTAATTACAATATATAATAAAAGAGATGTGTAGTTAGATTTTGATATCCTGTGTTTTCCTTTCTTACTTGGAGGATACTGATGCAAGTTTTATTGCTGTTTCAGATAATGCCATATCATCTATCCGTCTGCATGGGCTACAGGTCGACAGCATTTTGTTACACAATCACCCAGGAGAATAATTTCTGTACAGTGAAGAATACACATTTTTGGAATCATAAGGGAATCTCTAAATTTATTAACATTTATGTCTATCAGTTGTTATTTCACAATAAGCTAGTAAGCTGTATGCGTGATTGGAGGAATTTAGTAACAGTGACGTCAGAATTAATCGTAAAAACTATTTGTAGTTGTTAAATTATAGATGGATCTTATTTATTACACATCAGCTTCACTTACGTACCTATATTGAGGACATGTTTCGCAAATTATTGTTGGAATCATCGGCTCTAATGCAACTAAAGCTTATCCAGTGGTGTGGGTAGTTCTGGTACATAAGTGAAGCTGATGGGTTATAAATACGACTCATCTATAATTTAGCAATTGTTTCGCTTCACTGTGGTGTTCCAATACAGTTAAATTTCTATATTTGTAGTTGGTTTATTAACACTTCGTCACTTACGTTTTTATGTTATCGAGGGACTCCAAATCCAAAATTATTAAAAGGAGTGATAAACCAAAATAAATTGACAACATGGGAGAACATATTCATCTGGAAAAATAAAGACCACGTAATGAACTTTGAAATCCCACCAGTAGATAATTTGACAAAGAAGTTCATAGATCCACCACCAGAGAGGAGAGCAAACGACAGATGCTAGTTGGAGAGAGGTGGAAAATGGAGGCAATGGCTTCCAAAACTATTTGAACCAGTCGTAAAAACTATTTGTAGTCCGTTTATTGACACTCGTAAGTTACTTTTCTTATATTATTGAGGGAGTTGTTTCAAAGGCTATTGCCTCCATTTTCAGTCTCTCCCCAACTCAGGCAAAAACTCTGAAGGTTTAAAAAGCACACTTAGGTGGTTTCTGAAATAAACAATTCAAGTAAAGGTTTTAGTACAGACTGTATGAAAGCTGGAGAGTTTTTAAATAAAGTTAAAAAGAAATGAAATTGATTATTAAAAGCAGAAGTAAACAAAGTATAATTTTAAGGAAATTAATGTGTAGATAGTATTTTTATTTAACTTTTTTATAACCGTTTAAAACTGGGCACCATAAATGGCGTTTACATCAACCTAAGTAGAGAAAGCTATGAACAGGAAACAATTCCTTAGGTTCTCTCTCTCTCTCTCTCTCTCTCTCTCTCTCTCTCTCTCTCTCTCTCTCTCTCTCTCTTTTTGTAATTTTATATCCTCCAACGTTAAGTCATATCGGATGATGAATGGAATGGCTGAAATGATGCTCAAATGAGTCCAGGATCCATAGAGCTTAGGGTTACCCAACATTCATCTTTCAGGATAAGGGAGAACCCTGGAAGAAACCTTATCCAGGTAACTCAAAGGGAGAACCCTGGAAGAAACCTTATCCAGGTAACTCACCTGACCGAGATTCAAACTTGGGACCTCTTGAACGTGAGGCAGACTCGCTACCACCATTCTACCGAGGCGGGCAATTCCTTAGGTCTTGAATACTCTAATACCATCAGGGTCAAAGAAAACAAGAGTTGAGTCAAGGATGACTGGATAGGAAAGGTAAAAGAGGGAATCTGATATATGGAAAGGAACAAATATCAGTCCAGGTAGTCCTTGACTTTAGTTTATCACATAATTTTGTTTAGACTAGTTCCTTTAAATCTTCAGATTATAGAAGACAAAATTGATATATGATTACTAACAGCCGCACTGCATGAAGGTGAGGGATCGGAAATTAGCCTTTAGTCCAGGTCAGTTCCTTTAAGCCTTCAATCAATCATTAAAAGAATTTGAGGGTCTCCTCACTGTTAGTAACAAAAGTGTTTCCGAAGCAATGTGTTGATAGTAGAAGATGTATAATGAATATAGTTAACAGCCTGGGCTGAACACTTGATCATGTATGCATGTATAGCAACACTCCCCATATGACCACCTTGGCCTTCAGGGTAACCTTGCCCCACCACGTGATGACCGGACCCATGTCTCAGTTGGAGGTACACAGAGGGCAGTGTCCATTACCTCCAATGATAGTGTGATAAGGTAGATGACAGTGAGGTGAGAGGACCTACAGTTTATACCGTGGACTCCAAACCACATTGGGCATAGGGGACACATCACATGAGCTAGACAGACATGAAGGCACAGATAGGCTCGACTTAAAATTGACACCACAGAGGAGGGAATAGAACTTGGACCCTCAGCATGAGAGTTGCGAACGAAACCAGTGTGCTACCCCAACGCCCGAACACTAATCGTATTCCTTGTATTTTTTACTTGTAAGAAGCTTAGTACAAATAACATTTGATGTATGAAACTTGTGATATATGTTCATTTGTGTGACAAGATTATGTATCTATTCTACGAGGTGCTTTTGTTTCTAGAAGTGATTGACTATTGCTGATTTGTATGTTTGAATCTGATGCTTCTGATGTATGTGTTGTTACAATTTAAACAGTTTGGTTTATTTTAGTTAATTGATGGAAATTAATCATTTCTTCACACTAGCCGTATATAGGCTAAAGGTTTTGGACAGAGTGAACATGAAAAATTCAATGCCATGGCTGGGATTTGAACCACAGATCTCCTGGTTTCTGTCCAGTTGCTCTTACTCATTGAACTATCATGGCCAACATGCTGTTCTGACATTAAATTCTCCATTTGGCTCATATATTTCCCTGTTATACCACTAGTGGAAATATACAAGTCAAATGGAGAATTTAATGTCAGGACGGCACGTTGGCCATGATAGCTCAATGGGTAAGAGCAACTGGACAGAAACCAGGATATCTGTGGCTCAAATCCCAGCCATGGCATTGAATTTTTCATGTTGACTCAATCTATCAAAGTCTGTTTTATATTTATATGTCCTTTTTTTGTGGTGGGATTCTTTGTGTATATGTTCTGATTTTAGCGTGTCTTAATTTTATAATTATTTTGTGGTGCTAGGGCTTATTGAAATGTTTAAGCATGTTATGAAGTTTGTGAAATATGCACGGGTAGTAAGTCATTAATATAGGGTATCTCACGTCTTTCCATTCTACCGGGATCTTAAACTGATGGATTGACTACTCATTCATGATTTCTGCTGTGAATTAATAAAGAATTAATTTATATTTAGAACTAGTGTCGATCTGGGTTATCCACTGGCCTACTAATTCAAACCTGGCCCCAGATCAAAGCTTTTTAAATTATTTATAAGCACAACCCTATGCCAGTAGATTTACTGGGATATATAGTTCTGATATAACAAAATATTATTGACAGTTGTTTTGCCCTTATGATTCCTAATCATGTGTACAATGTTAATGTATAGTGAATTGATGGTACTGTTTTATACACACAATTAAATTATTTATTTTCATGAAATCTGTATAGTTTTTCTTCCAGACCTAACCAAACGAGACCAACAGTTTTCCATTGCTCCATAATCCTTAGAGCAGCAGACAGTTGCAAACCCGTCTCCTACCAACAAGAGTACTTGAGTGCATTTGTGAAATAGTTGGAGAAAAATGTGACATATAGATCATATGAAAATGAAAGCAAAAGAAAGTGGAATTTATATTTTAAGGTAGCCCAGCCTTACAACCTTGATGCTTGTTTCGCCTCTGAGGTTAAGTCCTGCTTGTTTTTTCTCATGATAATGCAAAGAGCATGAAATTTTAAATCCATCATATTCTTGCGCATGTAGGCTGAACAAGACTTAGAAATTACTTTAATTATTGTTATTTTACATTCATTTTCTGTGCCTTGAGTTTGGGTAAAGCTGTTTGTTCATGATAAAGCTTAAATTTTGCTGACTGGTAAAACATGTACTTTGGACTGGTGAATCATATATCCTGGTGACCAAAGTAAACAATACACAGGTGGTCAGTGACTTCTCAATTACATAAACAGTGATTGCACAAGATGATTCAATATTTTGTAAATGCTGATTTGGCTGTTAGCTGCCATATTGGGCTGGACCTTTATTTAAGCTTTAAGTTAGCGTACAAGAGGACTTGATGCTGGAAGATTTTTAGGAAACTTGCAGAAACCAGATCCGTTCAGAAGAGCAAACAAAATATTATCCATTCATTGAAACAAAAAAACGTCATATACACCAAGGCAGACAGAGGTAACAAAATAGTCATAATGGATAAATCTGATTACCTTGAGAAAATGGAAGAAATGCTAACTAACAATGAATATGAAACCATTAACAAAAATCCATTAACAGCTTGCATAAAATCATTTGAAAAAACAATAGCAAATTCAAGTATAATATCAAACAAATATGCAGTTAAACCAGATAACCCAACCTTACCTAGACTTTATGGCTTACCCAAAATACACAAATCATCCATAACAATGAGACCTATAGTTAGCAGTATAAATTCACCAACATACAAACTTGCAAAGTGGCTAACAAACAAATTCAACTCATTTCCAAAATTTGATAGCCTAAGCATCAAAAACACCTATGAACTTATAGAACACATTAAGGATACTGAACTAAATGAAGAAGAGACACTAGTCTCATTTGACGTTAAATCACTGTTTCCCAGCATACCAGTTAAACAACTCCCAACATTGATAGAAAAATGGCTCAAATCACTTGGAATGTCATCACTTGAAATTTCAGATTACATCGAACTTACCAAATTATGCATAGAACAGAATTTCTTCCAGTTTCAAACAAAATATTTCCATCAAACTTCTGGTTTAGCAATGGGCAACCCCTTATCACCCTTCCTGGCCGATCTGTACATGAGTGCACTAGAAATAAGGATCACTAAAGGTTTCCCATGGATGTTCAAACTCTGGCAAAGATATGTAGATGACATATTTGCCATAGTGCCAAAAAAACACATCAGTGATGCACTAAAACTTTTAAATATTCAAGAAAAAAGCATCAAGTTCACTGTAGAAGTTGAAAAAGACGAGTATTTACCATTTTTAGATCTAAAAATAATCAGAAATAAAAATAGAATAAACTTTGGCATTTACAGAAAACCAACACAGACAGACAACTACATAAAAGCTAATGGCTACAATCCAAGATCCCACAAACAGGCAATCTTTAATAGTTTAGCACACAAACTGGTCAACATCCCTCTCACAGCAGAAGAATACAAAATAGAATACAACAAAATTATTGAAATAGCACAGAAAAATGACTTTCCCAAATCACTAGTAGACAAAAAAGTGAACTTAGCAAAAAAGAAGAAACTACTAAAGGAAACCACAACCCTCTCAGCTACAGAAACTAAAATGATCTTCAAAAAATTCACTTACCATCCATGGGCCTTTGATAAATTCAAAAAAGTCTTCAAAAAACAAAACATTCAACTAGCTCCAGTGAACCACTACTCGTTAAAAAACCTAATTTGCTCAAACATCAAAGATGCCATTCCATCTAACAAAAAATCTGGTATATATCAAATTGAATGCTGTGACTGTAGTCAAATTTATATTGGAAAAACCAAAAGAAATTTAGAAACAAGAGCAAAGGAACACTTTAGGAACATAAAATACAAACAATTAGAAAAATCAGCAGTTGCCACGCATTTTTGGGAAAAAAACCACAACATAAATCCAGAACCAAAATTACTAAAACATACAACAGGAAAAGAAGAACTGTCCACATGGGAACAAATCTTTATTTCAAAAAATAGGAACAAAGTATTCAATTTCGACATCCCCCAGAAAGATTTGTTCAGCAAGTTCCTCGAACCGCCACCAGAGGAGACCGATGACAAAATATTGCCAGCTACACCAATGAGAACAAGTCGATGTCCGGCTGAAGATAGAGGGAAGGCCTCAGAAACCGGTTCCGGGAAAATTTAAAAGTGAGTGTTGTTTTGTGTTATTAATCGACTCCCAATTAATTTAAACTTGCAAGAGTTTATTTTAATGTACCCTCAAGTTATGTTAGACTTGAAGCTTTTGTGGCGAGCGTGATTGATTAAAGCTTCACGGGAGATCAGCCGCGTTAAATTTAAGAAGATCAAGCTTTCGGCCATTTTACACTCCATGGCCTTCATCAAGGCTCAGTTCCTGATGAAGGCCATGGAGTGTAAAATAGCCGAAAGCTTGATCATCTTAAATTTGACACAGCTGATCAGCTGTGAAGCCTTAATCAATACCCTCAAGTTAGATCGACGGTGGGGTGCGATCGGTCCAAACATCGCTTGCCAGCCAGACAACTCTCAGCCGTATAAACAACACATCTCTCAAGGTATCGTTACATCATGTTACAATGTATTTAATATTTCCAATGCACCCCTAATCTCTTCAAGATCCAGGGAGGGCTATGTACTGCAGTTACCACTCACAGAATATATTTATTAATTTGGGTTTAACTTTCAGTGTTTCTTCTTCTTCCCTTTCCATCTACCTATACTATACTTCCTATGTCCCCAGTTGCTACAACCTTGTCTGTAACAATATAACATTTTTTTTTTTTAATTTGATGATAGCCTTAGTATTATACCTAAAAAGCAAATGTATAAATGTGATATAGAATAAAAAGAAGTATTTCAGAAAGTGGAGTGCCAGTGTTACTAAAATTAGGCAAATGAGTCAATCTTGTATACATCAAATTGAATGCAGTGACTGCAGTCAAATTTATATTGGAAAACCCAAAAGAAATTTAGAAACAAGAGCAAAGGAACACTTTAGGAACATAAAATATAAACAATTAGAAAAATCAGCAGATGCCACACATTTTTGGGGAAAAAGCTACAACATAAATCCAGAACCAAAACTACTAAAGGATACATCAGGAAAACGAGAACTATCCACATGGGAACAAATCTTCATTTCAAAAAATAGGAACAAAGTATTCAATTTCGACATCCCCCAGAAAGATTTGTTCAGCAAGTTCCTTGAACCGCCGCCAGAGGAGACCTATGACAAAATATCTTCAAGTACACCAATGAGAACCAGTCGATGGCTGGCTGAGGATAGAGGCAAAGTCTCTTAAATATGTTCCGGAAAAATTTAAAAGTAAGTGTTGTTTAGTGTCATTAATCGACTCCCTTTAAATTTAATTTAAGATATTTAAGAGCTTCAATATAAAATTAGCCCCTCAGAACAAACATAACATTCGCAACTTACTAAACCAGCATCTAAAAAATAGCACACCGAAAACTCAATTATCAGACATTTACGAAATGAGCTGCCAGGATTGTGACAAGATATACATTGGTAAAACCAAAAGGAATCTAGGAACAAGAATGAAAGATCACTTTAGAAATATTAAATTCAAACACGGACAAGTCGGCCGTAGCACATCACTTTTGGTCTGAGAATCACAACATAAAACAATAAATAGAACTGATCAAACAGGCAAAGAAACCTCTGGAACTACAGATTTGGGTAAACATATTTATTACGAAGAAGCAGGACCTCTTGATGAATTTTGAAATTCCCGCCGTGGATGATGTCATCAAACTTGCCAGAACATTAGATGACAGCACGACACCAAGCCAGGTGCAGACACCGGATGCATCATCAGTCAACCACAGAACTGATGATAGGGGAGAGCTTCCCAGAAACTAGTCTTCATTAAAAAACTTGTAAGTGTAGAAAAGTATGTACAAGATTGACTCATTTGCCTAAATTTAGTATAAATGTGAATTGAAAGTGTATCTCATTTATCCAGAAATAAATTAATGAAGACACTTTTACAAGGCAGTATATAAAACACTGAACTGGACTGGACCATGCTACGGAAGGGAATCGGCACAAAGGTCCAAACTTGATCTATTATTCCAATGAGTAAGGACTATGATACATTGTAGCACAAAATTAATATAATTTTGAGTTGAACTAGTACTCAATGCTCCATTATTCCTAGTATTAACCTAGAACATGTTTCGTTAGGACTTCCCTAACATCATCAGCTGTTGTCAACTACTGCTTGGAAGAGAACCCATACTTCAAGTTCATGAAGATAACAACAAAGACGCCCGTATCACCTTCAAGGAGTTCACCAAATCAAAATTCAATAGTTGACATTAGCTGAGGATGTCAGCAAGGTCCTAACAAAATGTATTCTAGGTAAACACTAGCATTATATGGAGTATTGAGTACTAGTTCGACTCAAAATTATATTAATTTTGTGCTTCATTGTATCATATTTCTTACTCATTAAGACTTTGTTATATTGAAGAGCAATGTGATTATGGGAATGAAAATGAACATGATGGAAAATGGAACAAATCTACTCAACTGCCACCAAATCCGACATGTAACCACTGTACCAAACCTGGGCATGCAAAGTTAACTCAGGAATTTCAGTTAATTGTTTCAACATTAAATGCACCAGCATGCAGAACCCTTAAGCAAATTACATTTCACAAATAATAACCGTCAGTTTAAAAAACAAAATTCTTTATTTTTTCTTAACAAGCACAAAATATATTCATTTCATATAAATTACAAAATCCTATTTACAACTTATACTATTTAAATAGACAAATATTAATAAACAATACTTTGGGTGTTTCTGCAATGTAGAAATGTACAATATGGCAGTCTACTATCTTCAATTGAATCTGTGAAATTACATTATTTTGAAAACAGTGTTCTGCTCCACATGTCTTATTTCAAATATATTTTCCTCGAAACTTTGAAAAGTTCTACAAACTGCTAGGTCACAAAACAATAACTAGTTTGCCATTATGGCAGTGAGATTCTGCTCATGTTTGTAGAAATAGCAAAGAATCAAAGTGTTTCTTAATTCCTAAAGCTGTCAGAGAAAATAAATATTGCATCTATGAAGAAGTGCATGATATGTCGGTAAATAGATCTCATGGAAGAAATATAATAATCATAAAGCCAGGCTCTTTCTTTGGAACTATAATTGATGCTACAGATAATAAATAAAGATAAAGTGGATGAAATACATACACAGAAAAACTGCAATATGAATAACCAGATCATACTGTTGTGTGAAATAATAGTTAAACTCAATCCAAGTTGTTGGACACACGATAAGAGCTAAAAGATCTATTACTTGTTTATTCTGCAGAAAATTTATTGACTAAGGTACACTAAAATACTGTCCTAATAGATTTAAACAGTAAATCTGTTTGAAACATACTTTGTGTGACCATTTAACCCCTTAGTGCCTTTTTTCTAATTGCATATACTGTGAACAATTATACAAACATTTATAGCTGTCTTATATTGTAAAAATCCAAGCCACTGCAGTGAAATGTAAGCCCATCAGCACCTGATTGGACTGGACTATACTAAGGAGGGGATTTGGTACGGAGGTCCAAACTTGGTCTATTGTACCTATGTCCCCAAGTGGGACATCCCCGGGAGGAAGGAGAGCCGAGAGCAGACAGAGGGACTGAACTGGAGGGGTTTCAGCATGCAAGTCCAACTTGGTCTATTTTACCTATGTTCCCAAGTGGGACATCCCCAGGAGGAAGGATGAGGTGAGAGGAGACAGAGAGACTGGACTGGACTGGACTACGGAGGAGATTCGGTACGGAGGTCCAAACTTGGTCTATTGTACCTATGTCCCCAAGTGAGACATCCCCGAGAGGAAGGATGAGGTGATAGGAGACAGAGAGACTGGACTGGACTACGGAGGAGATTCGGTACGGAGGTCCAAACTTGGTCTATTGTACCTATGTCCCCAAGTGAGACATACCCGGGAGTAAGGATGAGGTGATAGGAGACAGAGAGACTGGACTGGACTGCACTACGGAGGGGATTCGGTACGGAGTTCCAAACTTGGTCTATTGTACCTATGTCCCCAAGTGAGACATCCCCGAGAGGAAGGATGAGGTGAGAGGAGACAGAGAGACTGGACTGGACTACACTACGGAGGGGATTCGGCACGGAGGTCCAAACTTGGTCTATTGTACCTATGTCCCCAAGTGAGACATCACCGGGAGGAAGGATGAGGTGAGAGAAGACAGACAGACTGGACTGGACTACTCTACAGAGGGGATCCAGCATGGAGGTCTAAACTTGGTCTATTGTACCTATGTCCCCAAGTGGGACATCCCTGGGAGGAAGGATGAGGGGAGAGGAGACAGAGGGTGTTCGTCCCAAGGTGCCTCAACAGTATAAAAGCCGGTTCCCTACAATTGGCCAGTTAGAAACTCCCCGGTAGGCAGTACAACCAGCTCTATTCCCATCATGGTCCTGAAATGACCTACTAGGCCGGCCCAGAGACTATCCTACTGTAGGAGGAAGTGTTTACCAGGAGCACATCATCCTGCCATGCAACACCGAGACAACCCCCGACACTCCTATGCTGAAAGAGACCACCAGAGGAGAGATGATGTGAAATGATAATAGAGATGAAATGGAGGGACAGGAAATTTGGGGTATGTAGTTAACCTACTTGATATTCACCTGGCGACCTGTGATAATCCCCCAAAAGGTCCATGAGTGAGGTAGATCAGTCATGGGAATCAAACCCAGACCTTCCAAATGTGGGCTACAGATGAAACCATCTAAACCATCTCACTTGGCATCAGCACCCAAGCATTTCATTACACTGGTTACGTTACTTGGACCTTTCCCCTCGTTTATCACAGGCACATTTGACAGCAGTCACTAGGATTTGAGGTTGCGATACTTGACTTTGAATAGATAACCAGTTCATTTCACAATTAGCCTGTTCAAATAGCTTCAGTTGTGATGCTGCCTGTAATGTGAAAGCCTGTTAGAAATTAGAAGTAATGTGACATATGTAGCAAAATAATTCTGGCATTAAGGGGTTAATCCTTTGTCTCCTTTATGTTAGCAGCAAAATACATAAACACAGTTGACTTTGTAGAAATCAACATTTTTCAGCTCTAAAATCAGAAGTCTCTGAAAAAACAAAAGTTTAAACAAATAATATAACATCTACCTTTCTGGTGTCCTTGGTAGAATGTAACGAAATATATTAAAGTAATTATTATAGTCTGTATCGTCACTTTTATCATAACTACGTTCTGTTTGTGAAGCACTTTTGCTCTGTACGTGTGATGGTTCTTGTTTATTTGAAGGCAAATTACGAAGTAGAGGTATAAAACGTTCTCTTTCCTTTCCTTCGTCCTCATCTCTGCTATCATCTACTGCGGATGTGTACGTGTATGGAACATAAACATTGTGATTTCTTTGGACAGCCCTATAATGAGGTAGCAGGTCAATTCTTGACTGTATAATAGGTTTACTGTCCATCCCTTCAGACGTAGTTGTCAGATGTTCAGGTGTGCTTTGAGTGGGTTTTACAGTTGTGTATTGTTTTGGCTGTCTAGGGGACTGCATGGTCATTGGCTGAGGTTTCAGAAAATAAAATCTATTGGTAGAAGCTGCTGTTGTTAGGTCAGTGTCTGTTTTATCAGAACCGCGGTAATAGCTGGTTATCTTGCTCACTGCCGCCATTGGTAGAGATAGCGTCAGCCTAGCGTAGTGCTCAGCTTGAGCAAGAAGGGCTGCTAACCTCTGAGGAAACAACTGAACCATGATGGAGCTGGATTTCTTGGCTGTCTTTGGTGTAGTTGTTGATGGCTGTTCAGCGCTGGTGTCATTTGGTGGAGAGGCAACTAGTGGCAGAGATCTGGCGCTGGAAGACTCAGGATTTGAATTTAACCAATGCTCCCATGTTGGCGTGACTCCTAATGGCGGAGGATTCAGATCTTCAGCAGGCATCCACTTGGGGTTCCGACTTCTTGCAGGAATTTCTCTTGTTTTCAGCAGAGATGGGCGTACAGTTGTTGCTTCAGTTGTTTTTGGGCTGAGCACTGGTTCCTTGATTTCTGAAGTACTAGATGTCTCTGGTCTAGCAGTTATTTCTGTGGAAACATCAGACTTCGTAGATGACATGTCCAACACAGGTGTAGTGTTGATAGGAATCAAAATGGGCTCGTTAATGACAGATCGTTCAGTTGCATTTGTTACTGTGCTGTTCAGTTTTTCTAAGCTATCATTGTTGTGTTTTGTTGGTAGCTGTGTGTGACTTTCGTCAAAGAAAACTGGAGCATGTTCAGTGCCAAAAGCTCTGGAGTTTTCTCGCTTGGAGATGCTGCCATCCAGGCTATTTGTGTTACCATTGTCGAGTATATCAATTGGTTGCCAAGGAAACTTCTCCAGCACTTGTTCTGTGTTGTGTTTCACTTTCTCCAGCAATAGATCTCCAGCTTCTTTAAGACTTTCCAGTTTGTGTTTCTTCTCTATAGCCAGTTTCTCTTGTTCAACCAGTTCGTCCCCAATATGAACAACCGGTGTGGGAACATATTTAGTGAAATTGCTGGTTAAATCTGCAGGAAATCCTGATAATCCAATGACTGCCTTCTCGGCGTTAATATTCTCAGTCTTGGCATCTTGCAGTTTAACTGGACCCTAAAAACACAAAGCATCAATTAAAAATATGAAATAACCTGTTTCTTTCTTTGTACAGAAACATATACGGTATGCAGAAACAAATGACACTAAAATTTTCAGTTGTTTGAATTTCTGTTTAAACTGTTTATTTACATGATAGTTTGACACATTGTAAATATAGTTATGAGTTCATTTCAGCAATTAAATGGAAGAAGTGTTTATCATGGAACATTGTTTTTGTTCAATAAGAATTAGAGATAAAAATGTCCAAGTTTGCTTCATGTTACATAACTTTAAGAAGAGAGGCTTAATACAGTGGTGCCAAATAACAGAACATGTTGAGTGTTATTGGCAAATTGTGTCATACAGGATCAGTGCTCTTTACCTTTTAACCTTTCCCCATTTATTCACAGAAATCACTGACCAACAAGATAACATCTTCCTGCCACAACTCAAGCATGCTAAGACATTTCAAAGTGTCGCATTTGTATAAGAGAAAGGCTGACTCTACATTAGCACTAAGCTGATATTTATGTGTTTCAAATGGGAAGAGTTCTGGACTGCCGCCAATCAGATGCATTAGCACGCTGGGTGTTGCCATCTTGTTATCTCCCTTTCTCTCGCACGTTATCCTAGACCATGGGACTAAACATAAGGGAATTTTCCGATCTTGTATAATAATTCAGTTGTTGAAATCACAATTGCAACTGTAATATTTGCATATTATGCACATGTTAGGAAAGCTATAATTATAGGTTATGAATTACCGATTTTTGTAATCCAATAGAACTGCCAGTGGTGCATCTATACAGCTGTGAATGTCATTTACGTCAAGAGACAGTTCATCATTGTCACTATCTACATCATCTGAGTATTACAAATTTATGAAGATAGGCTCTCAAAAGTCTTCTTGAAGTCTCTCTGCATGTCTCACACAGTTTTCCCAGTTTTGTGTTACCTTGTGAACTTTTTTGCAAATAAGTCATTCAACATCAGTCAGTTTAAAAGTATTATTTCTGTTTGCAACATAATTTGACAAATATTAACTCAATTACATTGTACTGGCAACAAAAGGAGCAAGACGAATCACCTATTGTCTCAAATTAATTGCAATTTGATCCAACTGACACACTTTTCCCTGGTTTTCAAATGGAAGAACAACTGCGCAATACTGCATTGAACTCTCTACAGTAAATACAGAGTATGAACCATTCATAAACAAATATATTGTGACTGTGTGGGTTACGTAGATTCGGAACTCTAGTTTGCAGAAATTTAAAATAACTTTTGATGCATAAAAAGACATGAAATTGACAATCAGCTGTCTTCAAGGTCAACTCGGTGCTCTGCTGCATGAAAACAAATGAAAGAAATCACTACAGTACACTTCAATCGTCGACTGTCACAATAACCAATAAACAACTGCTGCTTCTAACACCTTGCGGGTATTTATACTCCCCAGCCATTGTTTCAATAATGCCACAGACCTTCCGAGAAATTTCTCGGCAACAACAATAGATCAAACACTCTGGAGCCTCTCTTTGTCACTTTCTCTCCTGCCCACGCATCCGGCTCCGGCTTGTTGCAGCCGCACAACAATGCCACACAGTGACGACTCATGTTCTGCCAGGCCAACAGGAAGTGTACTGTTTGCTCTCTCTTGAATTTAACACCTTGGCTTACATTACTCATGGATTGCTTTTTGCAAAATTTGAATTTTTGTCTTTGTGCAAATACTATTTATTAGAGATCAATTTAGCTGATGCTCGTCACTTACCACTTGCAGGGAATGTAATGAGAACAGTACATGACTCTGATTGGTTGCTCACCTAGTAGCATTCAAGGACAAATATCATTCCATTTGAAACACATAATAGTGACAAATAATACAATTTTGCCATTTTTGTCACACTCTTGCTGTAATCTCTTTTGAAAAATAAATAAAAATAATAAATGATGTAAATCCTTTCATGGAAGTGTTGAAAACAGTGTTGTTGTATAAATTAAATTAATTGGGAGTCGATTAATAACACAAAACAACACTCACTTTTAAATTTTCCCGGAACCGGTTTCTGAGGCCTTCCCTCTATCTTCAGCCGGACATCGACTTGGCTGTCCGGCTGAAGATAGAGGGAAGGCCTCAGAAACTGGTTCCGGGAAAATTTAAAAGTGAGTGTTGTTTAGTGTTATTAATCGACTCCCAATTAATTTGATAAATGATGTGTTAATTATCTATGTTAAAGTTAATTTAAAAGTGGCAGCTTCATTAGGCAGAACATTATGCCACTGGTAGGAGTGTACTTACAGCTGGTCGTTCAGTATTGGTCCAGTTTTGTGCACTTTCCAAACTATTCTCCCTAGGTGGGTTACATTCTCCTGGATATAATGGAAGATTCATTGGAACACCTGAATCAAGAATCAACCCCTTTTTGCACACAGACATGCTGAAATATAGTAATAAAGTTTTGGTTAGCATTTGGTTAATCTTATTTGTAAGCAATTATAAAATTTACTCTTATAGTTGCTACATAAATGTTTTACATTTGTAATTTACCAAGCTGTGCTTAATGAGCATTGTCCTTATTAGCCACTTGAGAAGGTGTTATAAGTGAAATTTAAAGCTGTTATATTTTATAATGTAGCAGAAAGAAGTGAAATTATATAATGTAATAGAAAAGGAATGAGGCAGAAAGAATGTGGATATATATAAGAAACAAAAGAGAGAAGGATTTGCATGATTTAAGGAAGGGAGCGAGAGGAGATAAAAGAGAAAAGTGTGCAGCAAAGTAATAGTAGAATGCAAGAATGAAGGGAAGAAATATGGAAAAAGAAATAAAACAATATGCAAAGAAAAATCATAGCAATGAAAATGATATAAATAAAGCATACAAGAGAGTAAAAAGCATAGGAAAATTAAATGTATATTTGTGTAAATAAGTCAATAAATTATAATCATTAGTGACTAAACTTCACTTATATTCAACATATTCTTGGGAAACAAGCCAGGTGAAAAGACGATTAGAAATAGACGTTTCAGGAGTGATGTATCACTTCCAAAATGTCTAGTTTTAATCATCTTTTGACCTGGCTTGTTTCCCAAAGAAATCTTCAGTTCTTATTTTAAACTTCACTTATCTCTGATCTCCTGCTGGTGTTGGGAACACACTGCCCCCTCGAGTCCAACCCAATCCGAACAACTCCCAACAGGGAGGGGCTCGGCTGTTCTGCCCGAGATTCCTCTGATAACGTCAGAGGTACTATGAGTGCTCAGGGTCTGCAGGTCTTAGGGATGGATCCCCTGCCCTTTTGGAGTCAGGAGAAACAGGAGAAAATCTGCCCAGAGACTGCTTAATCTAGCATAAATCCTACCTAGGTTAGAGGCAAGCACTCTAACTACTCGGCCACATGATGCTAATATAAATCATAGATAAGTGAAGTTTAGTAACTAATTATTATGATTTATTGAATTATATCTGCTTCACTGTCAATAGCTTAACATCGTTTACATTTAAAAGATAAATGCTTTCTTTAGAGTAGTCTTGGTAGCTAATAATTGTAATATTAAAGCTTACTTGGCCAACAGAGAAGTCAACAACTTCCTAAGAGAGCATTACAAAATATTCAGTTATGTAAAATAAACAAATTCATAAAATATCTTAATAAATAATGACTGATACAATGAAGCATAAAATTAATGTAATTTTGAGTTAATATATTGTTAGGACCTTCCTAACATCTTCAACTAATGTGAAAAGATTTCATATTAAACACGTTCTAGGTAAACAATAGCAATATATGGAGCATGGGGTACTATATGCGCAAGATTTCTTGAGCGTTCAGGTCCCAAGTCCTCATTCGGTAGGTCTCGCCTATTTCCGTAAACACAGATGACAACTCTGAAATAGGAAATATGCTACACACTAGTGGCTAATATGCTAAGCTTTCACACGCACACCATTTCATTTGAGCAATTTTGAGGTTAATTATTAGTTAACCATTTTACAACAAATCTAAAAGCAGGACGTATGTTGTCGATGTTATGGCTCTCAAAAGGAGACACACTATTATTCGTCTACCTCCGTATAACTGTGATCTGAATGTAATTGAGCTGGCGTGGGCAAAAATAAAGAATGTTCACAAAGTACGCAATGTTAACGAGAGCCACAAATGTGAAGCGACGGATTGGGAAGGATACTGCAAGAAGATCCAAGAGATGGAAATACAATATTGGGGAAACGATGGTGTAATAGAAAATGCAATTAATGAAATCATTAACACATTAGAGGATACCAGCGATGAAAGTGACGTAGTAGACTTGGCAATCAAAGAATTACAAAGTGAGTGAGTGTTTATAGCTGCCATAATATTTGTTTTTTACTTTTATGTGTTTCATAACAGTAAATATATAAGCATACAGCATATCGGATGGAGTTCAATTGTTTGTTGACATATCTCATACTTTTGGTGCATATCTTCGCTTATCTTACCGCAATTTGGCTGAATTGTGCTTTTCTAGGTTGACCACACTGCAGAAACAAGAGCATGTTAGCTCTCTCTTCTTCCCCTCTACCCGCACCACACCATAAATCCAGCACTCAAGAAATCATGCGCATATAGTACTAGTTCAAATCAAAATTATATTAAATTTGTAAGTGTCTAGCTTGACAATGGATGTACCTTTTCCCAAAGCTGTCAGTAAGAGCAACTTTATCAATGCTCCAGTTGGACAAGCCACTGGATATCCAGCCGCTATAAGCTGTGTACATTACTTGTACACTTCGTGGTTCCTGCATCACAGGATGTGGCACTGTGATACGTCCCAAAGCTGTGCCCATTTTCAGTTCCTCGTCATCTTTCCTATGATCAGACAAAAAGAGATTTTACTATGCGCATTCATTTTTTTGTACTACATGGCAAACCTTGGAATCATATCAATATGTATCTGTCATCTCCTTGAAGTGTGGAGACATGTTATTTATGTTGGAGCAGATTACTTCTGAATACGTTGTTTTTTACAACCAATTTAATTACAGCACAGAAATTGGTTTAGTCTTAAGTTTTCCGTCAAATGCCTTGTGTAAACTATAATGACTTGGATAAAAAAGGAAGAGAGCTACTTACTGTGTAAGGGTAAATGTCTCATTGAGTTCTGAAGTACCAATGAGAGTAAGTTGCATCTTGCCATAACTGGTAACAGGCACAGAACTCGGTGAACTCTCCACACGCACATGGTATTGATGTGCTGCAATTTACAAAACATTTCATTACTTTCATTATCTCTTCTACAAACTACACTTACAAAAGCTTATCTTTAGAGATGCTTCATGTTAATCAAGAAATAATATCATTACATATTTAGTATTTGGTACAGGGAGATGAAGGGATAGTCAAATCTTTAAAAAGCTGGTAACTACAAGGGCTGTTCAATAAAGAATGATCATAATTTTTATGGTCATAATTTTTCTCACTAAAATTGAATCTTATTATATTCTGTTAGCTTAATGTGAAACAAACATGCCATAGTAGTTTCATTGTTGGTACTCCTGGTTTCCACCTGTGAGAACCAGGCAAGTTTAGACATGTTCAGTATCGCCTACCGCTACAATGGAGGTAACATACAGTTAAAGTTGATGTTAGAGGAAGATCCGGAGTTTCTTTCAAACGTAATCACTGCTGATGAAACTTGGCTACATCATTTTGATCCTGAGAGCAAACAGCAAAGCTCAGTGTGGAAATCTCCTTCATCACCAACCCCCAAAAAGCAAAAGTGGTTGTTTCTGCTGGGAAAGTTATGGTCATCTCATTCTTTGATATTCATGGAATGGTTTATCAGCATGTTGTACCTGCACACACATCAGTAACTGGACAATACTACAGGGATGTCCTGAAAACATTACAAGTCCATATCAGGCGCAAAAGACCACATTTCCACTTAGCAGGCTGGATGCTGTACCATGATAATGCGTGGCCACATATTGCCAATGTTGTTGCTGAATATCTTGCAAAAATCAACGTGAAGTACATCCCTCACCCTCCCTATAGTTCGTATTTATCCCCATGTGACATTTTTCTATTCCCTAACTTGAACAGACGCCTTCGTGGGAGACATTATCCATCATCAGAAGCAGTGGTGAAGGCTGCGGAGGCGATTTTGAGGGATCTCTCAAAAATGGTTACCAGCATGTCTTTGAAGACTGGCAGAAACGCTTGGACAAGTGCATCGCATTCAGGGGAGACTATTTTGAGAAGGACCATCAAAATTATGAGGATGAGTAAAGGTACATTGTTAAAAAAAATTGTGATCATTCTTTATTGAACAGCCCTCGTATTTGTTGGCTTTAAAATTTCATATTTCTATTTGTTTCATCCCTAGAAGAGAGGTTTAACTGTATACACACCACAGAAAGGTTCTTCTTCACGTGTTACAAGGTACAGTGAACCTCGTCCATTAGATCTGTCGGCATAATATCCCATATTGCCACATCGCCTCTCAGCTGTGCAGGGAAAACAGTCGCCCTCCAGGAACTTGTCATAGCTCTCACAGGGAAAAGCTGGGAAATGACAGCGCGGTGATACTGAATCTGTGAAGAACTTGTAGGCTCGCCGATGATTACACAAGCTCCGACCCTCTACATCAGATGCAGCTGTGGAAATAATGACCAATGTTAAAAGATCATTTGGATGCTGAATGGAAGAGAAAAGGAATAACATATTATTTTGAAATTCTAAACAAATAACCATAACTGCAGTCATATAGTTACAAATACAAGTTGTCCAGCTCTGCAATAACCTGTTTTGGAAGTAATGATCTGATGAAAGGCAATACGTTGTGTTACATGTATGCGCTGTTTGCAGGTGAGGAGAATGCTGTAGTGGTTTGAGAGGTTAGGGGACTTCTCTGCTCATGTTGATGTTACTGCGTACAATGTTCAATATTTACTGCTGTGTAAATGCAGTTTCTCTCACTTGTTGGTTTGTATGAGAAAGTGTTTACAATCCCTTGGGGATTTTAATGACTCTTGACACAACACCAGTGGCATGTGTATAACTGGAGCAACTCTACCAGTAGCTAAAGCTATGCTATGCAATCATCTAAGAGAAGTTTGGAAAAAACATTTACAATAGCAACACCCCCCTCCAAAAAAAAGCATAAACTTATAAAGATAAGATAAGATACATTATTCACCTTTTGATTTATACATAAATCATGGCTTTGTCAGTAATACTACATGATTATATAACATAATGCTATATACAACAGTGTGTACAATATGAAGTAGCTTATTTGTGTCTTTAAATTTCTGGATGCTAAAAGGTACATGTTTTAAGAGTGCTTTTGTTAATGAACATAGACCTGATCTTTGAAATGTCCATGTAATGTATTGTACAGGCTAGTCCCATGGTGAGTATTTCTGTGACACCTTCAATTGCCTCTTTGTAATATCACTACAGATTCAGTGTTTCAAGTTTGAACTTACACCATAATATGTCAGAAACAGCACCAACAAAAAGGTTTGTGCAGCCTTTCTGCATTCTACCACCATTAGGATAGAAGTCAACATGTCCCATAGGCTGCCATGAACCAAGTCCTCCCAGAATCAGGTTCTCTCCATTAGAGTGGATCACATCAACAAACATGGCATCACTAGAGTCTAGACGTGCTCTTGGGTCCTGGCTCTCAAACAATGGCGCAGCTGGATCCAAACCTGTAACATATTCAGCCAAGTTTTGCAAATTTGTGTAACTAAATCCCATAGCCATGTTATCATTTCTCTTGTTTGAATTGTAGATACTTAGACATTAGAACAGGAAAGACTTCAGGCTCCACATTAGGGCAAGAACGTTGGGTGCAATATCGAGGCGTGACTTTCAAAGTGAGGGAAGCTCCAAATAATAATTTTCATTAACATAAGGGAAAATAATGACTCAAAGAACTAAGGCTACTCTTTAGTACTCTTTCTATTGTACAGTCACATGTAGTTCCAGTAGCAAGGTATGACTTTCAAAGTGAGGGAAGCTCCAAATAATAATTTTCATCATAAGAGAGAACAATGACTCAAAGAACTAAGGCTATCCTTTACTACTCTTTCTATTGTACAGTCACACATAGCTCCAGCAGCGAGACGTGACTTTCAAAGTGAGGGAAGCTCCAAATAATAATTTTCATTAAAATAAGAGAGAATAATGACTCAAAGAACTAAGGTTACTCTTTACTACTCTTTCTATTGTACAGTCACACATAGGTCCAGCAGCGAGACGTGACTTTCAAAGTGAGGGAAGCTCCAAATAATAATTTTCATTAAAATAAGAGAGAATAATGACTCAAAGAACTAAGGTTACTCTTTACTACTCTTTCTATTGTACAGTCACACATAGGTCCAGCAGCGAGACGTGACTTTCAAAGTGAGGGAAGCTCCAAATAATAATTGTCATTAAAATAAGAGAGAATAATGACTCAAAGAACTAAGGCTAATCTTTAGTACTCTTTCTATTGTACACTCACACGTAGGTCCAGTAGCGACAAAGTGAGGGAAGCTCCAAATAATAATTTTCATTAAAATAAGAGAGAATAATGACTCAAAGAACTAAGGTTACTCTTTACTACTCTTTCTATTGTACAGTCACACATAGGTCCAGTAGCGAGGTGTGACTTTCAAAGTGAGGGAAGCTCCAAATAATAATTTTCATTAAAATAAGAGAGAATAATGATTCAAAGAACTACGGCTACTCTTTAGTGATCTTTCTATTGTACAGTCACACGTAGGTCTACTAGAGAGGCGTGACTTTCAAAGCGAGGGAAGCTCCAAATAATAGTTTTCATTAAAATAAGAGAGAATTATGACTCAAAGAACTACGGCTACTCTTCAGTACTCTTTCTATTGTACAGTCACATGTAGGTCCAGTAGCAAGGTGTGACTTTCAAGGTGAGGGAAGCTCCAAATAATAATTTTCATTAAAATAAGAGAGAATAATGATTCAAAGAACTAAAGCTACTCTTTAGTGATCTTTCTATTGTACAGTCACACGTAGGTCTAGTAGAGAGGCCTAACTTTCAAAGTGAGGGAAGCTCCAAAAATAATTTTCATTAATATAAGAGAGAATAATGACTCAAAGAACTAAGGCTACTCTTTAGTACTCTTTCTATTGTACAGTCACTCGTAGGTACAGTAGCGAGACGTGACTTTCAAAGCGAGGGAAGCTCCAAATAATAGTTTTCATTAAAATAAGAGAGAATAATGACTCAAAGAACTAAGGCTACTCTTTAGTACTCTTTCTATTTTACAGTCACACATAGGTCCAGTAGCGAGACGTGACTTTTAAAGTGAGGGAAGCTCCAAATAATAGTTTTCATTAAAATAAGAGAGAATAATGACTCAAAGAACTAAGGCTAATCTTTAGTACTCTTTCTATTGTACACTCACACGTAGGTCCAGTAGCGACAAAGTGAGGGAAGCTCCAAATAATAATTTTCATTAAAATAAGAGAGAATAATGACTCAAAGAACTAAGGTTACTCTTTACTACTCTTTCTATTGTACAGTCACACATAGGTCCAGTAGCGAGGTGTGACTTTCAAAGTGAGGGAAGCTCCAAATAATAATTTTCATTAAAATAAGAGAGAATAATGATTCAAAGAACTACGGCTACTCTTTAGTGATCTTTCTATTGTACAGTCACACGTAGGTCTACTAGAGAGGCGTGACTTTCAAAGCGAGGGAAGCTCCAAATAATAGTTTTCATTAAAATAAGAGAGAATTATGACTCAAAGAACTACGGCTACTCTTCAGTACTCTTTCTATTGTACAGTCACATGTAGGTCCAGTAGCAAGGTGTGACTTTCAAGGTGAGGGAAGCTCCAAATAATAATTTTCATTAAAATAAGAGAGAATAATGATTCAAAGAACTAAAGCTACTCTTTAGTGATCTTTCTATTGTACAGTCACACGTAGGTCTAGTAGAGAGGCCTAACTTTCAAAGTGAGGGAAGCTCCAAAAATAATTTTCATTAATATAAGAGAGAATAATGACTCAAAGAACTAAGGCTACTCTTTAGTACTCTTTCTATTGTACAGTCACTCGTAGGTACAGTAGCGAGACGTGACTTTCAAAGCGAGGGAAGCTCCAAATAATAGTTTTCATTAAAATAAGAGAGAATAATGACTCAAAGAACTAAGGCTACTCTTTAGTACTCTTTCTATTTTACAGTCACACATAGGTCCAGTAGCGAGACGTGACTTTTAAAGTGAGGGAAGCTCCAAATAATAGTTTTCATTAAAATAAGAGAGAATAATGACTCAAAGAACTAAGGCTACTCTTTAGTACTCTTTCTATTGTACAGTCACACATAGGTCTAGTAGCGAGACGTGACTTTCAAAGCGAGGGAAGCTCCAAATAATAGTTTTCATTAAAATAAGAGAGAATAATGACTCAAAGAACTAAGGCTACTCTTTAGTACTCTTTCTATTGTACAGTCACACATAGGTTTAGTAGCGAGGCGTGACTTTCAAAACGAGGGAAGCCGCAAATAATAATTTTCATTAAAATAAGAGAGAATAATGACTCAAAGAACTAAGGCTACTCTTTAGTACTCTTTCTATTGTAGTCACACGTAGGTCCAATAGCGAGGTGTGACTTTCAAAGTGAGGGAAGCTCCAAATAATAATTTTCATTAAAATAAGACAGAATAATGACTCAAAGAACTAAGGCTACTCTTTAGTACTCTTTCTGTTGTACAGTCACACGTAGGTCTAGTAGCGAGGTGTGACTTTCAAAGCGAGAGAAGCTCCAAATAATAATTTTCATTAAAATAAGAGAGAATAATGACTTAAAGAACTAAGACTACTCTTCAGTACTCTTTCTATTGTACAGTCACACGTAGGCGCTGCTCATACTACAAGCTTCCCCTCTCCACTCAAACGTCCCTGGCCCACACCAATCTACGTAAAATACTATTGCTAATGCTATTGAAATATACTTATAGTTGTATTTAAAAGCGCCACATAAAACAAAAGAATAACTTTGCCTCACAAAAAAGGGGGTGGGACTTTTTCTCACACACTACAGAGACTTCACGTGACAAAATCTGTCAGTGCTCCCCAACTATCGAAGAGTCACGATTGTTTCCGGAAACCTACGAAGCATGGTATTCAAGGTTATGAATGCGTAA
This sequence comes from Mantis religiosa, assembly GCA_030765055.1. Taxonomy (NCBI): domain Eukaryota; kingdom Metazoa; phylum Arthropoda; class Insecta; order Mantodea; family Mantidae; genus Mantis; species Mantis religiosa. Next base: position 2,579,276 of record JAUKNK010000320.1, on the reverse strand, counting down.
ATAGAGTATTGAGTGAGGTCTAGGATGTGTAGGTTTATCTTGCTCTAAGTTACCCCAGAGATAGACATCACAGGGGTTAGGTCTGAGGACAAATGGGGTCACAAATCTCTGCTAATAAACATATTTTCAATTGATGGAGTCGACACGAAGAAATGAATAATTTCCATCAATGAACTTATATTTTCAATTGTTCTTATCGAAAGATTGGCTGTATGAGCTGAGCTGTTGATAAAAGGCGAAATGACGCTCTCTGTCTGTTAAATGGGGGTAAAACACTTGTATTTACGTATGTACGGGCGTCAGCTATTGACATGAAGACAATTGGGACTCTGACTCTTGTTCCGTTAGTGAAGAAATGTCAACGTGAACTCCAAACATGTATGGAGAAGGACATCTCCTTTATCAACATGGGGAAGTAAAGCTTTTAAAAGTAGTTTTACAAATGTTGGATTGATTTATCTGTGCGTTTCTATGTTAGCGGCGGACGGCAACGAGCCCCGAGATTCGCGCAATCGGTTCGGAGGTTTTTGGATATCTCGGTATAAGCAGTTGGAAGACATAGTAAAAGCCCGATATCTCAACAGAGTTCTAGAAGTATCACGAAAGGCAAAGAGATCTGCGATATGCATACTGCTGTCAGCTATGGAAGACTACAGGACCTACAAGACCTACAAGCGGGGGAGAGGGGTCAGGGAAGCGTACCTATGGAATTCTATGTGAACTGCGCGATGAAAGAGCATCTATGTCAAAGCTTTGAATGAATTTAGTGTAACTTGGTGTGAGAGATAAACCATAAATGATGGGCAGCAAGTTGGTCTAAAAAAGCATATCATTTGACATGATCTTCTTGTACCCTCAGGGGCATCTTCGAAACACTATTAGTTGGTGAACAGGAATTGGCACCTTGAGGTAATCCTTGCTTGCCTCATATATCTTAACACTCACGTGACCTAATCACCTCTCTCTCTCTCTCTCTCTCTCTCTCTCTCTCTCTCTCTCTCTCTCTCTCTCTCTCTCTCTCTCTCTCTCTCTCTCTCTCTCTCTCTCTCTCTCTCTCTGTACCTATCTCATTGACTGCTATCGAAATGAGTTCCTTATTTAACAGATGAAATGTCTTAATATGTTGGAAGAGAATTGTCAAGTTTATATCGAGCGACTCGTGGCCACCTATTAAGAGGGGAACCGGCCCCTGTGTGTGCTCCGTGTGCAGTACGCCTCACTGTGCGGCATGTATTGCCTGATTGCCCGCAGTACGTCCGCGTTCGCCAGTCTTTGGGCCTAAGGAGTAACCTGCACGGTATTTTAGGGGACGACCCAGTGGCCGTGGATAAGGCACTGCGGTTTGTTTTTAAAATCGGTTTTAATAAACAAGTCTGACTTGTATTTTATATTTATTAATTTTAGAGTTTTTAAATTTTTAGTGCTGGGACGAGTTTTTATGTGCTTTTAATAGTTGAGTGTTTATATTTTATCTTACTTTTTAACTTTGTGTAGCTTTTAGTTTTTAGAGTTGACTTCGGGCCCAAATGACCTTGTTGTCGACGGGCCCTAAAACACTACACACTCACTCACTCATATCTGCATGAATTAAATATATTACGTAACAAGAGTTCATTTATCTGGAATGGATATTAATTCTCAACACGAAATAAAGAGAAGGATCTGTGGGTTGAGTGTATTATAAACTTGTATTTTTGTATGCCTTCACATCTTTATTTGCAAGTTTTATCTATCTTTCAGACAAGTATTATAATGTTTACTGCAAGTTTCTAAGGGTGTGAAAGCATTAGCCAATTAGAGGAAGGCGGAAAACAGAGGCACGCGGAAGGATACATCTTATTTCAAACAAAGGTAGGACATATTTTGTAACAATCCGGATAAAATGAAGGCGTACCTACCAGTGATGCGGCTGAGATTTTTGAGTTCAGCTCCAGCGAATCCAGCCACGTGGGCACCCAAACTAAAGCCAATCACATGGACGGTCTCGAAGCGGAGACCAACGTGAGTGGCCAGTCCTGCCAACAGCATCGACAGCTGTTTCCCTACCAGTCTGGTATTGGCTGCAGCTCTCACGTAGTTGGGAATCACAGCTCCATTCTCCCAGTCCACACAAATTACGTTACAGTCCTCCTGCAACACCACAATCGTGTTTGTATCATAATAACTACCCTTTACATGGAGCATTTTTATTCTAGATAAGACTTATAACACCTTTGTCAAATACTAGACGTTTAAGTCTAGAGTCCATTGAGCTTACAGCTACTTGACATTCATTTTCAGGATGAGGGCAAACGTTATCCAGATAAGTCACCCTAACCGAGATTCGAGACCTCTTGAACGTGAGGCAGTCATGCTACCATTGTTGTAAGAATATATTTTACAAAGAAGACTGTGTAGTAAATGTCAAGTGAAGACAAGTACCTACATTACCTAAGTATATGGTTAAAAGATGACAGTCGACTGGATGCAGGCCAAGGGAACAGAATGAAGTGGAAAGCAAACACAAACCACTTAACTCGACATACATTAGCCCGAGCGTCTCTTACTTCTCGTAATGGTGGACACAAGCGACTGTCATTTGTCATTTTATGGAAGTCTAAATTGCTCGGTTAGCTTTCTGAATTTAGGTGACGAATTAATTCATTTTATTTACTTTACTAAACATTTATCTAGATCCTTTTCTAGTAAATCTTCACTTTACTCTTGTTTATATGTAATTGTAACGTCAGTGATGAAAAATTAATTGAATAAATAATTGCCTCAATATAAATACAAACGACAGAAGGTCTCATAACCTCCAACAGTCTTTCAAGTTCTGTGGATGGAGGTCTGCAGTGTCGAGGCGTGACTTTCAAAGCGAGGGAAAGTTCACAGAAAGCAAATGTATTTATTTAATAAAAACAAAATAAAGACTAGTTCACAATATTAAGATATGACATTCTGTATAACAAATGTTAACGTTGAAATTAAATTAGAGGAAAGTTTGTTTGATAACACTTGGTAACAGTGAAAACGTTTCGGGCTTAAAAATAGTGAATTTACATGTATTTCCATCTTCTGAACTCAAAAATCAGCATAAAAATGATAGATTAGCTCTCGCTTTGAAGATAAAGTGACATTTCATTTTTTAGAGTGAAGATTTTAAATTTGGCGGAACTTTTTGGGGAGTTAGTACACCTGTCAAATAAAAAAACACAAATAGAGAGAAATTTTGGAAATTAAGTGATGCAAAAGTTAAGGAAGGAATTTTTGTCGGGCCACAAAGAAGAGAATTTGTAAAGGATCCTGCATTTGGCCAAATTTTAGAGGGGAAAGGAAAGGAAGCTTGGGAAGCCTTCAAGCGTGTTGTTCATGGATTTTTTGGCAACAAAAGAGATGACAACTACAAGCATTTGGCGACAGTGCTCCTGCAGGATGCAACATGTCCCTTAAGATCCATTTTCTCCACTCCCACCTAGACTTTTTCCCTCCTAGTTGTGGAGCTGTTAGTGATGAACATGGGGAGAGATTCCATCAGCACATTTCTGTTATGGAACAAAGATATCAGGACCGTTGGAATGAAGTAATGTTTGGTCTTTGTATAGGGATTCTGCGGAACTCCATCACAAGAGGCAAGCTAAAAGACGACCAAGTCAATAGGCCACCACATGATTCTCTTCAGACACGACTATCTGCGAAGTATTTTTCCAGCAATTTAGAACTCTTAGCATTTATTTACCAGTTTAAAAAATCAAATGCACTTTCATTGTTGTTAGCATGTTTGTAATTAAAATGTATCCTTTTCTCTCAATCCGTTAATATGGAGCACTTCCACCTTGTGTATATCTTAGAAACTAGAGCTAATACAAATTTTCCATTGTCACATTTGTTTTTCTCGACGCAAAATTAGTAGGAATTACGTCATAAACCGCTCGAAACATTCAACAATTATTTTTTTGTTGCCCAGTGTTATTTATGTTGCTGTCTATTATGTAATTTGTTTAACATACATATTCAAATGACGACTGAAATGGAAAAATAAAGCGCTACAGTGTTTCGGAGAAAACCGTGTTTAAAACAGACGATAGTTTAGATTGGCTGCTGGAAAACATATTTCGTAATGGATAGTATAGTACGCTCCCCTCCGTCATTATTTACATCAACACGAGGATATATTTGTGAAGCCATCGGTCCCAAAATATCACTCTAAAATGTCAACATTTTGTTGTGCCTATACAGAAATGTCTGGGCGCCAGGCATAACGGTGAGCGCACGCAGTCATTTGTTAATTAGTATTAGCGTGCAGTTGAAGTATAACCAACCGGCAGATAGAAAGTGGAGCACGCGGGTGAAACAACTGCATTGTCTCGCTTGCGAGTCAACAGAAATACGCTCCGTTATACGATATTGGTAAAGTATTACGGTTATGTGAAAAACTACAAGACCAACGTGTTTTGTGGTAATTATAGTAATAAGAAATATATTACAAATATTCTGGTAAATCACCACGTATATTTGGCCGCGCCGTGGCTCAGTGGTTAAACCACTTGGCTCTCACCAAGGCTTGCCCGCCTCGGTAGCGTAGATCGTGTCTGCCTCACGTTCAAGAGGTCCCGAGTTCAAATCTCGATCAGGGTGACTTACCTGGATAAGGTTTTTCCGGGGTTTTCCCTTATCCTTCAAGACGATTTTTTTTAAATTAACACTGCATGCTCCGTTACATCGTAACACTACATGCATTCCTTAAACTTATTACGAGTTGTAGTAATTACAATTTTTACAAGTGTTACAAATTCTCATTATATGATACATTTCTTTTTGGCTATGCTTTTACATTTTTTCAAAGTCTATTTTGTTTATGAATTTTAAAAATTGTTTTTGGTAGTGCTTGATTAGATCACTGTTTGTTGCCGGCCACTGTCCACCCCTCAGTCTAATGTTTTGTTTGAGTTCTAGTCTTTCACTGTTCAGAAGAGGACAGTTGTATATTAAATGATCCACTGTTTGGTTTTGTAGTTCACATTTGCACATTGCACTTTCCGTTATTTTGAATCTGTTGTAGTAGTCCCTTGTCTTCCCATGTCCAGTTAGGATGGCGGTAGTCTGTCCGTTGAGTGGGATCCTCATTTTTAGTCGTTCTTGCACAGAAGGGAAGAACTTTTTGCTGATTCTTCCTTTTGTTGTGTTCTCCCATTGGTCTTGCCACCGTCGCAGTCCATTCTCTTCTGCCTCCTTGATTATGTATGTCCTAGGTATCTTGCTGTAGATAATCTGCCCATTGTCTTCCTGTGCAGCCTCCTTTGCCGTCTGGTCTGCTATTTCGTTCCCGCATTGTCCCGCGTGCGCCTTTACCAATTTCATGTGGATGGTCCAGCCGTTGTCCTGCAAATGCTTGATCTTGGCCTTTATTTCTTCAGTTATTTTGCTTCGGATTTGACTGTTCTTAAGAAGGTCTACTGTAATCTGGCTGTCCGTGTTCACTACGCCTAATTTATTTCCCACTGTAAGCTCTAAGCTGTTATCGGCTATTGCTCGAAGTCCCTCTAGAATTGCTATCTGTTCTGCTTGGTTATTGGAGCAGCACTCACCGAGTTTATACTTGAGCTTTTTAACTTATTCCCCATTTTGGAAAATTACTGCTGCTGCTCCGACTTTTCCGTTTATCTTGCTTCCGATCTCTATGTTGTACTGTATGTCTTCCTGTGCTTCTTGAACACGCATTCTCTCTGAAGGATGTGGCCACTCGCTTAGTTTCGGGACTTCTGTTAGTGTCGATTTTTCATTTTTGAATTTATGCATCTCTAGTACTTCCTGAATCTTTATATTTATTGGCTTGATTGCTGCCAAAACACAGGACGCTTCGTATGACACAGTTCTATATGCTTTGGCAATTTTTATGTGCATTAGTCTTTGTACGCGTTGATATTTAAGCATGTTCTTTCTCTTTTGGATCGCTTCTTCCCATACTTGCACGCCATATAGCAGCATCGGAAGTACAGCACCTTTGTAGATTGTTCGAAGGGCTTCTTGGCCTAAACCCCAGTTCTGCTTGGCTGTCCTCGCAAGTGCGTTTATAAGTTTTAATGTCGGGTAACTCTAAGCTCCATGGACCCTGGACTCATTTGAGCATTATTTCACCCAATTCATCCACCGTCCGATATGACTTAACGTTGGAGAACGTAAATTACAACTACAACAGCTCACCAAGGCTCCATCTTCATCTCATGTATCATGTATCATCAGTGTCACCGCCTGCGCTGCCGTATGTAGTAAAAGCGGGCGTTAAACACTACACACACAAACACACACACACAGCACGTATATTTACATTCTCCATGAGTCTTCCTATATTCTTTTTGCCTCGAGGATTATTTTTAGTAATCTCTACCCGCTACTCATGTGCTATAAGTTTATTTTCCTTTAATTTCGTAGTGTGTTGCACTTTCATGTTCCCTAATCACCTTTCAGAACACCTATTTGCCCTTTTCCAAAAACACTTGTTACTAAGAGTTTCCTTTCTTCTCTTCTTATTATTGGCCAAAGTTCTGAGCCATATTGTATTATTTTCTTAAATATATTTTATAAATATATATTTATATTTTTTTTGGGGGGGGGGGTTAATGCCCAAGTTGTTATTTGCCATTAAATGTTGTTGTATTCCTTCTAAGTATATGTATTATGACTTTGTGGGTTCGTGACATCAAAAGTCCAAGTTACAAACACCAAAGACTGCTCTTTATTTCCGTAGACATCAATCTGACACTCCAGAATTACGTCACATACACAATGCAACTTGCAAGGTCAACGACCACAACACAGCTGTTCACGCACGAGAGTTCAATTAACAACTGACTCTCTGGGGTGGGCGGCGGCTTCCTTTTTATAGATTACTCACTCTCCGGAATGTTCTCAAACAATCCAGACGGCGCTTGAAGAAAGACGAGCTCTCTAGAAATCCATCTCTTTCCCCGCATCGTTTCGGCGAGCACTGCACTGCCCGTCTCTCTGAACTAGTCTCAACAATGCGTTCGCGACACTTCTCCCTCCCTAAGGCTGGTCGTCCCGAACAGCACCATCGGAGCGGGCCAGACGATCCAACTGTATCACCAACATCTTCCCTCGGGGCACCTTCTGGATGTGCTAGACCACGCCGTTAATCCTCTTCACCACCCGGTACGGTCCTTGCCATGGCTGCTGGAGCTTCGGGCAGCGTCCCTTGGTCCGGGTAGGACGGTACAACCAGACTAGGTCACCATGATGGAACCCTTGGCTGTCGTATCGGGTCTTCATGCGGTCGCTCGCCTTCTGGATGTTCTGACGAGCCATCTCATGCATGTCGTGGAGACGGTCCACAAAGTCACAATATTCTTTTGATTGTCAAACCAGGCTTCTGACATTCTGAAATTAATTTCCTTGTGATGGATGTTGGTTAATCTTGTGGAGTGTCGCAGTGTATGACTGTATTCTCTATGTACATATTGGAACTTGTTATCTAATGCAGTGAACCTTACAATTTATTTCTCATTGATGATATGCGTGCATATTGTGACTTGGGTTCGTGAAATAAAAAGTCCAATTACACCACTCAACAATGTTCTTTATTTCCACCGACTTACAGTTTAACACTTGCCAATTACACAGAATTACGTGCTGCACACAATTACAACTCACCAGTTCGTCCGTTACAATTTCCTTGCGCTCGTATTTACGTAAGCTCCGGTACACCTTCACAGTTACGTACAGTCTTCCGTTGCACAATCTTCTCGTACATTAACACGTCACTGACTAACTCTTACACCAAGAACTGACTGTCTCCTCACTCACTAAGTGACAAAACCAACTCTACTCTGTCCGTCTGTAACCCTCTTTATATAGGAATATCGCCCACTTCTCCGCTTTTCTGGTTCCCAGGCGAAGATTCCAGTAAACGAAAGATCGAGAATCAGGTGTAGGAGAAACAGGCGACACAGTCATGTTTTTCCCCTGACCACAGCCTGTCACCACTATAGGACAAACGAGGCGAGGGCGTGGCTAACCGAACCTTCCCTGTCTCCCGCTCTCAGCTGCTTCACAGGGTGTTCCAGCGCTCGCGTTACACTGCTCCCTCCTCAAAGCTGTTCGCCCCGAACAGCCCCATCGTAGCGTGCGAGGCGGTCCAGGTGTACCACCAGCATCTGCTCGGAGTCTCAGCTAGAAGTAGCGCCGCCGTAGTTTGTGAATCATTCGGTTCGCTCCCAGGTGTCGTCCTGAAGTACCGGCGTGCACTTCCTCCAAGACTTCCGGGACCTTGCTCCGGGGAAGTACCAACTGTCCTCTCTGCGCCTTCCCATCGGGTGACTCCCATACCCGGAACAGCACGCCCACTCTGATCTTCAACGAGTCCCATTGGGCCCAGTACGACTTGTAGGTGGCACTCCTCGGTGCGATGTCCTCCCAGGTTGGCCTCGTCCCTGCCTCCACTTCCCTCAAGAGTGGCCCCAAGTCTGCGTCCGCCAGCTGCTCCCTCCTCAGGCCTGCGCTATCCCAGCCTTCAGCAGGCACTGCCACAACTACTCGGACTGCTGCGGCACGCTCCTGCTCTTCCACTCTTGTGCGCTCATGGCCGTCCTGGATCTGCGGTAGGACACCTCCAATGTAATGGTCGCTAGCGTCGGTGTCCACAATGAAGGCGCCACCCGGTTGTGGGAAACCCAAAATTGAAGCACTGCACAGGGTCCCCTTCGGGTGCTGGAAAGCGTCTTCGGCGTCCTCCGTCCACACATAAGGCCGGTTTTCCTCCGTCAGGCGGGTGAGGGGTTTTGCGATGTTGTCGGCCCTCACGCCGGCCAAACGTTCCTCAAACTTTGCGGCGAGAGCCTCGTTCGCCGCCTTCATTTCCGTGGCCAGACTGCCGTTCGCCGCTCTCATTTCTGTGGTTAACTCGGCCTTCATTTCTTCCATCTTCTCGGTGATGTCGTTGGCCGTCTTCATTTGTTTCAGTTCCGCGGTGATGTTGTCGTTGGCCGTCTTCATTTGTTTCAGTTCCGCGGTGATGTTGTCGTTGGCCGCCTTCACTTGTTTCAATTCTGCGGTGATGTTGTTACTTGCCGCTTCTATTTTTGCAGCGAGGTTTTCATTTGCCATCTTCATTTCCGAGATTAGTTCGGCCTTCATTTCCATCATCTTCTCCAGAAATTTTTCCACTGCCGCGTCCATGGTTGTAATGTTCGGTGATGTTATCTTCCCGCTTCCTGACACCAGTGTGACTTTGTGGGTTCGTGAAATAAAAAGTCCAATTACACCACTCAACAATGTTCTTTATTTCCACCGACTTACAGTTTAACACTTGCCAATTACACAGAATTACGTGCTGCACACAATTACAACTCACCAGTTCGTCCGTTACAATTTCCTTGCGCTCGTATTTACGTAAGCTCCGGTACACCTTCACAGTTACGTACAGTCTTCCGTTGCACAATCTTCTCGTACATTAACACGTCACTGACTAACTCTTACACCAAGAACTGACTGTCTCCTCACTCACTAAGTGACAAAACCAACTCTACTCTGTCCGTCTGTAACCCTCTTTATATAGGAATATCGCCCACTTCTCCGCTTTTCTGGTTCCCAGGCGAAGATTCCAGTAAACGAAAGATCGAGAATCAGGTGTAGGAGAAACAGGCGACACAGTCATGTTTTTCCCCTGACCACAGCCTGTCACCACTATAGGACAAACGAGGCGAGGGCGTGGCTAACCGAACCTTCCCTGTCTCCCGCTCTCAGCTGCTTCACAGGGTGTTCCAGCGCTCGCGTTACAATATTGAGGTCATAGAAATCTGTCCCTTAGTCATGACTAGGGAGCGAATTTATAGGCAGTACACGTGTGTGAAATAGGCAGGCAAAACGACACTAAAATTAGGCAAAATAGGCACTTAAATAGCCACTAAAAAGTTTCTAAGTAAACACTTGAAAGGCACAATTTTAGTAAAATTGCTCCTAAACTGCACTATAACAAAATGACAGTCTTCACGACATATGCAGCAACAAATTCGCTAAACGGTTCCCTAGACGAAATAGTTCTACATTTATTCCAAATTTCATAAATGGCTCCACAACAAGTTAAAATAACAGATATTGTCGTATAATTAAAATACATATAAACCCACTTCGCTACGTAAGAATCTTAATGTGCTGTGACATTTTGTGGGTTCGTGAAATAATAAAACGAGGTTACAAAACACAAAAACTACACTTTATTCTCCTCGAAATACACTGTTGAACATTAGAAAATTGCTAGAACCTCAAAACTGTTTATTTTCTCTCTACATTCAATTGTCTCTCACTTCCGGTAGCGATCGGCCATCATTTTTCATCGGCTTCGCGAATCTACCGCCAGGGTGAGAGTACCAAAAGGTGTGAAGTAATTAACTATGTCTATGGATTTGGTGGTGGGGGGGCTTAAGGGTGAAAATTGAAATATCTGAAGCTTTTGTTAGATTTGTTCCAAATTTATATCATTTATTTTTGTGATCGTTCAAGAATGGAATAATACAAAGTTTCAGCTTTCTAGTTACAATAATTTCTGAGGAATTAACAGTTTATGTCTAAATTACAGGCGATTTTCAAAATGTCCCACACATTGTAATTTTAAAAATTAATGCTTGGGGTATAAGTTTCTGCACCCATTTTAACCTATTAATGACCTGTACCATGTGAAATATTTGTCTTCGCCATATCAACGAAGGGAAAATATAATCATACCGATTTACCAATTTTTATTTTCCTAAGCGTTTTCAGTAAGAAGTAAGCATTACAGTCCTTTTCAATACAAATAACAAAAACACAACAAATGTAAATGGGTACACTTAATATGCAGTTGCCCTTAGAGGCATGTTTAGAATTTCATACAGATTAATAGAAAACTGCATCCTGTGGAACATTTTGAAGTTAGGAAAATGTAGAAAATATGGAATCTGAGAAACTGAGGTTAAAATTCCGTAATAGCAGCTACGATACAGTTGTAGGGTTATTTAAATAGTCATGTGACGTTTCTGTAGTGCCACTAGAAAAAAAAACTTATATTGTTCAAGTGTCTATATTAATTTTAAGGAAAAAAAAACTAAATTTGGTATTGTTTTAAGTTTTGGGCCAAACTCGGTAGTCCCATACCTAGTGATTTTATCCCTTACCTAAGAACTTACCTAAGAAAACATCGACTTGAATTATGTATTATAAAAATATAGTTAGTTAGTTACTAACACTCCCCACATGGCAACCTTGGCCTTCGGGGTAACCTCACCCCACCAAGTGATGACCGGACCCATTTCTCAGGTGGAGGCACCCAGAGGGCGGTGTCCATTACCTCCGATGATAGGGTGATAGTGAAGATGGCGGTGAGGTGAGAGGACCTACAGTTTTTACCGTGGACTCCGAACCACGTTGGGCATAGGGGATACTTCACGTGTGCTAGACAGAGGTGAAGGCGTGGATAGGGCCGACTTAAAATCGCCAACCCCAGAGCCGGGAATCGAACTCGGGACCCTTAGAACGGGAGCCGCGAACGAAACCACCGCGCTACCCCGGCGCCTATTATAAAAATATTAAACATTGTTTTACAAAATATTTACAATCGATATTTTTAATAGACTATGGTGATGCCAAAGTAACAAAAGAAAACTGTATGTCAAAATGAGTGATTCGGCGACCAAAGTTTTATATCTGAAGAAATTCGAGAAGCTAATCTTGATTTGCTGTCACAAAAGTCATCTGCAATTTATGACAAAGAATATTTATGTTTTGAGAAACTGCAGTTCAAAAAGTCTTACGAATATTTGCGACAAGCTGATTATAGTGTATCTTCCTTTTCCGATAACTAAAGAAAAACTGAACATCGGACTAAGCCATCTACATGAGTTTAAATGAGGGCCTGTTGAGTGAGATAATATCCGGTGCAGCATTAAGGTTCTCCAAACGCCTGGGTGTGAAACGTACATTTTGACACACACACACACACACACACACACACACACACACACACACACACACACACACACACACACACACACACACGACTGAACATTGAAGATGTGAATGTCAGACCTTCGGTCTCAAGGCAGATCAGGGCTAGGTCCTCTACTGGCAGTGGAGTGTTTTGTAAGGAAGGATAATTTGTGGCAGAAGATGAGGTTGGAGTAATATATAAGCCATGTGATGTGTTATTTTATGTGCCTCGGGCGTTTGTAGCGCTCTCCAGGATCGATGTAGTACTCACCGAGACCGCGGATAAGCGAGTTCAAGTTGTGGGAGAGGTTTTGATAGAAGGAACGTCAAAGGGTATGGATGTAGTCTGTTATTGTGGGGATACGTAGGTCACGTCGGATAACTAGATTGGGGATGTACCAAGGGGAGTCTGTGGCAATGAGGAGGAATCGGGATTGTAGAATTTCAAGGAGGTGTAGGTGAGACTTGGCTGCTACTGGTGTATGTGATGGCTGGCCGGATGCTGATGATGATGATAAGATGTATATAAGGGCACTCAACTGCTTGGTCATCAGCGCCCTTACAAAAACTAATTCATGGCAATATTCAGATATAAATTAGTCAAAATTTAAAAAAAAAAAACATATCAAAACAAAATGACTATAAAAGAAATAAGTCCAAATGGGTAAAAAAACAATAAAAAGCTAAAACTTCCCATAAAATACCAAAAGGCATAAAAATTACTACTTTCAGTATCAATTTGACATGACAAAAGCTACCTGCCCAGTGGTGGTCGAACCAATTTTTTCCTTTTCTTTGGAGCAGGGCTAGAGCTTTCAGCAGGCTTTTCCTCACTGTCGTTTGGGCAGTGAGGACAGGATTTACCCGCTCCACATCCTCAATGGAGGAGGACGTCTTCCGCACTGGTAACTTCGAATCCGGTCTCTCGACAGGATCGGAAACTGCGACCGGCGAAGATGGAAGTCGCCGATCGGCGTCCTCTCCAGATCATTCCTCAAATGTTGACGGAGATGTCCGCAATCTTTTGTGCTGGCTAGCTCTCCTTTCACTGGTCTTGCTATTTTCCTTGAGAAAGCCAGCTTTGTCATACAAGGTCTTAAATTTCCTTGGCGATACATTATATATTACCGGTTCACTTGCTCTTGAAGTAGATGCTTTCGGCGGAGACTTGGCTGAAACCTTCTTAGGACTGGACTTGGTCGCCGCACTCACTGTTGTTCGTGTTGGTGTTTGTTGCTTTGGCTGTGATCTTGGTGTAATTGATCTTTCAGATATTACTTCCCCGTTTATTTCGCAGGTTTGTGTTGCGATTTCACGTCTAGGTGCCGGCTTTGCTGCAACTTCACTATAAGTAACGGTCCTAGGGACAGAAGGCTGATGAATACGCAAAAGCTTCCGGGCTTCCAAGAAGGACACACTCTCTCTCTCTTACCCGGATCTCTTGGATCGCCTTTTCCTCCATAAAACGGGGACATTCTCTGGAGTTAGCTGAGTGATGACCACTGCAGTTAACACATCTTGCAGGTGAAGTACAAGCATTATCATGTTTGACTTCCCCGCAGTCAGCGCAAGTGGCAACTCCATTACATGAATCACTTGTGTGGCCAAAGCGCTGGAATTTGTAACACCTCAGTGGATTAGGTATATACTGCCTCACTTCAATAGCTTCATACCCTGCCTTAATCCTTTTCGGGAGATCCACCCGATAAAAGGTAAGAAACAGGGTACGAGTGGGCACTAGTTGACCTCGTTCTTTGCGATGAACTCGATATACATTTGTCACACCTTGTTCCGCCAAGTTTTGCTGAATCTCCTCATTGGACATACCATCCAATGCGCTGGTGTTTACAACACCACGCGAGGAGTTCAGAGTCCTGTGCAATTCAACTCGCACCGGATAGCTCGCAAGCATATTGGCTTTCAAGATTTTAGCAGCCTGTGTTGGAGAAACTGCTTCGACCAGGAGTGTGCCATTGCGAGATCTAGTACATGACTTCACATGACCAGCGATATTATCTAAACGCTTCTGAATTACGAACGGGTTCACGGTACTAAACTTCCGACCTTCCTCATTTCTATAAATAACTAAATAGCGAGGACCACAACACTCGGCTATTTCCTTTCCACTTTTGCTAACAATTTTATTGATATTTTGCTTTATCATAATAAATGGAATACATTTCATCCCCCAGTGCTCCCCACCCACCACAGAGCCCAACAAGGGGTCATCCCACTGGGATGACAGGGCTACACAGGGGATATAGCGAGCTCGCCGTCCCACTCACCCTGGAGTTCGGTACAATACCTAGTCCTGGCCAATTGATTTGGGGTAGGTTAGTCCCTAACCTCCCGTTTAGGTGAAGTAGAAATCAAAGAAGTGTATCGGAAATGCGCACCCTTCCCGAATTCAGAAGAACACTGGAACGAACTCAGATGCGCATCCCTCAACCACCAGGACAAACCTTTCCACCGACACGGGTCTCCACGCACGGCCTACACGTGGGTGGGTGTTTTGTCTGACCCCTCAGCACAAAGAGGAACCCACATCGAGGGTGTAAGTTTGGCTCGGGACCCCGGAATCGCCGATTCCCGTACCTACATAAGTAGCCCCCTGGGGGTGTGTTCTGTGTATATGTTGGTTGCTCTGATGATGTACTGGCTGGTTTTGAGAATTTGAAACAATAATAAGGCGCATTCTACTAAATACGCTGCTATATCTCCAAGAGGTACAAGTATCTTTTAAAAAGGAAGTGTGCTGTACTTGACTACCCTGTTACAGGGAGAAATGAGGAAACAAAACTTTTTCGTTTCCCAAGAAATCCAGAAAGGTAAGATACATTTCAGAACAAGAATAATTAAGCAGTAATAATATTTAGAATTCCGCTGGTACCGTTATTTTGTCACGTGAATCATAAGCTGTAAACAAAACACAGTCTAGCGCTGGTTACTGATTTTATAATACAAATAACGTGATGCAATACAAAAATTAGCAAATGAAACTCCTACACATAGGTTTAGATGTTGAATTTATATATTTATTTATTTATTATGTGTTAGTTTTCCTGTTATATACTTTACCTTTTATTCTCTTTCATTTAAATGTGATCTTAATACACACAATACACATTCGTTATTAGTTCATTGTTGCGTGTTTTGTTGATATTTAGTTGTAATGTGGTTTGTTTCTCGATCTGCAGAATCTGGAATAAGTAAGTCGTGGTAAGACTAGTGTCTCTGTAATACACAATGCGACGAGCGATATAACGGCAATTCCATGGAAATTGCTAGCTTCCTGTTTGTGAATTTTTAAATTTGGAGAATACGATAACCATAAACGATTAAAATGGTAATAGGAGGATTGATTGTACGTAATCACGTCCTTTGCAGTACGAACGAGTTTTTTTAGTAGGTGGACAAGTATCCCTGCACAACTAGATGTGACATACATATTTCCCTTAACCTCAATATTCAGTCATGATACACACTGTAGTTCCCACGTTCGTATATTTCCAGATGTCTATTGGGGAAGTTACGCACACGCACACATACATCTTAAAAATGTTCTTTTGTTTTCGATTCACGAGACGTCAATATCAGTAAAGTAAAAAGGAATACTCCATACGGAATTCCAGAGGAGACAGTTAAATTAATGAACTGCTCATTTGAGGCTCACAACTCGCCAGTGTTTCGTATTTAGACTACTATTAATGTATACCAGTATTAACATTTTATACTAATAATGATGATGATAATAATAATGTCATCTATAAAACCTAACCGCAAACGTAAGTTGGCAATGTTGCCAACCAAAGGGTCATAGACGTAGGAATCTTTATGCTGCTTTGGGAAACGCAGAGATAGAATTGTAAGTTGCTAC
This sequence comes from Mantis religiosa, assembly GCA_030765055.1. NCBI lineage: Eukaryota > Metazoa > Arthropoda > Insecta > Mantodea > Mantidae > Mantis > Mantis religiosa. Next base: position 2,563,441 of record JAUKNK010000320.1, on the reverse strand, counting down.
AAAGTGTTGGTTTTTTTAATGTAATTGTAAAAAATGAACTGTATTTCCCCGGGTTTCAGCAGAAATGCATGTTTTGACGCCATGTAGGCCTCTGCGGGGTTTATCCGAAAGAAATGAATTAGAGATCGTTTCTGACAGCCATCTTACTTTTACTCTCTCTTTCGTCACTTCGGGGAAAAAGAGACACTTCGTGGTAAGCGAAAGGTGTGAGGAAGTCCTTGGACTTGAATACCAAGTCCATGATAATGAACTGTGAAGTGGTTACACACAAATAATTAACAGTTTGAAAGCGCCTTTTAGTATGTATCTGAATACAGCGCGATGTTCGTCTGTTTTTTGTCTATTAGCTTCTGTGTTTCCAAAGATAATCTAACGAAACAAAAGCTGAAAAACATTTGATATGCGATATTGACAAGACGGCATTCACTTCGTTCCAGTGAAATAGTTTCCAGTCCAGATCAGGGTTTATCAGGGACCGAATTCGGTCCGCAAGCTGATCTGTTGACATCGCATTGAAACCTCAAAATAAAGAAACGTGCGCTTTTTATCAAGACTGACTTATTCACGAATTTCGTACAATTATATAAACTGAAGCGTTCAGATTCTTCATGGTGAATATGAACCGTTTTTAGTGTTTTATGTAACTGTATATTGTTACATTATCAGGAACGTAAAGAGTAACCATTAAGTAAGCGCCCGCCTCGGTAGCGTGGTGGTAGCATGTCTGCCTCACGTTCAAGAGGTCCCGAGTTCGAATCTCGGTCAGGGTGAGTTACCTGGATAAGGTTTTTTCCGGAGTTTTCCCTTATCATGAAAGACGAATTTCGGGTAACTCCAAGCTCCATGGACCCCGGGCTCATTTGAGCATCATTTCACCTATTCCATTCATCGTCCGATATGACTTAACGTTGGAGGACGTAAATTACAACAACAATTAAGTAAGCGTTTAATTACATCGGTTATTAGCATATAAATGTAGGTTTTAGTTCAATGAAACACCGTGTTTGTGATTTGTGAGTCTCATGTCTATCTCAAACTTCACTCGCGGTGATTAACGTGACGCCACTATAGGACAGTTTGGAATACCCGATTAAAAAATGTAAAACATAAATTATTGACTTCCAAATGGATAAGGAACTAACAGATTTTAAAAAGGCCAAATATTACACGAATTGGCCTATGCATAATGATATGCTATCGACCAATCAAAAGATCCGTATGTAGCAACCAATACTTTGCCATCTGCGCATATTTCCGCGCAGCTGATGTTCTTGTAATAATAACTAACTCGAGTGAAAGTGATACACAACTTATACCGACGGAAATTTCCGCAAAGGGATACGACACTATGAATAGCTTAGGCCACAAAAAATCAAGTAAATCTGTGGCGCAAATCATGGATTGCAGAAAACCAAAATACATAACTTAATTTTCAGAAAATATGATCTTCGAAGAACTAAAACCGTAAATCAGAGGGATATAGGGAGACAGACTCTAAACTATTTTCACCTGATGAATTGAAGACATTGCTAGATGAGGCACCTGATACAAATTACCTTATTATCAAAGTACAGTAGAACCTCGTTTAAATGGATCAATTGGGACTACGGTCGATCCGAGTTAACGAAAAGCCGGTTATCCAGAGAATGACAGAAAAACAATAAACGAATGTAAATCATTGAAATATTTGTAATGTAGTTTATTAATTACTATAGGCACACTTTCACCTAAACGCACATATACTATATGTACTGTAATAGTCTCTATATTTGTACTGTACTAGAAACGTCGGTAGTAAAAAGGCAGTGAGCTTCTGCTGTCTCGGTTTAGTATATCACTTTTGAGCAGCGCGATCTCATATCTGCTGTAACTGCTGTGGTTCTCAGCGCCCCGTTGTATATTGGATGTGAAAGAACACTTCATTTTGTTCAGATTCTCCTTTATCAGGCTTGAGTGTCTTTTACGTGACGTAGGTCTACGACACGGCACTATCGGCTTTACTTCCCTTCCCAAGGAAGCCATCGTCCTCTGCTCGCGATCTCGAGAACCAGAGGCTCTCGTCCAGTTGTGACGTATTTCAGCAGGAGCGAGGCCTGCAGTGTGTGTGACGTCAGGCAAGAGTCGTGTAGTAACAACTTGCCTATATAAATGGGGCAGAGTACAGAATCTGAGGGCTCAGTCAGGTGTAGCACACTCGATGACAACAATGTAGCTGCCACATACCTAATGGAACTGATACATTTACAATGTGACGATATATTGAAGGACAAATATACACACAAGGAAGACTTGGTTGATTTTTACAAGAAAGTCCCCCAAACCAGATTTCCGAGGTTGTATTCACTTGCCGCACGGACATTGTGTATGTTTGGCTCGATATATGTTATGTAAAGCTAAGTCCAGGCCCCGAAGTACCTTGTCGGATCACAATCTAACATGCAGCCTTCGATTACAAATTTTCCAGACATTACGTCCTGGCACTGATAAACTAGTTAAAGACAAACGAAACAGAAATTGTTGGAAAATGGCTACGTAATTCTGTTGTATGGATCTCCTCTAATTTGCAGAGAAAATTACTTTATGTTTTATTTTATTTGCTTTATAACATATGTTACCTTCAGATAAACTACGAGTTGAAGTTTTATATATTTTGTCATAGCACAGGGATTAAATGTAATTATTTATAAACTGTGACCAGTTGTGTAATTAAAGCAGTCAGAACTAATATTACAACACCTATGATGTAAGTTGTACATATTATTAACACCCAATAAATACGTTTCCTGTCTTTCCTACCCGCACACATCAAACTATTACTTCCCTTTCAACAGCAGTAATCAGCGCGGTAACGTCACACGCTAACCTGCTTTTCGTTCGGGAGCATATTTGGCGGTGAGAGCTGGCAGAGCTGACGTCACACCGCTACTCCCTTTCTTCCCCTGCTCTCGTCACTTAAGTTACAGAAATGGTCTCCTTTGGATTGTTACTGTCAAGTAGAGTTGCCAACTATCCCGTATTATACGGGAACTCCCTTATTTCGTGAAGTTTTTAAGGTTATCTCCCGTCTCCCGTTTTCAAGTCTGGTGGAAACACCACTAGGTTGACACTTAAACCTGCGGCGCATTTCTTAACATTACTTACGGTTATTTTGTGAACAATTTATTTGTATTAACAGTAACAGTGCACGAATCGATATTGCATTGTAATATTCTAATATCGATAGCATGACCTAGTCGAAAAGAGGCGCTGTATGTGGCACCATTTCCGCTTGTACATTGGCTGAAATCAGGTTGAGTCGCGTTCATTTGTTGTAGGAAATTCGTTAAGCAGTGAAATGTGAATGAGATGGGCTCAAAACTCCTAAAAAGAAGGGGAAGTATATGTGTGTACCAGAAAAATTGGGAAGAAACTTATTCACGTCTTAATTCAGTAAAAAATAAAGATTATAAAACACACTGATCACATTCCGTGTGTTCAGCATAAACATGGCGGCAATTCAGATTGTGTGTACAGACTGATTACCACAAACGTAAGTTCGGGGAATCAGCTCTTCTGGTATTAAATCCAGTTACTTCCAGTCTTTGGGGAAAGTAGTGAATCTGATAAAACTGCAGTCCAGTGAATGAGTTAGTGAAACATAACCTAAGCTACAGTAGTATAGAGTATACAAACAAACTAGCAAAAACATTCAGATGTAACAGAAAAAGGAACTTGCTACTACTCACCTTAAAGAGTAGGTAATGCAAATTTTACACATTTCAAAATATTCTTGTTCACTTTGAGGTTGATATAAATGAGGGTAACCTGCATAAGAATTATGTTCTTTAAAATATGTAATAAGTTCTGTAAGGGTAGTTATGTGAGAAGGTGGGTAACTGTGATCACTGAGGTAAAATCTGAAGGTATTAAAATTCATGAGATAAATACAATTCTTGGTTTTGTTCTCCGTATACCAGCATCTAACGCTCATATTGTACAAATATTTTCGTTGACGAACAAGTTTCACTAGGTCTTCGGAGACTCCAGCAGCTGGAATTCAGTTTTAAAGACATGTCACTCCAAAGAGGTGCGATCTGGTTGGTTATGGGAACGTTACACTGGATAATTCAGAAGAATCCTGGAAGTGTGACATTACAGAGAGAATGGTATGATTTCCTGAGAAAGGAACGCTGGAAGCTAATCACTTCTGGCCTTAGTGGTTTCATGGAGCCTTACATCACGCGATTTGAACTTCCTTACACTGGTAATTGAAGTGAAAAATAAATTATTGTCACCCTGGCGGTAGAATCGCGAAGCCGATGACAAATGATGGCCGGTGGAGATTCGGAAAACTTCGGAACCAATCGTTACCGGTAGCGACAGACAGTTGAGTGGAGAGTTGGAAAAAATAAACAGTTTTTGAGGTTAGCTAGCAAATTGTGATGTGACGAATGTATTTGCTAGGAAAATAAAGTGCAGTTTTTGTATTTGAAGCCTCGACTTTTGATTTTCACGAACCCACAAAGTCACATTATGTATTGTTAAACCCTAAGCAAGATGCCTTCTGCAAGTCAACTGAGCCCGCATCTTGTGCTTATGGAAGTTACTTGACTTCATTTTTTTTCTTATACATTGAACAAGATATTTGAATTGCATGTCGGTCTTCTACTCGCAGAGGATGCAAGTCCTACAATACAAGGGGGAAAAAAGGAAGGAAAAATAAAGAAGAAAAAAAAAACAAGAAATGAACTCACTTAACTAGTCTCTCTTACTGTGAAGGCAAAAGTTGGCAACCCTACAGTCAAGCATTCTGTAAATACAAAAGAAAGCTCTCGCCTCATCAAGTTGGCTGGTGCTTTAGGACGAGATAACAATGATCTCTTTTTACTGATGTCGCTTTTTGCTGCAGTAAAGTCACCTTACGTCTCATCCTGGTTCTTAGGTTTCTATATTTTTGTTATAAGAAGTCTCTCGCAATCTTTCTAAATATTTGGTCCATTTATATGTTAAAGGAGATGGCTCTGCGGTCTCGGGTTCGATTCTAACCTGGGCTGTTTGGTCGCTAGAGAAACCTATCATGGACCTGCTTCATCTTCATATCTTTGAGAGTTGTAGACAGAAGGACGGTGAGCTTGTGCTTGTAAAAATGTCTTCGCCTTAAGAATAAAAATAAATAAAGTAAACTTTGTGAACGACGCGTCAATCGCCAGGATCACATTAGCATCGCCGGTGTGCCGTATTTTGTCCTGCAGGTTTTCTTTTTTTTGTCATTTAATTTACTGATAGGCGGCTGTTGCTTCGGTGATCTGTCGTTCACCCTTCCAGGTAACGACCACGCTCAATGCTGCCTGTCCTGGCTGCTATGGGCAGCGGGAATAGCTTCTGTGGTACCAGGGCAAGAGGAACCAAGACATCTCTCAGCAAGCGGTAGCCCTTCCTCTGGTCGTTGTGAACCATAGTGTGCACCAGCTGTTTGGTTTATTGTAGATGCTGCATGTCCGCAATGTACGGGATTTAAATCTGTGGCCAGAAAGGAACGGTGCCTCCGTGGTTGTTTCCAGTAGGCCAATACCTTTTCTGTGAAGAGATCCCCCATTGCAGTGTGGAAGTGGATATATCCGGAAAGACTACCAGCAACCTCGGTGTGGCCAACAGTGATCTGGCACAGCATGCTACTAGTCCTGTAGGCTAGTACCCGGGACGTTTTAGGTGACCCTCTGCCTCGCCTAAGTGACCCAGACCTGATCAGACGTACCCAATATACATGGGTGTCCTATCGAGTTCAACCCAATCCGAACAACGTCAGATCTACTACAAATGCTGGGGTTTGCAGGGCTCACACGAAAGGGCGGAACCCGTTTCCTATGGCAAATATACGGAGTAAATAAAATAAATAAATAAATATCTGAAATACTCCATCCTGGTACCTAATTTCTTACACTAGGATGTATGTTTCATAATTTTAATTTATTGAAATCAAAACAACTCAATTAATTACATAAAAATTCTATATATAAAACATAACTAGAATAAAAGAAAAAGAGAGACCTTAAAACTAAAATAAAACCTGATCTAACTGCCTGTTCAGCTACCGTAACAGATCCCTAAATTAAAATAATCTAAACTATATTAATATAATTAACATGTTTATGCTATTGGTTTTAATATAATATACAGGATACATTTTTTTTCATCGCGAGATCTACTTGAAAGTTCCAAGACTCCGGCCTCTATCAACCTGGGAGTAACGCAAAACTCCGGGGCTCTTTTCTTGGGGCAATACCTTGAGTCTAAAAAGCGCCCCCCCCCCCCACCATCTTAAGACGGGTGGAAGTCGACACGCCACTTACGCGCGTCAACCCCGCGGAGAAGACTAGTGAATAGCCTCGGTGTGGCCGCCTGGTGATCTAGCACAACTTCTACTAGCTCTGCAGGCTATTACCCGGGAATATATAGCTTCCCTCAACCGCGTCCGGAGACATGCCCGATCTCCCACGGATATCGGGAACACACTGCCCCCTCGAGTCCAACCCAATCCGAACAACTCCCCTGTTCAACCAAGCCAAGATGATTTTAGTTTCAAATACCATAGTAAAGATGGTGCAACAACAGATAGCTCTTATAATGCAGGGATTAAAATATTTCACCAAAACATACAAAGTGCGAGAAACAAAAAAAAATAATTTAGAAATTCTCTTAAATGATATGTTAAAGGACATACACATTGTAGCCTTAACAGAGCATTGGCTCAAACAGGAGGAAATAGAAATGTTTAAACTGGAAGGATATACCTTAGTCAGTTCCTATTGTAGAAAACAAAAACGTAATGGGGGTTCTTGCATGTTCGTAAAAGATGGGATCAAAGTAAACGAACTCGGGAAATTTGACTATCTGGAATGTGAAGAATTTTTTGAGATCAGTATGATAGAGTTGGTTGAACATAAAACTGTAATAATATGTATATATCGGAATCCAAGTAGCAATGTTCAGCAATTTTTAGAAAGTTTAGACACTTTACTAGAGAAATTGTGCAAAAGACAAACTAATGTAGTAATAATAGGGGATATTAATATTGATTATCTGAGTAGTAACCCTGAAAGAGTAAATTTGGATAATTTAATATTCACTTATGGCATGCAAGCTGTAGTGAACTTGCCCACTAGGTCAGCAATAGACCAGCTGATCATTAATCAACCTGCTACTCCATATAATATTGAAATTATTGACACTGTATTATCAGATACCTATGGTCAAATATTTGTTGTATATAACCAAAGGAACCTCAAAACAAATAGACAGTGTGACACATATCAGTATAAGCAATGCTTAGAGGAGCAGAATATTGATTATTTAAATTATTTGCTATCTAGAGAAGAATGGGAAAATGTTTATTCTAAAGTAAATGTAGACGCAGCCTTTCTAGAATTTGTCAGTATTCTTAAGTTTCATGTAAGTATTGCGTGTCCTTGGAAAAAATTTAAAACGAATGAGCATAAGCAGCAAAATTGGATGACCAAAGGTATTCTAATATCTAGTAAAAGGTTAAGATTTCTAAATAAAATCTCAAAGGAAAATAAAATATGAGAAACGTTTACACAGTACTTATTGAATTATAAAAGAATCTATAATAAGGTTATTAGAAAAGCAAAGAAACTGTACAATGATAAACAATTAGCAAATTCAGTAAATAAATCTAAGACTGCCTGAAAAATTATAAAACAGGAAACCAAAGTAAAAGCCACGCGAGATGATTACAAACTCCTGAAAGATGGCGAAATTATAGATGATCCTCGGATGGTTGCAGAGGTTTTTGGTCAGTATTATGCTGGGGTACCAAAATTGATTGTAGGGGAGTCAAAAGTAACGGAAGGTAAAATAATAAGTAATAAAACATATCCGACTATCTTTCTTGCACCCACAACAGAAGATGAACTTCACACCATAATAAAAAGCATGAAAAATAAAAACTCTACTGACTTGGATGGTTTTTCAAATTTCTTGGTAAAACAATGCTCTGCCCACTTAGTAAAACCATTAGTGCACTTAATAAATTTATCATTGAGTGAAAGTAGGTTCCCAGACTGCTTTAAGATTGCAAAAAGAAAGCCAATGTATAAAAAGGGATCAAAATTGGAAGTTCAAAATTTTATACCCATCTCACTGCTATCGATCTTTTCCAAAATATTAGAAACAGTAGTTTTTATTAGATTGTGCAACTTTATTTCAAAATTTAATGTAATTTCTGATCGGCAGCATGGCTTTCAAAAAGCAAAGTCCATTTATACTACACTGATACAGTTTATAGACGAAGTGCACCAAAAGATTGACAATTAGAAAAAATGTATTGGAATATTCCTTGACCTGTCTAAAGCTTTTGATTTAGTTGATCATGGAATACTATTAAAGAAATTATCTCATTACGGAATTAGGGGAACTGCAAATAACTGGTTTGTCTCCTACTTGAGAGAGCGAAGGCAAACAATAGAAATAGAGTTTGTTGATAAAACTACAAAGGAAATAAAAACTATAAAATCAAAAGCTGCTAGCATAAACTGTGGAGTTCCGCAGGGTTCAGTTTTAGGGCCATTGCTATTTATTTTGTATATTAATGATTTGGCAATTTATTCACAAAATTCTTTAAAATGCTCCTTATTTGCAGATGATACGAGCCTCTTGATATAAGGTCAAAATGATGACGAACTCAAAGAAAATGTAATAAATAATTTGAAAGAAGTACCAATTTAGTTTCAAATAACAAATTAGCTATAAATAAGGATAAGAGTCAGGCATTGGGTTTTCATAATGAAATCAATAAGGCAGTTAATTTACCTGAAATTATAATGGATGAAAATAAAATTAAATATACAGGAAAGACAAAATTTTTAGGAGTTTGGGTGGATGACAGTCTAAATTGGAAATAGAGGTGCATTTGAAACGAGCAAAATTGCTAGTATGTTAATTTACAGTTTGTGTTTAAAGTGAATGATGAAGTTTATTTGTGGTTTAGTTTAGGGAGGGATTTTCCTTCCCCGGTGTAAGATGATGAGAGAAGTGTTGTAAGTAATAATGTGGTGTAGTAATGGATGAGTAAAGTTTTTGGATGGTTGTTTTGTAGTGAAGGATATTGGTGAATTGAGTTTGGATTATTATTATTATGGATAATTTGAGTGAAAGATGATAAATTATAGAGATGTTATTTTATTTAAATTTGGTGTAAAATGAGGATAGTTAAATTTTGAGAAAGTGTGTTTTGAGAAATTATAGAATAGGAATTTGTGTGTGTATATATATAATTATGTTGAAGATTTAGGAGATTTAATAGTTGAAATGTGTTTTAGTATAATGTTAATTTGATATTTCTTTGTTAAAAAGGTAAAAAAAAAAAAAATTTAAATAAATGAAATAAATAAATTAAATTGAATTGTTTGGTTTGGTTGTTTGAAGGTTATTGTAATGGTTTAATTTTGAAATATATGAAGGTTATTGAATGTATAATTATTGTTTGTTTAATATGTTTGAATTGTATTGTTATTTTTGAATTTGAAATTTATATTTTATTTGATATAAAGTAGATTTGAAAAAAAAATGATTGGTGTAGAATTAAAAATAATAATTGAAATTGTTTGTTTATATAAATTGATATAATGTATTTTAATTTGTTTAAAGAATTTGGAGTAAATAATTTGTAAATTTTGTGATTGTTGTAATGTAAATTTTATGAATTATTTTTATATAAGTTTTTGGTTAAATGTATTGTAAGTTTTTAAGAAGGATTTTATCAGTTAAAATGGTAAATTGATAAGTTTTAAATGTACTGGTTACCAGTACATTAAGTATCGGTTTCCGTTATTGTAGTCTTATTTTGTAATTTGTAGCTGGTTGCCAGTTATTTGTATACTGGATTCCAGTAAATTTTTATTAGTTAAATCGTAAATTTTTAAATTGGTAGTTTTTGTATTTGTTTAAAATTTTTTTCTTTTTAATTTTTGTTTTTTATTTTATTATCTGAAAAATGATTGTTTAAATTGTATTTTTGTATTTATGTGGTAATTAATAAATTAGAATTTGGAAATCATGTCCCGGTATAAGAAATTAGGTACCGGGATTAGATTTTCAGATTTTATTTATTTATTTATTTATTTATTTATTTTTAGTCTAAATTGGAATATACATATTGAAAGTCTAGTGAAGAGATTAAGTAGCATTTGTTTCCAAATATCAATTTTGAGGCACAGTGTAAATTTGAATACATTAAGAATAGCGTATTTTGCAAATTTTCAATCATTAATTTCTTATGGTATAACAGTATGGGGAAATAGTAGTAGCATTATCAAAGTATTTAGAATCCAAAAAAGGGTTATTAGAATTATGATGAATTTAAAGAGAACAGATAGTTGTAAGCGATGGTTAAAAAAAATTAGGCAGTCATCACCAAGCATTTACCTTTTAGAAATAATAGTACAGGTTAAAACGAACTTAGATAAATTTCAAAAAAGCAATGATATTCATGACCATAGCACGAGAAATAGTTCAAACTTACATGTCACCTATCATAAAAAGAAAATGTATGAGCACAGTTTTAAATTCAACGGAATTCATATCTACAATAAACTGCCAACTGAAATAAAAAACATTGAGTCCTTCACAAAGTTTAAAAACACATCAAAGAAGTATTTGTTACAAAAGTGTTACTACTCAGTAGAAGAGTATTTAAATGACAAAGGGTAGGAGTAAAAGGAATGCAATTCTTGTTTTTTGTTACTATTTTTTGTGTAATTAGTAATTTGACAATTGCACATCATGTGTTGTATGATTTACGGATGCAATAAATGAATATGAATACGGTAGGGGCTCGGCAGTTCGGCCCGAGGTTCTATACATTATACGGTATGTACGAGGGCTATCCAGAAAGTAGATTACGTTTTGGAATAAAAAGTAAACAAAGTATAGGAAACAAATTTTATTATATACAGATGAAAGCCACACTCAAATACTACTTTTCGACATAGTCACCATTCAAATTAAGGCATTTATCGTAGCGATGTACGAGCTTGGAAATTCCTTCGTCGAAAAATTCGGCCGCCTGCGCCTTCAGAGTTTATTGTAGTGCCTCTTTCCAGGAAGTCCACCAAAATCACACCTTTTCTGTCCCAAAAAACAGTCGCCATCATCTTCCTTGCCGACATTGTTTGCATGCATTTTTTGGGTTTTTGGGGAGAACTTGTGTGCCCCCACTGCATTGATTGCAATTTCGTTTCACAGTTCACGTGTTTCACCCATGTTTCGTCACTAGTAACGATGCGATCGAGTAAAGAGTCACCATCCTTATGGTAACGTCCAAAAAGTTCAACGCTGCAGCCATTCGCTGATTTTTGTGGTCCTCTGTCAAGATTTTTGGAATCCATCTTGCACAAAACTTGTGGTAACCAAGCTTTTCGCTGATGATTTCGTGCAACAAACTTCGCGAAATTTGTGGAAAACTCAAAGAAAGTTCCGTTATTGTGAACCTTCGATTTTCACGGACTTTAGCATCGACTTTTTCGACAAGTTCGGCAGTCACTATGCTGGGTCTCCCACTTCGATCTTCGTCGTGAACATTGGTTCGGCCATTTTTAAATCTGATGACCCACTGACGCACTCCACCTTCAGTGATAATGTTGTCCCCATACACTTCACAAAGCTGCCGATAGATTTCTATCGGTTTACAGTTTTTTGCAGTCAGAAACCTTATTACTGCACGCACCTCGCAGCTCGCGGGATTTTCAATTAACGCAGACATTTCAAACCGTCACAGTATCTGAACGGAGCACAGCACGAACCTCTCACTAGCACGGCTAGATGCCGACTGAGCTGCGCAACGCTCTGACCCCAAGATGGCCGCGCTAGCCCCGCCCCTAGCGGAAACAGACGAAAACGTAATCTACTTTCTGGATAGCCCTCGTATAAGGAGGACAGGCGATGGGAATTACGCCCAGTGTCACAGACCATTCTTGGCGCCTAGTTCTGCAGATGTTGATAGGAACTGTCCATTCTGGAGCAGGTCGAGGTGTCGGGTGAGTATTGCCGCGCAGTTTAGCTCAATTATTTGGCAGGGGCTTGACTCCTAGGGTTGTCAGCATCGCTAACAAAATTTGAAGAGTATCGATGTCTTCGGCTGCTCTCGGAGTTGTCTTAATACTTATGAATATAGGATCAGTCGCAAGGATCTCTTGATACAGGGCGTTCTGGGTGGATCAATTAGGGTACTTGGAAAGAAACACAGGTTAATTCTCTTATGACGATCGGTTGTATTTCAATTACTCTCGAAATACATGTTAATTAGGCGAACTGTGAATGGTAGGTTTCGCGTTTGCGTGGTAGCACTCCCGTGTATATAACACGAGTCGTCGGATTAGCACTCCGCTACTAACTAGCTTTAATTGAACGCGATCTCTTTACCTTACTCGTCCGTTCCTTAAAGAACGCGATTTCTGCCTTCGTGCCGTTAGCACGACGATCTCGGTCGACCCTCAGCCACCGACTGATTTGATAAATGCTGTTTCTTTCCGCGTGCGTCAGCACGGCAAACTAGCTTGACCCCCAGCTAGCGACTGATTTAATAGTAGTAGTAGTAGTAGTAGTAGTAGTAGTAGTAGTAGTAGTAGTAGTAGTAGTAGTAGTAGTAGTAGTAGTAGTAGTAGTAGTAGTAGTAGTAGTAGTAGTAGTAGTAGTAGTAGTAGTAGTAGTAGTAGTAGTAGTAGTAGTAGTAGTAGTAGTAGTAGTAGTAGTAGTAGTAGTAGTAGTAGTAGTAGTAGTAGTAGTAGTAGTAGTAGTAGTAGTAGTAGTAGTAGTAGTAGTAGTAGTAGTAGTAGTAGTAGTAGTAGTAGTAGTAGTAGTAGTAGTAGTAGTAGTAGTAGTAGTAGTAGTAGTAGTAGTAGTAGTAGTAGTAGTAGTAGTAGTAGTAGTAGTAGTAGTAGTAGTAGTAGTAGTAGTAGTAGTAGTAGTAGTAGTAGTAGTAGTAGTAGTAGTAGTAGTAGTAGTAGTAGTAGTAGTAGTAGTAGTAGTAGTAGTAGTAGTAGTAGTAGTAGTAGTAGTAGTAGTAGTAGTAGTAGTAGTAGTAGTAGTAGTAGTAGTAGTAGTAGTAGTAGTAGTAGTAGTAGTAGTAGTAGTAGTAGTAGTAGTAGTAGTAGTAGTAGTAGTAGTAGTAGTAGTAGTAGTAGTAGTAGTAGTAGTAGTAGTAGTAGTAGTAGTAGTAGTAGTAGTAGTAGTAGTAGTAGTAGTAGTAGTAGTAGTAGTAGTAGTAGTAGTAGTAGTAGTAGTAGTAGTAGTAGTAGTAGTAGTAGTAGTAGTAGTAGTAGTAGTAGTAGTAGTAGTAGTAGTAGTAGTAGTAGTAGTAGTAGTAGTAGTAGTAGTAGTAGTAGTAGTAGTAGTAGTAGTAGTAGTAGTAGTAGTAGTAGTAGTAGTAGTAGTAGTAGTAGTAGTAGTAGTAGTAGTAGTAGTAGTAGTAGTAGTAGTAGTAGTAGTAGTAGTAGTAGTAGTAGTAGTAGTAGTAGTAGTAGTAGTAGTAGTAGTAGTAGTAGTAGTAGTAGTAGTAGTAGTAGTAGTAGTAGTAGTAGTAGTAGTAGTAGTAGTAGTAGTAGTAGTAGTAGTAGTAGTAGTAGTAGTAGTAGTAGTAGTAGTAGTAGTAGTAGTAGTAGTAGTAGTAGTAGTAGTAGTAGTAGTAGTAGTAGTAGTAGTAGTAGTAGTAGTAGTAGTAGTAGTAGTAGTAGTAGTAGTAGTAGTAGTAGTAGTAGTAGTAGTAGTAGTAGTAGTAGTAGTAGTAGTAGTAGTAGTAGTAGTAGTAGTAGTAGTAGTAGTAGTAGTAGTAGTAGTAGTAGTAGTAGTAGTAGTAGTAGTAGTAGTAGTAGTAGTAGTAGTAGTAGTAGTAGTAGTAGTAGTAGTAGTAGTAGTAGTAGTAGTAGTAGTAGTAGTAGTAGTAGTAGTAGTAGTAGTAGTAGTAGTAGTAGTAGTAGTAGTAGTAGTAGTAGTAGTAGTAGTAGTAGTAGTAGTAGTAGTAGTAGTAGTAGTAGTAGTAGTAGTAGTAGTAGTAGTAGTAGTAGTAGTAGTAGTAGTAGTAGTAGTAGTAGTAGTAGTAGTAGTAGTAGTAGTAGTAGTAGTAGTAGTAGTAGTAGTAGTAGTAGTAGTAGTAGTAGTAGTAGTAGTAGTAGTAGTAGTAGTAGTAGTAGTAGTAGTAGTAGTAGTAGTAGTAGTAGTAGTAGTAGTAGTAGTAGTAGTAGTAGTAGTAGTAGTAGTAGTAGTAGTAGTAGTAGTAGTAGTAGTAGTAGTAGTAGTAGTAGTAGTAGTAGTAGTAGTAGTAGTAGTAGTAGTAGTAGTAGTAGTAGTAGTAGTAGTAGTAGTAGTAGTAGTAGTAGTAGTAGTAGTAGTAGTAGTAGTAGTAGTAGTAGTAGTAGTAGTAGTAGTAGTAGTAGTAGTAGTAGTAGTAGTAGTAGTAGTAGTAGTAGTAGTAGTAGTAGTAGTAGTAGTAGTAGTAGTAGTAGTAGTAGTAGTAGTAGTAGTAGTAGTAGTAGTAGTAGTAGTAGTAGTAGTAGTAGTAGTAGTAGTAGTAGTAGTAGTAGTAGTAGTAGTAGTAGTAGTAGTAGTAGTAGTAGTAGTAGTAGTAGTAGTAGTAGTAGTAGTAGTAGTAGTAGTAGTAGTAGTAGTAGTAGTAGTAGTAGTAGTAGTAGTAGTAGTAGTAGTAGTAGTAGTAGTAGTAGTAGTAGTAGTAGTAGTAGTAGTAGTAGTAGTAGTAGTAGTAGTAGTAGTAGTAGTAGTAGTAGTAGTAGTAGTAGTAGTAGTAGTAGTAGTAGTAGTAGTAGTAGTAGTAGTAGTAGTAGTAGTAGTAGTAGTAGTAGTAGTAGTAGTAGTAGTAGTAGTAGTAGTAGTAGTAGTAGTAGTAGTAGTAGTAGTAGTAGTAGTAGTAGTAGTAGTAGTAGTAGTAGTAGTAGTAGTAGTAGTAGTAGTAGTAGTAGTAGTAGTAGTAGTAGTAGTAGTAGTAGTAGTAGTAGTAGTAGTAGTAGTAGTAGTAGTAGTAGTAGTAGTAGTAGTAGTAGTAGTAGTAGTAGTAGTAGTAGTAGTAGTAGTAGTAGTAGTAGTAGTAGTAGTAGTAGTAGTAGTAGTAGTAGTAGTAGTAGTAGTAGTAGTAGTAGTAGTAGTAGTAGTAGTAGTAGTAGTAGTAGTAGTAGTAGTAGTAGTAGTAGTAGTAGTAGTAGTAGTAGTAGTAGTAGTAGTAGTAGTAGTAGTAGTAGTAGTAGTAGTAGTAGTAGTAGTAGTAGTAGTAGTAGTAGTAGTAGTAGTAGTAGTAGTAGTAGTAGTAGTAGTAGTAGTAGTAGTAGTAGTAGTAGTAGTAGTAGTAGTAGTAGTAGTAGTAGTAGTAGTAGTAGTAGTAGTAGTAGTAGTAGTAGTAGTAGTAGTAGTAGTAGTAGTAGTAGTAGTAGTAGTAGTAGTAGTAGTAGTAGTAGTAGTAGTAGTAGTAGTAGTAGTAGTAGTAGTAGTAGTAGTAGTAGTAGTAGTAGTAGTAGTAGTAGTAGTAGTAGTAGTAGTAGTAGTAGTAGTAGTAGTAGTAGTAGTAGTAGTAGTAGTAGTAGTAGTAGTAGTAGTAGTAGTAGTAGTAGTAGTAGTAGTAGTAGTAGTAGTAGTAGTAGTAGTAGTAGTAGTAGTAGTAGTAGTAGTAGTAGTAGTAGTAGTAGTAGTAGTAGTAGTAGTAGTAGTAGTAGTAGTAGTAGTAGTAGTAGTAGTAGTAGTAGTAGTAGTAGTAGTAGTAGTAGTAGTAGTAGTAGTAGTAGTAGTAGTAGTAGTAGTAGTAGTAGTAGTAGTAGTAGTAGTAGTAGTAGTAGTAGTAGTAGTAGTAGTAGTAGTAGTAGTAGTAGTAGTAGTAGTAGTAGTAGTAGTAGTAGTAGTAGTAGTAGTAGTAGTAGTAGTAGTAGTAGTAGTAGTAGTAGTAGTAGTAGTAGTAGTAGTAGTAGTAGTAGTAGTAGTAGTAGTAGTAGTAGTAGTAGTAGTAGTAGTAGTAGTAGTAGTAGTAGTAGTAGTAGTAGTAGTAGTAGTAGTAGTAGTAGTAGTAGTAGTAGTAGTAGTAGTAGTAGTAGTAGTAGTAGTAGTAGTAGTAGTAGTAGTAGTAGTAGTAGTAGTAGTAGTAGTAGTAGTAGTAGTAGTAGTAGTAGTAGTAGTAGTAGTAGTAGTAGTAGTAGTAGTAGTAGTAGTAGTAGTAGTAGTAGTAGTAGTAGTAGTAGTAGTAGTAGTAGTAGTAGTAGTAGTAGTAGTAGTAGTAGTAGTAGTAGTAGTAGTAGTAGTAGTAGTAGTAGTAGTAGTAGTAGTAGTAGTAGTAGTAGTAGTAGTAGTAGTAGTAGTAGTAGTAGTAGTAGTAGTAGTAGTAGTAGTAGTAGTAGTAGTAGTAGTAGTAGTAGTAGTAGTAGTAGTAGTAGTAGTAGTAGTAGTAGTAGTAGTAGTAGTAGTAGTAGTAGTAGTAGTAGTAGTAGTAGTAGTAGTAGTAGTAGTAGTAGTAGTAGTAGTAGTAGTAGTAGTAGTAGTAGTAGTAGTAGTAGTAGTAGTAGTAGTAGTAGTAGTAGTAGTAGTAGTAGTAGTAGTAGTAGTAGTAGTAGTAGTAGTAGTAGTAGTAGTAGTAGTAGTAGTAGTAGTAGTAGTAGTAGTAGTAGTAGTAGTAGTAGTAGTAGTAGTAGTAGTAGTAGTAGTAGTAGTAGTAGTAGTAGTAGTAGTAGTAGTAGTAGTAGTAGTAGTAGTAGTAGTAGTAGTAGTAGTAGTAGTAGTAGTAGTAGTAGTAGTAGTAGTAGTAGTAGTAGTAGTAGTAGTAGTAGTAGTAGTAGTAGTAGTAGTAGTAGTAGTAGTAGTAGTAGTAGTAGTAGTAGTAGTAGTAGTAGTAGTAGTAGTAGTAGTAGTAGTAGTAGTAGTAGTAGTAGTAGTAGTAGTAGTAGTAGTAGTAGTAGTAGTAGTAGTAGTAGTAGTAGTAGTAGTAGTAGTAGTAGAGTTTCGGGGCGCACAACTGCTTGGGTTATTAGCGCCCTAACAACACTAAAAGCTTAAAAGTAACAGGCATGTAGCCTGTGGGTGTAATGGGTAAAAGATTAGAACCATCACTCAAATCAGTGCCAGTAACGTTAAGAATAAAAACCACATTGGCAAACGGCTAAAGTGCAAAAGGTGTCAGAACAGTTATATACTGCGACCGAAGCCACTTAGGTAAATAAATCTTAAAAGTTTCTCTACCGTGCCTGGAGTGTCAGCTAGGATATCGGTCATTGTTGCTGGTAGGTTCAAAGACGCACGTAGGGGAGCTAAAAACTGGCACTGTGTTAAAATATGTCGCACCGTTAGTGACTCGCTGCAACGAGGGCAAACAGGTGCAGGTTCTGAACGTAATAAATGAGTGTGACTAAAACGGCAGTGCCCGATACGTAGTCTAGCTAAAGTGACTTCGTCCCGACGGCAGCCACGGGAGGAAGTCTGCCAGGTAACAGGTAGCGGTTTCACCTCCCGAAGCTTGTTGCGCGTAACAGCGCGCCAGGATGTCTGCCAGCGGGAAGTGTGAAGACTTCGTAAAATCGCGCTAAAATCATCAGAGGGGATTTGGGAGCTGCTGCATCTACCACATGAAAGTGCAGCCTTCGCAGCGATATCAGCGTCTTCGTTACCTGATAGGCCTACATGTCCAGGGACCCACACGAAAGACACCCTAATACTAGCATTAGCGAGCATGTAAAGGCGATCCTGGGCACGCTGGACAAGAGGGTGGTAGCTGTACAGCGACCTGACGCTTTGGAGGGCGCTTAAAGAATCGGAGCAGATCACCCAGCGCTGCAAACCTTGCCGATGAATATACAGAAGAGCTTGGTAAATAGCAAACAGCTCAGCGGTAAAAATCGAGCACTGCGATAAGAGGCGAAATTTGAAACTGCGGCTACCGTGAATAAAAGCACATCCCACGCCTTGGTTGTCCTTCGAGCCATCCGTGTATATAAAATTACAAGGGCCATAGTGAGCCTTTAGTTCTAAAAAGGACTTGCAAATAGTCGAACGAGGGGTCGCTGATTTCGGCATGGCCGTTAGCCCCCGATCGACGGAAATCTCCGAGCGGAGCCAGCGGGGAAAGAGGGATTCTCCCCGCTGAAACACGGACGGCAAAGTGATATTCAAGAGTCGCAGAAGTAGGCGAAACCGAACGCCAGAAGGGAGCAACGCCAGGGGGCGCGTCGAGTATTGACGATCCAAAGAGTCGTTAAAAAAGGGTTTAAAAGAAGGATGTTTCGGCATACTTAAGAGCTTGCAAGCGTAAAAATGCGATTTCTGCCTTCGTGCCGTTAGCACGACGATCTCGGTCGACCCTCAGCCACCGACTGAACTTTAGATATATATTTATTCCAAGCTAGGCCATATGACACTTCGCTTCCCCCTTCAGCTCATTATTTTTAATTAGTTGGTCGGTAGAACACATATGGAGTCCCAGTTACGAGAGTCTCACTTTAGACCACCTAAGATGTCCCCTTCCTGTCAAACTATGTTTGAAAGGAAACGACAGCTGTGACCTTTCAAATTTATGGTTGAGGTCAGATTTCCTAGGGGAGGAAGAATTCTACCTTTCAGAGCTCGTAACAATCTCGACACTGCACACACAAGATATTTGCTCCAATACACGTATACATTCCTTTAAGGGTATGTATGACTGAAATTTTATGAAAATCGTGAAAATAACGAATTTTTTTATTTTAATTCTATAAAATAATTTAGACATTCCCGAATGTGAAAAATGCATAATTTGCCTCCGAACGCCATTTTTAAATGCTTATTTAAATGTCGGTGGCCTTTAAACTCTGTCAGAGTCACGCCCTCTTTTGCCTACATCCACATTCTTTGTCTGTTTTCCGTTCTTAAATTTTCAATTCAAGAAAAGAAAAATAAGGCTTTCAGACAAAATAGTTCCTAAAATGTTGCCAATATATCAGAGGCTGGCTTCTACAACATTGCTAGAGAGGTGCAAAACAGGAAAAACACAGAATGCCAATGAATCTTTGCATCATGTCATATGGAATAAGTGCCCAAAGGAAGTTTTCATATCAAAACAAAAATTGGATCTTGCTGTTATTAAAAGCATCAGTGAGTTTAACATGGGTAGTCTTAAGTCATTGGAGCTGCAGCAAAATATCAGAGGTGAAAGTGTAGTAGACTCAGCAAGGAAAACTTCAGTGCAGCGAGATCAGACTCGTATCCTGCAAAGCAAGAAGCGAAGTTGTGCAGAAGAAAAGCAACATCTAAAGAAGAAAAAGGTGGAAAAAGCAGCAACAGAGGAGAGGAAAAAGAAATCTGAGGGTCCAACCTATCAGCCTGGTGGATTTTTATGTGAGTTATGCAATCAAATCTTTAATCGCTGTTTTCTCAATGTTCATATTTTCAGTATTTTTCTTCCTGTAAAATGCTCCTTGCGATGCAGTTTTTTTACTGCATTCATGAAATTTCCCACACAGGTTCAGAATATCATGAGGAATGGAAATTGCCCTAGGTTTTATTGTGAAATGTATATAAGCATATATTTTTAATTTTCAAACACAAAACTTACAGTTTTTTAGACAAAAAAAGAATATTTGTAAATTAAAAAAAAATTTGTGACCTAAACTAAAGGAGACACAGAAAAACCTAGAGCAATTTCAAAAAGTATGTGTATTATGAACATAGGGTTAAAATATTAGACCAAAATTCAAAATATTTTGTCGCAAGGGACTTTTTTAGTGACGTAAAAAAAACATACAAAATTTATCATAATTTCTAAACTGCTGGAGAAAAATGGTTTAAATTTAGGTTGTAACATGTTTACATTATACTACACCTATGGTGTAAATTTGAAAAAGCTAGCATTATTAGTTCAGAATTTGAAAATTTCAGTCATACATACCCTTAACATACAATTAATCTTCCATACATTCCTTAACAGCCAATCAATCAACTCGACGACGAGAGTACCGTTTCAATTCTCAGGAGTGGAATGATCGCCCGATATAGGTAAAGATAACAGTAGAATAAATAGCACTGAGCGAAAAATGGGTGGAAATAAATAACAACATTAATGGTCTATGGCAATGAAGTCGAACAGAAATTGGGGTTATTGAAAAGTAAGAAGTTATAGGCAGTGTTAAGAATGTTTAACGGAATGGGAAAGAGAAACATATTTAATAAAGAGATCAGAATGGTTTCTTCATGGGCGAAGTAAGGTGTAATGAATATGCATTGTCTAAGAGGGAGAAGGAAAGTGTAGGCACAGTAATTTACTAAATTAAATATACTTGTTCCATTAGAGCTAAACGTTAGGAACATTTTAAGTCCAAGATGGAAACCGCCTTTTGCTCAGTAGCTCTAAGAGCGCTCCGTCAAAGAATCTGTGCTACTTACCACAGTGAGCAGTGCCGAACGCATCTCGTAGACCCAGACATGACCACAGGAACCACCAAATCCATGCACGATCACTTTGGTAGGGGCGGACACGTTGAACGCCTTCCCTGCCCAAGACCACACCGAGCTCAGGTTGGCGAACGGCACATCCATGACGGGGATGTTACCCCGAGCACGTCCGTTGTACAGCAGGAACCGTGTACCAACTTCCTCAGGAGGTGAGGGTAGCATGTCGAGGTAACCAAACGGACCGGAGTCGTAGAAACATCCCAGGTCCTTGTAGCACACTGATGACTCGGCTCGCTTGTGTCTGTAACAGTGTCAATAGTTTACTCAACATAAACAAGAACAACTCCTACCTAAAGCGGGAGTGAGTGTGTGGTGTTTTAGGGCCCGTCGACAACAAGGTCATTTGGGCCCGAAGTCAAAATTAAAAACCTAAAAGCTACACTATTGAGCTAAAAAGGTAAAATAAAATAAAAACACCCAACTATTAAAAGTACATAAAAACTCATCCTGTCCTAATAATTTAAAAGCTCTAAAATTAATAAATATAAAATACAAGTCATACTTGTTTATTAAAACCGATTTTAAAAATAAACCGCAGTGCCTTAACCACGGCCACTGGGTCGTCACCTAAAATACTGAGCAAGTTAGCTCCCAAGCCCAAAGACTGGCGAACGCGGGCGTACTGCGGGCAATCAAGCAATACGTGCCGCACAGTGAGGCGTACGGCACACGGGGCACACACTGGGGCCGGTTCCCCTCTTAACAAATGACCGTGGGTCGCTCGTGTGTGCCCAATTCTCAGCCGGGTGAGTATCACCTCGGCCCGCCGGTTATCCCTGCAGGAAGTTAGCCAGGGTTGTACGCTCTCTTTAATTGCCCGGAGTTGTGTGCCTTCCAAAGCTGTCCAGGAGTGCTGCCAAGCAGAGAGGAGTTGGCGACGGAAAAAACGTTGCACATCCTGGTATGGCACAGTAGTTGTTAAACTCCGGGGCAAACGGCAAGCGGACTTTGCAGCCGCGTCCACCTCCTCGTTTCCGGAAATCCCCACATGGCCTGGGGTCCAAGTAAAAACAAAATTGTACCCGCGCCTGAGCATTTGCGAGATCTGGACCTGTATTTTTAAAACGAGGGTGTGAGCGGCAGTGTGCTGTTGCAAGGCCTGAAGAGCACTCAGAGAATCAGTGCAGACAATAAAAGAGCCAGGAGCTAACTTGCAAATAAAAAGGAGCAAATAGAAGATGGCATAGAGTTCTGCGGAAAAAACTGAAGTGGAGTCCAGAAGGCGAAATTTATGAGCCTCACCGTTAATGAAGAATGCGCAACCCGTAGCGCTACCTAACTGAGAACCGTCTGTAAAGACCGGAACATAGTTAGGGTAGCGGCCCAATAGTTCGGCAAAAAGTTGTTGGGGCACCGAATGTGGAGTAGCGGGTCTAGAGTTGCTTGAAAGAGTTAGATCGAACCGCGCACGATCGAGCTGCCATGCAGGATAAGGGCTAATGGACGACCTCTCCCCCTACCTAAAGCATACATAGATATAGATTATATAGCAGAGGGGGACAATTCAATTCAATTTATGCCAGAGGATCTACTGTCATTAGTCCTGGACCCGTAGGACCAAGGACCCGGGCTTCCTTCGACCAGGGAGTTACCGAGCTGTCCTGAAATGGCGCCCGACACCTCCGTGGGGCCTTCAATAGGGCAAGACCTAGAGACAAAGAAGCCCCCCCCCATCTGGTCCTGTGGACTCAAGACGGGATGGAAGTGGATACGCCACTTACGCGCGCCAACATCAAAGTGGGTAGGCTAACGATATGACCTCGATAGGGCCGCCTGGTGATCTAGCACACCTTCTACTAGCTATGCTGGCCAGTACGCGGGAATATTAATGGCTTTCCTCAACCCCGTCCGCAGACGTACCCAATCTCCCACGGGTATCGGGAACGACTACCCCCTCGAGTCCAACCCAATCCGAACAACTCCCAATCAGGCAGGGGCTCGAATGTTCGGCCCGAGGTTCCTCTAGTAACGTCAGAGGTATCACGAGTGCTAGGGGTCCGCAGCGCCCGAACTACGGCAGCTCAAGGGGACGGATACTCTCCCCTAGGGGAAGCAGAGGGGGACACTTGCTCTATAGATCTACACACGATTGGATTACACTACGGAGGAAATTTGGTACTGCGACTAATATTGATCTATTGTCACCCTGGCGGTAGACTCGCGAAGCCGATGAACAAATGATGGCCGGTGGAGATTCGGGAAACTTCGGGGCCGATCGTTACCGGAAGAGACAGTTGAGAGTAGTGTTTTGGAAAAATAAACCGTTTTTTGAGGTTGCTAGCAAATTGTAAGGTGAAGAATGTATTTGCTACGAAAATAAAATGTAGTTTTTGTGTTTTCTAACCTCGTCTTGTTATTTCACGAACCCACAAAGTCACACTATGTACCAAGTGGGGCAACCCCGGGAGAAGAAGAAGAAGAAGAAGAAGATGATGATGATGATGATGATGATGATGATGATGATGATGATGATGATTAAAATTTAGGGGCGCTCAACTCGATGGTCATTAGCGCCCTTTCAAAAACTGTATTTCACTTTACAATTCTTCCTTTAACTTAACTTATCTTTAACTTTCCTTTGACTCTGCTGTGGCTTTGCCTTCACTTTGCTCTAGCTTCACTCTGGTTCCGTTCTGGCTTCTCTCCCGCTTCACCATAACCTCACTCAGACTTCATTGTAAAATCCCTCTAACTTTGCCCTGACTTGGCTCTGACTTTGCTCTGGCTAGGTTCAGGCAGGCCTCCGGTCCCGCTCTGGCTTCGCTTAGGGTTCCCTCTGGCCTCACACCTCATTCTGTACCTTAACACTGGCTTCGCTCTGGTTTCGCTCTCGCTAGGCCCCGGTCATCACTCCGGTCCCGCTCTGGCTTGGCTCTGGCTCCACTCCGGCTTTGCTCTGGCTAGGCTCCAGTACCCGCTATGGTCCCGCAGTGGCTTGGCGCTGGTTTCGCTCTCGCTAGGCCCCGGTCATCACTCCGGTCCCGCTCTGGCTTGGCTCTGGCTCCACTCCGGCTTTGCTCTGGCTAGGCTCCAGTACCCGCTACGGTCCCGCAGTGGCTTGGCGCTGGTTTCGCTCTCGCTAGGCCCCGGTCATCACTCCGGTCCCGCTCTGGCTACGCTCTGGCTCCACTCCGGCTTTGCTCTGGCTAGGCTCCAGTACCCGCTACGGTCCAGCAGTGGCTTGGCGCTGGTTTCGCTCTCGCTAGGCCCCGGTCATCACTCCGGTCCCGCTCTGGCTACGCTCTGGCTCCACTCCGGCTTTGCTCTGGCTAGGCTTCAGTACCCGCTACGGTCCCGCAGTGGTTTGGCTCTGGTTTCGCTCTCGCTAGGCCCCGGTCATCACTCCGGTCCCGCTCTGGCTTGGCTCTGGCTCCACTCCGGCTTTGCTCTGGCTAGGCTCCAGTACCCACTACGGTCCCGCAGTGGCTTGGCGCTGGTTTCGCTCTCGCTAGGCCCCGGTCATCACTCCGGTCCCGCTCTGGCTACGCTCTGGCTCCACTCCGGCTTTGCTCTGGCTAGGCTCCAGTACCCGCTACGGTCCCGCAGTGGCTTGGCGCTGGTTTCGCTCTCGCTAGGCCCCGGTCATCACCCCGGTCCCGCTCTGGCTACGCTCTGGCTCCACTCCGGCTTTGCTCTGGCTAGGCTCCAGTACCCGCTACGGTCCCGCAGTGGCTTGGCTCTGGTTTCGCTCTCGCTAGGCCCCGGTCATCACTCCGGTCCCGCTCTGGCTACGCTCTGGCTCCACTCCGGCTTTGCTCTGGCTAGGCTCCAGTACCCGCTACGGTCCCGCAGTGGCTTGGCGCTGGTTTCGCTCTCGCTAGGCCCCGGTCATCACTCCGGTCCCGCTCTGGCTACGCTCTGGCTCCACTCCGGCTTTGCTCTGGCTAGGCTCCAGTACCCGCTACGGTCCCGCAGTGGCTTGGCGCTGGTTTCGCTCTCGCTAGGCCCCGGTCATCACTCCGGTCCCGCTCTGGCTACGCTCTGGCTCCACTCCGGCTTTGCTCTGGCTAGGCTCCAGTACCCGCTACGGTCCCGCAGTGGCTTGGCGCTGGTTTCGCTCTCGCTAGGCCCCGGTCATCACTCCGGTCCCGCTCTGGCTACGCTCTGGCTCCACTCCGGCTTTGCTCTGGCTAGGCTCCAGTACCCGCTACGGTCCCGCAGTGGCTTGGCGCTGGTTTCGCTCTCGCTAGGCCCCGGTCATCACTCCGGTCCCGCTCTGGCTACGCTCTGGCTCCACTCCGGCTTTGCTCTGGCTAGGCTCCAGTACCCGCTACGTACCCGCAGTGGCTTGGCGCTGGTTTCGCTCTCGCTAGGCCCCGGTCATCACTCCGGTCCCGCTCTGGCTACGCTCTGGCTCCACTCCGGCTTTGCTCTGGCTAGGCTCCAGTACCCGCTACGGTCCCGCAGTGGCTTGGCTCTGGTTTCGCTCTCGCTAGGCCCCGGTCATCACTCCGGTCCCGCTCTGGCTACGCTCTGGCTCCACTCCGGCTTTGCTCTGGCTAGGCTCCAGTACCTGCTACGGTCCCGCAGTGGCTTGGCTCTGGTTTCGCTCTCGCTAGGCCCCGGTCATCACTCCGGTCCCGCTCTGGCTTGGCTCTGGCTCCACTCCGGTTTTGCTCTGGCTAGGCTCCAGTACCTGCTACGGTCCCGCAGTGGCTTCGCTCTGGTTTCGCTCTCGCTAGGCCCCGGTCATCACTCCGGTCCCGCTCTGGCTTGGCTCTGGCTCCACTCCGGCTTTGCTCTGGCTAGGCTCCAGTACCTGCTACGGTCCCGCAGTGGCTTGGCTCTGCCTTCGCTCTCGCTAGGCCCCGGTCATCACCCCGGTCCCGCTCTGGCTTGGCTCTGGCTCCGCTCAAGTTCCGCTCTGGCTACGCTCTGGCTCCACTCCGGCTTTGCTCTGGTTAGGCTCCAGTACCTGCTACGGTCCCGCAGTGGCTTGGCTCTGCCTTCGCTCTCGCTAGGCCCCGGTCATCACTCCGGTCCCGCTCTGGCTTGGCTCTGGCTCCGCTCAAGTTCCGCTCTGGCTACGCTCTGGCTCCACTCCGGCTTTGCTCTGGTTAGGCTCCAGTACCCGCTACGGTCCCGCAGTGGCTTGGCTCTGCCACGGTCCCGCAGTGGCTTGGCTCTGCCTTCGCTCTCGCTAGGCCCCGGTCATCACTCCGGTCCCGCTCTGGCTTGGCTCTGGCTCCGCTCAAGTTCCGCTCTGGCTACGCTCTGGCTCCACTCCGGCTTTGCTCTGGTTAGGCTCCAGAACCCGCTATGGTCCCGCACTGGCTTGGCGCTGGTTTCGCTCTCGCTAGGCCCCGGTCATCACTCCGGTCCCGCTCTGGTTTGGCTCTGGCTCCGCTCAAGTTCCGCTCTGGCTACGCTCTGGCTCCACTCCGGCTTTGCTCTGGTTAGGCTCCAGTACCCGCTACGGTCCCGCAGTGGCTTGGCTCTGCCTTCGCTCTCGCTAGGCCCCGGTCATCACTCCGGTCCCGCTCTGGCTTGGCTCTGGCTCCGCTCAAGTTCCGCTCTGGCTACGCTCTGGCTCCACTCCGGCTTTGCTCTGGCTAGGCTCCAGTACCCGCTACGGTCCCGCAGTGGCTTGGCTCTGCCTTCGCTCTCGCTAGGCCCCGGTCATCACTCCGGTCCCGCTCTGGCTTGGCCCTGGCTCCGCTCAAGTTCCGCTCTGGCTACGCTCTGGCTCCACTCCGGCTTTGCTCTGGTTAGGCTCCAGTACCCGCTATGGTCCCGCACTGGCTTGGCTCTGGTTTCGCTCCGGCTTCGTTCTGGCTTCACTCTAACATTCCTTAACTATACTCTTGCTTGGATCTGTCTTCGTTCTGGCATGGCTCTTGCTAGGTTCTGGCCCCGCTCCTATCCCTCTCCGGCCTCACACTCACTTCGTTCTACACCTTAACTTTGGCTTGGTTCTGGTTTGAATCCCGGGAGGAAGGATGATACGAGAAGAGACACAGGGCGGTCGTCCTAAGGAGACGGACAGAGCAGAGGGCAGGTGATTATATGTGTATAAGGGTGCTCAACCGCAGCGGTTATTAGCGCCGTTTAAAAAGTTATTCATGCAAAAGCCAGATGTAAATGGTTCTAAAACTGTATACAAGTGTAAATAAACTAACAAAAATACATGTGCATAACAAAAAACAAAAATTAAATAAAAAGAAATATAAATCCAAAATGCAGAAAATTCTGTTCAGTTAATTCTAATATATAACCTAGAAAAGAAACTAAATACCTTCTCCACCACTGCGTTATCGTCCACTAGCATTTCTACAAAGACGGCCGGCAGCTACAGAGACGTCCTAAGGTCTGCTAGGTGAAAACACTCTAGCAGCACGTGTCGTACAGACAACGCTTCATTACAAAACGGACACAGTGGAGAAGGCTCCTTTTTAAAAAGAAAACTATGAGTAAAAAAGCAGTGCCCAATACGTAACCGAGCCAAACTCACCTCCTCGCGACGAGATGACCGACAGGAGGTAACCCAGGGAATCGGAAGTTCTTTGTCAGATCTAAGTTTATTATTGCGGAGAGCCGACCACTCTTCCTGCCAGCAGGTTTGCACAGCTCTCAGCAATACGGCCCTAAAATCTTCCGATGTCACAGATGGTACTCGAACCCTGGGCTTCATGGTAGCCGTCTTGGCTGCTGAATCCGCCATTTCATTCCCCCGCAAGCCTACGTGACCAGGGATCCATGCACACACCACGCTAACGCCAGAAGCGTGTAAAACGTGGAGGGCATCCTGTATACGCTGCACAATGGGGTGGTAGTTGTACAGCTGCCGTAGGCTTTGAAGTGCACTGAGGGAATCACTCAGGATTAAGCAGTTCCCCAACTTTCGTCGGCGTACGTGTAAAATGGCCCGGTATATTGCATAGAGCTCTGCGGTAAAAATGGAAGTGCTAGTGTGGAATCCGAATGTATACGTTTCGGTTCCACACACGTAAGCACAACCAACACCATCTGAATTCTTGGAGCCATCAGTATAAATTACAAAATGGTCCTCGTATCGCGATAAAAATTCTAAAAAATATGTGCGGATACTAGACAGAGACATGGTAGGAGATGGACAGTGCAGAGGGCAGGGTCTCTGCAATTTAGCAGTTGAAAGCTCACCGGCAGCTCACCCGACTGCGGTCCGGAAACGACCCCACTGGAACGGGCTGGGACACCGAACTACCTGAGGAGGAATGTTTACTGAAAGCACATCATCTTGCCATGCAACGCCGAGACTCCCGGCAACACTTCTCCCTTAAAACAGACCAACATATGAGAGATGAAATGAAGGGACAGAAAATCCGAGGAATGTAGTTAACCTACGCAGCATTCAGCTGGCGCTCCAGGAGGTCGCCCACGGGAGTCGAACCCGAATGTGGGACACAGTAGACCAGCGCCTAGGCAACTGAGCCATCCAGACCGACAGTAATTTTGAATGATTAACTAGAGAGTTGTTGCCCATATTCTTAGCAACCGTAAACGTTATGTCACGTGAGCGATGCTCTGCACATGCGCACGTTTACTGTAAACAGATAACCGGACACTTATAGTTCACCATTTAAGATTAGGCTTCACGATTAGCATTTCTCTTACAAAATGACACAAGATACGTTACGCTTTACCATTAATGATGATCTAATATTGATGCGGGACTTAATTTCAACCAACCCATATGAAGATCCAAGTATATGGAAAGAAATAGTTGCAAATATTGCAGGTGCAAATGGAAACAAATGTTTCCTTCCGTACAATAAAGGAGCACATGGATCACCTTCTCAAACTGTACCATCTATAAAGACCCAAAAATATCTTACAGGTGCTCCCTTTATGATACAGCCTATGCATAATATTGCAATTTATTTCTGTCAAGCCGTGTTAGGTTAAGTAACCTTTATTTCTATATGTTATAGTGTCGCCAGGTCATTGTTGATTGCAGGCAGCGCGGGTAACAATATCGAAGAGACGGCAGTGCAGTGTGGAGATGGAGGCTTGCCAAGACGGTGGGCGGGAACAGACGCCTTTGTTCTAGCCGGTCTCGATTGTTTGAGAAATTTCAGCCTGCCTGAAAAGAGACAGTCGCGTGCGGGTAAGTAGCTGTGTTGGTTGACCTGTATGTTACATTGTGCAACACCAACTCCAATACTCAGACCATAATACGAGAATCGATTGCAGGAAAAATGGCGGCGCTCGTGGCCCAGCTTGTTATGTTGTGGTTATATCTACAGAGTAAAGTGTGTGTTTGTTTACTTTGATTGTGTGTTTATTGAATTAATGTAATTCATATTACAGTGGCAATTTGTGACTAACGAGTCAGTTTATAGTTAAGTATTTAACATAAAGTGATAACGTTTACCTAAATATATACTGTGAAGTATTGTCGAAATGCATCGTTGTTGTGTTCCCAGCTGCAATCTAATTATGGTAGTGCACCTCACACGACATTTAAATTTCCGAAGGAAAAATCGTAATGGGATAAGTGGATCTGGATCATACATCGGAAAGATTTTAAAGTAAATGACAAAACTGTAGTTTGTATTCATCATTTTGAACAGTGCTTTGAGGTTAAGGAAGACATATTTCCCGTAAATGATGGTGAACCAATTCGTGCCCTTCGAAAAGTACCAAAATTAATAGATGATGCCTACCCCACGATTTTTAAGAATCAGCCATCCTATCACACATTAAAGCTCAACCAGAAAATACGAAATCCTGAAGAATGCATCCAAGACATTTTACAGAGAGTGAAGATAATTTTAATATTTGGTGTGCACAAGATGTTATTGACAGTTTTGAATCGAAGTGGTGAGGAGATTTTAACCCATTAATAGTCATTATTAAAGACGATTAGTTACGTTCTTTTCAATAACATTCAAGATCCCAGCTTCACTGATGTTCCTTCACTTAATAAGTTTCAAAGTATTTCATAACCTAGAAGCAATATTATGAGCCTACCAGTGGAAAATTTTAAATGGATCTTGCAGTGTGAGGGAACTTGACACCTTCAAACGTGACAATTGGAGTAAACTGGACAATCTGGTGAGTTCTCTTAAATATTATAGTATAAGCAGCATGTCCTTGCCAGAAAAGGTTACCATGTAAACAATGTAAAAGAAACTTTAGTACTTGCTACAGACGATAGGATGATACAGTCCAATAAGATAAAGTTTGCTGTGTTTAATGCTTATGAGTTGTCATGCCTTATAAATTAAATTTTGATTGGAAGTATAAGGTGGAAAATGCATAGTACTGGTCGTGCTACTATATAATGTTATAAGCTCTTAGAATTTGTCATGATGCTCTTTATTTATGTTATTGCACATTTTAGTTGAAAGTATAAAGTGATAAATGCTTAGGAGTTACCTCGCTGCTCCGTAATATGGATTATATTATGTCCATTGTGTATAGTTTCCTATTCTGCGTAACCAGAGCCGCTGGGCTTCGACGGGCGCCATCTTGGAATCTGTATTATGGTCTGAGTATTGGAGTTGGTGTTACATTGTGTATGTGTACGAAGTTTATTTCTACGGAAAAAGTGCAATTTTTTTGTGTTTGTAACCTGGACTTTTTATTTCGCGAACCAACAAAGTCACAATATTCATCGTTGCATTGGCTGTTGGTGATAAATATGAAGAGGATACACCAAATCAGACAGCTCGTTGGGATATGCTAGACGCCAAACCTTCCACTCCTGAAGTAGTACAACATAACCTAATATATACACATACGAACTATGTAAATTGTTCTAGCAGTACATCGTTCTTGTTACAATTCTAGGCCGCTACTAGGCGTCTAGTCTACTACTTTCTCTTCTACAGTTTCTTTGATAATCGAATAATCTCAAAAGTTCTGTGACCTCCCAGATCCCCTGACTTAACCTCACCGGATTGTTTCTTGTAGGGGTATCTAAGAAATAGAGTGTACAAGAATAGTCCACGGACAACTGATGTTCTCAAGGAATCCATTCGAACCGAAATAAGTAACATTGTCGAGGATACTCTCCGTAAAACTTGAGATAATATGGTGAGACTAGTACAAACATGTATAGATGCTGGTGGAGGACACTTCTAACATTTTCTCTGAGATGTAAATAGTGTAATGTAATCTCCCAATTGTGTATTATATTCTCCCAAAGTTGTACGTGTGTCCTATTTTTCGTTCAAAAGTTATGGCATTTTTTTTGTTTGTTTTGTATTTTACGTCCTCCAACGTTAAGTCATATCGGACGATGAATGGAATGGGTGAAATGATGCTCAATGAGTTCAGGGTCCATAGAGCGTAGAGTTACCCGACATTCGTCTTGAAGGATAAGGAAAAACCCCGGAAAAATCTTATCCAGGTAACTCACCCTGGCCGAGATTCGAACTGGGGACCTCTTGAGCGTGTGGCAGACTTGCTACCACCACGCTACCGTGGCGGGCACAGTTATGGCTTATTGAAATGGTTCAGGTTTATATGGATCGCACAGTATACGGTCGCTCAACTGTTTCGTCATCAGCGTCCTCTCAAAATGTAATCATGGCAATTGCCAGAGGTAAATTTAACTGTAAATTAAGCAATCAAAACAAAATGGCAAATAAAATAAACCTGTATGATTATTAAAACAATGAAAAAACTATAAATTACAATAAATAAAACGTCAAAAGGCACAAAAACAAATTTTCAACATTGAATTCTATAACTTAGCATGACAAAACAAAGTACCTACTTAGCGGTGGTCGAATCTGTTTGCCCCCTTTTGGAGGGGGCGGGTTGGGGCTAGCATTTACAACAGGTTTAGTCTGCCTACTCCATATCCTCTACATAGGAGGGTCGCTTTCCAACTGAAATTGTCGGTTCGAGAGCCTATAAACCACCACTGCACTATTCGGGAGAACGTAGTTTGGATTTGTACACAATTAACAAATATTGGTTATGTTTGGTACTAGCAACTGTTTAGCATATTGACACAACAAAAGCCTGCTACCCAGTAGCGTTTGCGATGAACATCTTCATTTAAGTTCATCTAGTTTGCAGCCGAACACTAAAACTGTAATATTTAAAGAGAAACCAGCAGGGATACCAATCCTATAAATTATAAGAGGCTATCATTACGACTATGTTAGTATCCAACAATGCACATTGTTAACAATTTCAGTTCACTTTTTAGATAAATTGCGATGTTTATTTTTGAGAGTACAGTACATGACTAATCTATTTAAATGTTTTAGCAGTATAAAGGAAATAATTAGCACTGCATAACAATTACTGTATAACAAAGATACTAAAACGTGTTAATTCTGTAGAAGTGCTTTTATTTGGCTAAGGTGAGAGAGCGGTTTCTCATACAATGCCAATATAACATTGTCACTGCCTCCTTCACTCATATTCTCTCTTTGTGGCAAATTCTTCAGCTCAGAAGTATCTACTTGAATACACCGCATAAGGCGTATCATGCAAAATGACTACAACTGTACCACGTGGCAGATAGAAGGAAAAAGGAAGGGTTGAAAGTAGGGGTAAATCCTTTCACCCTTGCCAGTCCTGCTCTAATGTAAGCTGACGGTTTTACCTGTGAGAGTCGTGCTTCTTGTGCCACTCCGCCATTGACGTGACCACGGCCCTCAGGAGCTCGATGTCCTGCATCTCATCCAGGGCTTCCTGGTCAGGAGTAGCCCACGGGGTCCCTCCTCCGGCTAGACATCCTGTAAACAAATAGATGATATATTGAATAAACAGCCTTACAGAAAGATCTGCCGTAAAACTGTAGAGTATATTAACATGTATCGGTTTTTGTGTCATTAGCGATGTTGGAAGCTTTGATTCTTCTTAGTAGGTTTACTGATGCAGTAGATAAAACATTCTCTCTCTCTCTCTCTCTCTCTCTCTCTCTCTCTCTCTCTCTCTCTCTCTCTCTCTCTCTCTCTCTCTCTCTCTCTCTCTCTCTCTCTCTCTCTCTCTCTCTCTCTCTCTCTCTCTATCTATCTCTCTCTCTCTCTCTCTCTCTATCTCTCTCTCTCTCTCTCTCTCTCTCTCTCTCCCCTTGAAGAATTGTGTTTATTGCTTATTTACTATACAACAAGTTGAATATTAAATGCAAAGGCGATAAAACTGATTATTTTTCGAACGCTTCTATCTACTTCACGTTAGTCCAGATGCTTTTATTAATATTTCTTGTAGATAAAGGGGAATGATTGCTTTGTATGGACAGAAGGGTGGGCAGAAAGAAATAAAGACTTTCCAATTTAGAAAAGTGTACTATGAGAAAACGCAAATAATGACGATACAGTATCAGTCGCAGCCGAGAGCACAACGAGAGTGTTAAGACCACGTCACTGAGGATGTTCGACACAGTTTCGAACGAAACGTCTGGAACAAGATTTTCCACTAAATCACGGCCTACAAGCCCGGGTAGGCATTATCTACCAAATTTTACTTTTGGTTGTATTGCGTGCTGACTATTTTTAGAAAATATAATGGATTGATGAATTTGATTTTGTTTTCCCAGCTTCCATTCAGTCGATGAACAAGAGATCTTATCTCCCAGGCACAGTTTCGAACCAATTCATTATTTTATTAGCTATTTGCATATATAACACTGGTGCTTCTTTGTAGAACATTGGCCACGCCGTGGCTCAGTGGTTAGACCGCTTGGCTCTCACCAAGGCGGCCCGGGTTCGATCCCAGGCGACCGCAAAGTGAGATTTGTGGTGGACAACACGGCGTTGGGGCGGGTTTTCTCCGGGACCTCCGGTTTACCCCGCCATCTCATTCCACTGGTGCTCCATCTTCATCTCATGTATCATCAGTGTCACCGCCTGCGGTGCCGTATGTAGTAAAAGCGGGCGTTAAACACTACACATTTCATTTCATTTGTAGAACATTATTTCATTAAAGAGCACTAATTATAAACTGAGACAATACAATCTTTAACAATAACCTTTTTACACGTCGACTTCCTCAAATACTAATCTTACTTCTCCCAAGCGACTAGAGGAAGTTGATTCAGTCTCTTACAGTCTCAGTCTCAGTCTCTTGTTTGTCTTTTGCTCAGAATTTCAGTTCCTCACACAGTACAAACATTTTTCCTTGCTTTTTTACTCCTCAACAACACTACAAAACCTGTAAACAGTATTTGTTTTGGAGCCAAACACAAACAACATGCAGTTTTAGTGAAACGTGACTGCTGTTTGGAACGCAATAGAGAAGCTTCTTGCTTTCCCCCCCCCCCCAAAAATTGTATAAATATAATATCCAGATGAAAAGCCACTCTGAATCGTTCATTTGTTTGGAGGGACGGCATTATTACGTGAGTTGTTGTTGTAAACAAAGGTGGCTTCGCAATATTAGAAAGTTGTGTTGCAGATAAATGCCAGGTCCGGAGCACAGCGAAATTCAGCCGGTCCCAAGTCATACAAGGTCTTCTTTCACCTTCTCTCGTCGTGGTATGCACTTCCGTATTTTAAACGCCTTTCCCCCGTGATAATTACCAGCTAAAACATTACCTATCTTATGTATCGTTGTCTTCTCAACCCACAAGTCCCAGGTAGTTACAACTTCCAGGTGAGAGTCACATGATACATGTCAGTTGATATCAACAATAGATCCAGTTGATGACAAAAGCACGTGCATCTATCCTAACATGGCATTGCACACGGCTTGTTTGACAACAATACGTGAGCAAGGTGGTAAACAGTGGCTCGGCTCTAATATCTGACAGTCAGGGTTACGTGTGAACCCCAAGGTAACCACTGATCGAATTGGCTTAACTTCCTCCTGGAATCTACTACATATTTGCTTGATTGATAGAGTCGGCATATATAAACTCGAGGGTATCTACCAGGGCACATCCTCACAGAGTGAAGACTGACCCCCCCCCTCTAACGACCAGGGAGTTACCGAGCTGTCCCGGCGCCTCCGTGGGGCTTTCCATAGGGCAAGACCTGTGGACTCAAGACGGGATGGAAGGGGATGCGCCACTTACACGCGCCAACTTCAAAATGGGAAGACTACCGATATGACCTCGGTAGGGCCGTCTGGTGACTCAGTACAACTTCTACTAGCTATGCTGGCTAGTACCCGGAATATATGGCTTCCATCAACCCCGTCCGGAGACGTACCCGATCTCTCACGGGTATCGGGAACACACTGCCTCATCGAGTCCAACGCAATCCGAGAAACTTCCAAAGAGAGGGGTTCGAATTTTTGCCCCGATGTTCCTCTAGTAACGTCAGAGGTACCACGAGTGCCAAGGGTTCGCAGCGCCAGCACCACGGCAGCTGAAAGGGACAGATCCCCTCCCCTACGGGGATAATGATAGAGTCCACATGAAAAATTCAATGCCACGGCCGGGATATGAACCCGGATCTACTGGTTTCCGTCCAGTCGCTCTAACCCATTGAGCTATCATGGCCAACTTGCCGTCATGACAAATTCTCCAATTGACTCGTATATATTTCCCCGGTAGACCACTAAGGGCTCTCGCATTCGAGATACACCGTTTGTGGCGACTTACTATCGTAAGTACTTGAGTCCCAGGCTTCATCATTTAACTCTTATTATTTTAATTAATTGATGGAAATTAATCATTTCTTCAAAGAGAGTGTATCTCGAATGCGTGAGCCCTTAGTGGTTTACCGGGGAAATATATGAGTCAATTAGAGAATTAAGTGTCAGGATGGCATGTTGGCCATGGTAGCTCAATGGATTACAGCGACTGGACGGAAACCAGAAGATCTGTGGTTCAAATCCCGGCCATGGCATTGAATTTTTCATGTCGACTCTATCAATCCAATACCTTCGCCTGTATACGGCTAGTGTAAAGAAATGATTAATTTTCACCATTTAAGTTAAATATTAGCATGAATTTGAGCGTGTTCAGGGCAGTGGTTGACGTTACATCAAGTTCACCCAAACTTAATAAACAAAAGCCGAAATTTGCAATACAAAAAGAAGCATATTTCTTAGCAAATTTAATACGAAGGGACATTGTAAACTTTTTTAAAAATACAGATTAGTTTTAAAAATTTTAGATGATTTTATTGCTTTTTCGTATTTTCCTTTAACATAGATTAATTTTTACGTACGATGAAAGCAGTAGCTAAAGCAGTGAATGGTAGTTTTTCTAAGACACTTCAGAAATCAGATTTTCATAACGTTCTACAACTTCATCTTACGGTTAAAAAGTAATTCCACACATTCTATGTTTAATTTTAGAAAGAAGAACAAATCGCAATGTGCTAGGTCACGGCCGTATCCACGGTGCTGATCCTAGTGCGCGGCGAGGCAGACAAAAGGTTCGGCGCGGAGAGATAACGGACGGATAGTGTATCACGGAGATAAAGAGCTTGCCTAAGCAGATAAACATAGCGCGGAGATGATGATGATGATGATGATGATGATGATGATGATGATGATGATGATGATGATGATGATGGGCGCTCAACTGCAGAGGTTATCAGCGCCCATAGCGCGGAGATAAAAGACATGCCAACACAGATGAAGTTAGAAAATACTAGCGACATCTTGATTGTCTTACAGAACATTTGATTTGTTGTTTGTTACAGAATATTCCGGAAGTATTTAGTGATATCAGCAGTGGCGACACGTCAGCGGAGTAGGTAAACAAAGTCGTAACTGAACTGGAAGTTGTATGAACTCTTTGTTTGTGGTCAACGACCTTGGAAGATGTATTTGTGTATGTTACGTAATTCTGCTGTAATCTGCAAGTGTACCAAGTATATTTCTACGGAAATAAAGAACGTTTTGAATGTCTGCAACTTGGACCTTTAATTCTACGAACCAACAAAGTCACAAAGCGTCTAGATTCTCACTTGTTAGTTTTGCTGTAAGCCTTGAAGTGTTGTTATAATGTAAAGTTATTTTTCCTTTGGAACTTTTCAAAATGTGCGTTAAACAGACACTTGTGTAGCGGTACTCTACGTCCGTCTGTATCTCGTAATGGTGTAGTAGCAATAGGACAACCAATCTTCTTGCCAGCTCTGCGAATTTGTGGAACTTGAATACATTTAAGTTCTGTTCCAAGAATCCATTGAGCGGACTTAATTTTCTCTTCAGGATCATAATAAATCCAAGATTTATCACCAGTAATGATATTTTAAGTGCCGGCTTGGGATGCTTTTCACAGCACCAGGCGTTGATTTTGATCGAGAGTCAGTTTATGTAGAATCCATTGACAACAAAGGTCTTTCTATATATCGAGATTTAACTGTATTGGAACACCACAGTGAAGCGAAATAATTATTAATTTTTAGATGAGTCGTATTTATTACACATCTGCTTCACTTTCGTACCTATTTTGAGGACATGTTTCGCAAATCATCGTTTGCATCTTCTGCTCTTATGCGACTAAAGCTTGATCCAGTGGTGTGGTGGGTGTGGGTAATTCTGGAGTTGCTGCTGCCATCTGTTGATTTAGTGATGAACTTAAATGTGGGATTCTCTTCTGGCGGGATTTCAAAGTTCATTAGTTGGTTTTTATGCTTTTCTATGTATATTCTCTCCCATATGACGAGTTCACTATGTTTTTGTACGTATTTTAGTAATTCTGTGCTATCTTCAATTTCATGATTTTCAGACCAGAAATGAGCTGCTATTGCGGACTTATCAATATTTTTGTAATGAACTTTGAAATCCCGCCAGAAGAGAATCCCACATTTAAGTTCATCACTAAATCAACAGATGGCAGCAGCAACTCCAGAATTACCCACACCCACCACACCACTGGATCAAGCTTTAGTCGCATAAGAGCAGAAGATGCAAACGATGATTTGCGAAACCTGTCCTCAAAATAGGTACGAAAGTGAAGCAGATGTGCAATAAACACGACTCATCTAAAAATTAATAAAGGTCTTTCTGTTAAATATAAAATGTATTGCATTTGACTCATATTACTGTCATAAGATGTCCGTCAAACATTGTTCGAAGAGTGAAAATATCTTCGTCAGTAGTTCTTGAGCTTAGTCCTTCACGAAATCCATCAATAACAATCTCTTTTCAATTTACTGTACTAATTAATTCTTGCTTCAGAGGAGGCTCCTTCGACGAATGCATTTTTTCTAAGTGAAAGTTCATTTTTTAGGCATTAATAAGACAGCAAATAATATCCTAGACTGGAAATGATTTCTAATAAAATTATTTTTCGGTGAACACAACATCTTTAAAGAACGATACTTAAGAAACTATTACAGAAAATCGACCAACCAACACGCAAACATTAGAAAATATTTGTCGAACATAAACGATGTTCTTAAATATAACATTACAACAAGTTTGTAGTGAGATTGCTTCATTGAAGTACTCATGCGATGTTGAATATACTATGATGCCCCACATTGTGATGGTGAAGATGGGATGTATGTTGACTGTTTCGTAGCCCCAGGTTGGCAAGCCATATGCACCAGGATTTCTTCGTTGTAGTTTGAATTGCTTCTTGATGATTGTGTCTGCTTAAATAAGAGTCATGAGATCTCTGCTTTTCAAGGCTGGTTACGAGAGAAATAAATAAAATATGAGTAAGTTCAATTTCGTAATATATAATTTAATTGTACAATCTGGAGTACATTTTACTCGAACTTTGATAAATTCTTACTACCTTAATAAATAGTTTCCCTTAATTACATAAAATTTCTTACTCCTGCACTTCCAGTCTTCGAAATAAAAACTTTCATCTTCTCCGTGTCCTTTTTCCACAAGCAAGGTTATTGATTTTCTCTCTCCATAGCAACCATTCATTTCTTTATACTCACGTCAATTGTACCAACCAATATACATATCTTGTTCAATTTTCCCTCTACAGCCTCACTTCCACACACTCAACATAAACAACACTTTTCCCTAATTCCAAATAACACCACCAAGAAAATAAACAAAACTCATTTTCAAGGCCAAACAAAGCAAGTGCTACATTTGAGACGTAGGTTTAACAATTCAAAGTTTGGAGTAGAATATGTTGTTGATATACTGAGATGTAACCAGTAGGAGGTTTCAACACTGACCACTCTGCATGCAAAGACACGGCGGTTACGAAATGATCGATCGCTTTACTTCCGTAATCTTCAACCTGAGCTGCATTACTGATACGAGAAAGTTTTTTATTGTTTCACCCTGCTAGCTACCTCATGTTAGCTTTGCAGTCATCAGTACAATTTCTCTGCTGAATTACTTATAATTGTAATATCTTTAACAAACAACGAACAAAACCCCGGATATTCACTAAGGACATGTAGAACGTCGGGTTTCCTTAACCTTACCCCGACGGTTTTCCAAGTTTTGCACGTCTTTGGTTCCTAACTTAGGCGATTGGCACTGCGACCAGTCTTGGTCTATTGTACCTCAGTCCCCAAGTGGGTAACCTCCGAGAAGAAGGATGAGGTGAGAGGAGAGGAGGGCGGCCAACAGTACAGAGGACGGGGTCCCTACAACTGACCAATTGGAAACTCCCCGGCAGGCCACTACAATCGCTCTCACACCGACCGTGGTCCTGAAATAGTCCACCAGACCGTACTATTGGAGGAGGAAGTCTTTAGCAGGAGCATATCATCCTGCCATGCACCGCCGAGACTCCCGCCGACACTTCTACCGTGAAAAAGATGATGTGAAATGATAATGGAGATAAACTGGAGGAACAGGTAATTCGGGGGATGTAATTAACCTACCCAGCATTCGCCTGGCGACCCGGAAAAGCCCTCGAAAAAGCCCATGGGTCCAGTAGGTCGGTCACGGGAACCAAACGCGGACCTCCCGAATACGGGCAACAGACTGAAGTGACTGAGCGATCCCACTGTGTTATTAGCTTTTATACATATACTCTGAGCAGTAGATTCTGACTGAAAAATTCAGTAGCATAGCCGGGATTTGAACCAGGATCTCTCAGTCTCCGTGCGGTTGCTCTTACCCATTGAGCTACCATGTCAACATGCCAGCAAGATTTGTGATTTTCCGATAAACCACCAGGAGTTCGCTTGCTATACTGTAAGTACTGTCACCGTATGCCATTGTTGGGGTGGCCAGCAAGAGCCGGCATGTGGGCAGGTCGAGCTGGACGCTTGGCAAGAGAAAGAGGCGACGACAAAACCCTGGCTACGTCTCGGCTGCCCCTGTGTCCACAAGAACGCGACACGTCCGCTCTTTCATCCAACCGTCCGCGACCATCCCTAAGTCCGCTGACGGCGCGCAGTGTCCCCCGAGGGGATGGTGGCGACGTCACCAACGTGCCCCTCGCCACGCCGGTCCTTACTTGCTCTTCTTGGTGTGGGCAATCTCTCTGTCCAGCTGTCCCGGCTGGCCGCACCCCCCAACGCACGCCACTTGGTCTTCGGTCTCCATCCTAGTGGATACTCCTTGTTTTCGAGATCGGGGTAGCCGTCACTTTGGCGCCTTCCATCCTCAGAAAACACCGTAGGCTCTCTCTGTCTCTCATGGTAAGCGTCCAGCTCTCCTGCCAACGCGCCCGGCTCCGGCTGGCAGCCCCAACAATGCCATACGGTGACAGTACTTTAAGGACCGGGCTTTACAGTTCGGTAATTAATTGTTCGTTCACAATGGCCACGTGTAGGACGAAATAAGAAAACGTACTAGAGTTACACTGAAAAATTGAATGCTATAGCCGGGATTTGAACCAAAGTTGGTTCAAATTGACCTAATAGTGGTCCGAACTACAAAGCCCGGGTTTTAAAAAGCACTTTAGCATTTTTTTTTTATTTATCCAGATTTATTGAACTCTATTTTACACAGTGGTATATTAGGGTTAGAGTTGATACATAAAAATATACAATTTTAACAAAAATATTTTAAATACTAGAAGGAAGAAAATATGTTATAATCTGATGCATATTAATTTAAACTAGTTCAGACGTTTAAACACTGAGTTTATAAACATCATGAAGTACTTATACTGTTGTGGCTTCATTAGCAAATATGTGAGCGGAGCAGAAAATTCAGTTCCTAGAGAGTTTAGCTTGAATATTAATTCTTGTCTTTCTCTCCAGAAAATTGGACAACAGAAAAGATGATGAACCACAGTTTGAAATTCTTCACCACACATGCACTCGGGGTTGGATGTTAAGTGAAAGCGTGATAAGTATTCACCAAATTTACCATGTCCACTTAAAAATTGTGTCAAACCAAAATTTGGTACAAGAGTTTCATGTTTTCCTCTGTCATATACCCTAGGGAAAAATAATGTTTTTGTTAAACTTCCATTTGGAGTTTTTAGTCATTGTTGGTTCCATTCTTCAAGAATAGGTTGATGTATTATTCTCCTTAGAAATAGGACATAAAGAGTATGTCACAGGAAGATTGGATTTTGCAGCCTCCTTAGCCAAGCAATCAGCTCTCTCGTTACCTAAAACTCCACCGTGTCCTTTAAGCCATCCCATGCAAATATGTCCTGCATGGTTTTGAAGCAAGGTTCTGATTTCATGTGCTAATGAATTTAAATTGTATTTATCATTAATAGCGAGTAGAGCTGATTGTGAATCACTAAGAATACGGGCACTGTTCCCTTATAGCATTAAGGTAGTTAGTTGTCTTATACGTATATGAGAACTGCTTGTGATTTATCGGGAAAAATAGGAATCAGTTGGAGAATTTAATGTCATGCTGGCATGTTGGCCATGTTGGCTCAATGGTAAAGAGTAGCTGGGCGGAGACCGAGAGATCCGTGGTTCAAATCCCGGCCTGAATCTACCTTTCCATATTGCGTCCTACACACGGCTAGTATCCTACGAGTCCAGGAACCTCTGGCTTAACTTAACACGGCTAGTATGAAATAATTAATTTCCAGTTTTCTACTCCATAATATCAATAATAAACGCCTTGTAAATTACCTTTATAGTTTAGTAAGTTATGAATACAAACAGATACTTCTCAGAAAGAACACGGATTTCCATTGATGAGTTATCAAGATAGGTTAAGCTGTGTTTTTGACATGAAAAACTCTTAGGTACATTTAAAGACACGTAACTACAGAGTTTGTGCTCTTACTGGGGGCAGCTCGACACTGAAATCCGGACATAGAAGTTTCTTTTGCTGTAGGTTGGTGATATCTAAACCTGTAAAGGGTTCCTTATTCATTAACATAAATAACATGTGAGTAACCGTAGGACCTTCAGTGAGGGGAACAAAAAACTGTTGCTTCAAGGACAAAGTCCAAACTCAGACCTTCCTGGACCTCAATTTGTGCTTTCATTCGACCCTCACAACTTAAAACAAATTCTTTTTGAGCAGAAGTTTTCAGTTCTGACATAACTAAATATATTCTGTGTCAAATTTACACGAGTTTCTCTACCCGCTCTTCTACACACTTCTCGTATAGTGGCGCTGCTGGAATGGTTACCATGGATTTATCTTTGTTAACAGAAGCCTCTTAGATAACGCACTGATTATTCTTGTAAGAGCGAGAGGGGTACTGACGGGCCCCTCGTTCGTGTGCTAAATACCAATGAACGCATCACTTCAGCCAATGGCATTCGCAGGAATCACAAATGACAGCTATATGTTCACTCCACGTGGAGTAATCAGTGCGTTATCTGAGAGGTATCTATTACCAGAGGTAAATCCATGGTAACCGTTCGAACAGCGAGACTATAACCGTTCGAACAGTGCGGCTATGCCTCTTTTCGTATTTCTAGAATCAACAA
Source organism: Mantis religiosa (assembly GCA_030765055.1). Taxonomy (NCBI): domain Eukaryota; kingdom Metazoa; phylum Arthropoda; class Insecta; order Mantodea; family Mantidae; genus Mantis; species Mantis religiosa. Next base: position 2,521,346 of record JAUKNK010000320.1, on the reverse strand, counting down.
GGCGGTACTAGAACTTAGAAACAGCGGTCAGGAAGAAGGCGATGTTGCTAACAGGACTTATGTAGTACTTTAAATGATACCATAGAAGGACGTGAGTTGTAGTATGTGCAGTTTTATATTCCAGGTTAGCTAACGGCTGAAGTAAAAGCTCGAACACATGGACTGTGTGGTTCTGCTTCACACATTAAAATGACACAAGAGTAAACCGCGATAGAGTTGTTACATATCTCTACTCCGAACGCTCATAGGACTCTCTGTGTGTGTGATCTGCAAACAAGCTCAGTCCGTAACGACATACAAATGCTCTGGAAAATTGGCAAGCCTGACAGAGAACTTTCCATTGTTTTAGCAGTCACGTATTTGATCACTTTCTTGCAAAACGTCCTTCAGTATTTCCAATACTCTATCAACGTCTGAAAAGAAAGTAAGTCATTTCACTCAGTCTTCATTTGTAACGAGTGACTTGGTTAAACAAATACGTTAACTAAATCAGTTATTATCTCTACATTCTCTCTCACCTTCCTGTAGAGCAAGTACTGTTTCCAAAATTACGGTATCCACATCTCAAACTAAATGCATAACTTGGAGTACTCAACCCCCTCAAAAACAAACATATTTGGGGGGGGGGGGTCGGTACGGGTGACCTTTCTCTACTCTTTTCTTATCCTAAGTAGAGGAAGTGTTGTATTGCAGCTAAAAATTTAAGTGAAAACACGCAGGTATTTTGAAACACCTGAATGAACAATAAAAATAAAATGAAAACAAATTTAGTGGGAAGTGTCCGTGTGTCTCTGTGTGTGAGAGAGAGAAAGAGAGAGTGTGTGTTTGTATGTGAGCAGCACAATTCAAAAAGTTAAAATCGATTAAACCCCATAGCTAATATTTAAGTTTCATTGTTACGACACGAAAATGTTCAGAGAATTTCTTTCCTCGCCCTTCACATTAAATTTTTTGCTGTTGAAAATTTGAATTTTCTAAAAACTGACTAACCATATTGAATAAAGCAGTATATATTTAAAATACATATATGACAAATAAAATATATTTCTGGGGATAACCTTTAAGTTCTCTTTATTCTGAATGAGTTTGGCATAGTTGAGAAACTATGTGATATATAAGGGAATATGTACTTAAAACATTGTTTGGAATATTATCTGAATAATTTCAGATTTTATATACTTCAATATTACTTTCTCTTTGCTGCAAATTATTTTTAAGGATTTCTCAAGAATGTTGAAAATATTTGACGAGGCTTTAACTTATAGATATTTTCATAGACAAAATACAAAACGTTCTAGTTTAAATAAAACTTTTTAAAGTAAACAATGAAACTTTGAATTCCTAGAATTAAATAAGTTATGTTAGGTGATAATTGTTAAAGTAAGTAAGGTTTATTAGAGAGTGTTGATGGTGACTTGGTAAATATCAGGTAGAAGACGTGTGAGGAAGCTCCATTGTATACATTCAGTAAAACTTGCTATACCGTGAAATGGTGCGTATACTTATTATCATTTAGAGAATATAAATATATTTATAGAAACTAAAATATTTCAAATGGAATAATAGAAGTTACAAAACATAATCACTGAACTGTATTTAAGATTTGTGCAAAATTAGAGCAAGTTATCTTCAATGCTGTTTGACGTACATGTAGCCTTAATCAGAATAGTTAAGAGCCAGTTTTGAAAAAATGAACATGTTCGTAAGGGTAGCTTGGTGGAATTATCTTAAAAATATCTGTCACATCCTTAATCTTCTCCTTCTTCTTCTTCTTCTTCTTCTTCTTCTTCTTCTTCTTCTTCTTCTTCTTCTTCTTCTTCTTCTTCTTCTTCTTCTTCTTCTTCTTCTTCTTCTTCTTCTTCTTCTTCTTCTTCTTCTTCTTCTTCTTCTTCTTCTTCTTCTTCTTCTTCTTCTTCTTCTTCTTCTTCTTCTTCTTCTTCTTCTTCTTCTTCTTCTTCTTCTTCTTCTTCTTCTTCTTCTTCTTCTTCTTCTTCTTCTTCTTCTTCTTCTTCTTCTTCTTCTTCTTCTTCTTCTTCTTCTTCTTCTTCTTCTTCTTCTTCTTCTTCTTCTTCTTCTTCTTCTTCTTCTTCTTCTTCTTCTTCTTCTTCTTCTTCTTCTTCTTCTTCTTCTTCTTCTTCTTCTTCTTCTTCTTCTTCTTCTTCTCCACTTCATGGCATAGGCAATCAAGTGCCTGTTCCGCCTTCGAAGTCCTCTAGCCATCGTTTCCTGGGTCTGCCCACCTTTAGGATGATACTGTAATATTTGTTTTGTAAGTCTATTTTCTGGCATTCTTTCAACATGTTCCTTCCATTTTTGTTTGAGATCTTTTAACCTATCATTCATACTAAAAATGTCCAGCTCTTCTCTTATATTTTCATTTCTTATTAAGTCCCTTCACACTTCTCAAGAATTTCATTTCTGAAGCCTGTATTTTACTCTGTTGCTTTTTAGTTAACGTCCAAGTCTCACTTCCGTATGTCAGTATAGGTACAGCCATAACTTTGTAGAACTTTAATTTTGTTTCTAAATGTTCTATTTATTGTTCCACACACTCTTTGAAATTTGCATATTTTATTGTAGACATATTCCTTGTCATAACTAACATCAGTTCCCAAGTAGTTAAAATGGCTTACCTGTTCAACGCAACGATTATTTATAACTATTTTTGTTCTAATTGGCTCTTTCACAATGAATGCCAGCCATTACCTTTGATTTTATACAAGACATTTTCATATTATATTGCTTACAAAGTTTGCTAAGTTTAAAAATAGATTTTTGCAGGGCAGACTCGCTATTTTGTATAATAACTAAGTCGTCAGCAAACAATAAAATATTTAAAAAGTTTTTATTTCACATCCTTAATAATTGCTGAATTTTAAGAACCCAGTTTGGTGACCTACAAATCTTTTGTTTTTGAGATGTGTCACATACACAAATTTGGAATTCTTTCAAAAAATGTTTTTGTTGAGAAGATGGGGAGGTTCAGAGGGTCTAAATGGATAGATGTGTATATAAGGGCCCTCAACTGCGGGAGTACTAGCGCCCTATAAAACTATTCAAGGCAAAAGTCAGACATAAAGGAACACTATAAATTATTAAAATTGTAAATCAAATCACAAATAAAATATATGTACAGAATTAAAGCAAACGTCAAAGAAAAATTTAAATATAAATAAAAGACTAAAAGGCATAAAAACAATTTTCTTTACTGAATTCTATATGTTAGCTTGGGAATTCAGGGGGCCTAGAGCATGTACTTCCGGTGAAATGTCGGCAGCTGTTTTTCGCAGGAAATCAGTAGTGTAAGTCATCAAGTGGGATGACTCTGCGATAACTTTGGGGACTCTGGTTCGATTCCAGTACTGTCACCTTCCATTCTTATGTTTTTACTGATCGGTAGGCGAATACGTGGTAGAGGCAATAGATCTATGCCACCGCAGTTGACGAGGTGTTCCCCTTCGTAGTGTAAGTAGGCAGTAAAAAGAGTAGACACAGGAAGTACTACGGAAGAGGATCTGGTGTGGATTTTGCTAAGAGCGGTCCATTTTAACCATTTTAACAGGACATGGAAGGCTGAAAGCCTATTACAAGAGATTCAATATAATTGATGATGCTACATGTGCCTGTAACAGAGGAGACGAAACCACAGATCACATCCTGTATGACTGCATCAGATGGAAGGACCAAAGGGAAAAACTAAGGATGCAAATAAACAAGAAAAGAGGGAAGTGGTCAGTACATAAACCAGCACTTGTGGGACAATATCTAAGGGAATTTAGTGAATATGTCAACACAATCAATCTAGAAAGTGCTGAATAACTAAATAAGTAAATTAATCCTAAAAGACTACAGTGACTGTGTGTACACAATCTGAAAACACAATAATCTCAATACTTCCGTTAAAATGAACAATCAATCTGGAAGCAAAGTACACCAGAACATGTAATATTACAAATGTAATGGAACATGTGGAGCATGCTTTTCCCTGCCATGCACTTCCTGAGACACCAATCAATCCTCAAACAGCCAAGTGAATGAAGAGAAGTATAGAAGGACAGGTAATTTGGGGATGAAATTCTTCTTTACGGAACTGGTCTAGCAGCTGGACAAACCCTGGGGCACCGACACTGAGGACTGAGCCATCCCGCTCGGTTAAATAGAGAAAGTCATGTGATTGTAACACAAAAGACTCTTGTATAAAACAATTTGTAGATATTTGTGATGCTTTGGTAAAAGTTATTAGTAAGACATTTCACTTAACGCTTCACTGAAGCACGACAGCCAGAGGGCAACGTGAAACTTATCAACGGTTCCTGGTCGAACGCACGACGAGAGAAATTGAAAGCTTTGGTAAACAAAATGATTAGCATTACCTTATTGTCGATATTCAAGGTCACTTGCCCTCCAGGAATGTTACATATCTGTCCAAGCGTTCCTTTTAAATCCACATTATCCCAACTGTGTATCCATATTCCAAACAAAACTTCTATACCCACATTTGGATAGAGTCAATGAGTTAGCTGAGATTTGAACCACATATCTCTCGGTCTCCGCCTAAACCATTGAGCTACCATGGCAAGCACTACAGACTAAAAGCAATCTGTGCTCAGCCATAAGACTTGATATCCCATCTTTAATAAAGCACAAACTACATTAACCTCTATGGATATTTTCTCGCGTATTACATGAATGAGAATGTTCAACAGAGAGTATAGAATAGCAGTAACTTGTGTATCGCTTCCATGAAAACCCGATCTCCTTGTAAGGGAATGACCGGTGCTCCAGTAACTGACCGAGGTCACTCAAACAAGATTCATTTCAAGGTTCTTTGTACTATCACTTCACATTCTTGCTGACGTCAATGAACGAGGTTACTTTATAATACGACAATTATGCACGTGTGCACGCAGAACATTTAAATATGTTATTATTCAGTTGTCATTTTATCCATCTTTTATTTAATTTCACAAAAACTACAATAAACTTGGTTTATAACATAAGTCAGACTAATACAGTTTAAAATACAGAGTTAAGATTTCAATTAAAACATTAGTAAATACCATAAAATTAGCCCCATTGCCCAATATATGGATTCCATAAGACAATATACAAGGTTCGGCTGTTAAGTGTCGGGCCTCACAATAATACAAAAAAAAAAAAAAAACATTTTAAAGAATGTGTTTTCCTTTATCAACATACTGTCTAGAAAGACTAATACACAATTTCCTTGCATTTCCTGTAAGAGAATGCAACATAACGAAAACATTGAACAATGAGAACGAACCCGGGCGACAGCCAAAACCACCCGAGACATCCCGCTCGGTCAGTTTAAGTAGAGTGAAATTATTCTATTAATTCATTATGACTTTCCTCCATATTGAATTCACTTAATCCATAGCTACCTCGCACATTTGTCATTGCCAGGGAAGACACAGTCTCCTAACCCTACTTCATCAATGCAGGAGTACCTCAAGGCAGTGTTCTCGGCCCCCTGCTCTTCCTAACCATCACTACTCTCCCTACTCTCAGAGGCTGCAACCTTTATATACAAGGGCTGTACAATAAAGAATGATCACAATTTTTTTAACAATGTACCTTTACTCATCCTCATAACTTTGATGGTCCTTCTCAAAATAGTCTCCTCTGAATGCGATGCACTTCTCCCAGCGTTTCTGCCAGTCTTCAAAGACATGCTGGAAACCATTTTTTGAGAGATCCTTCAAAATCGCCTCCGCAGCCTTCACCACTGCTTCTGATTATGGATAATGTCTCCCACGAAGGCGTTTCTTCAACTTAGGGAATAGAAAAAAGTCACATGTGGCTAAAGCTGCACTATAGGGAGGGTGAGGGATGCACTTCACGTTGCTTTTTGCAAGATATTCAACAACAACATTGGCAATATGCGGCCGCGCATTATCGTGGTGCAGCATCCAGCCTACTTCATGGAAATGTGGTCTTTTGCGCCTGATATGGACTTGCAATGTTTTCAGGACATCCCTGTAGTATTGTCCAGTTACTGATGTGTGTGCAGGTACAACATGCTGATAAACCATTCCATGAATATCAAAGAATGACATGACCATAAGTTTCCCAGCAGAAGCAGCCACTTTTGCTTTTTTGAGGGTTGGTGATGAAGGAGATTTCCACACTGAGCTTTGCTGTTTGCTCTCAGGATCAAAATGATGTAGCCAGGTTTCATCAGCAGTGATTATGTTTGAAAGAAACTCCGGATCTTCCTCTAACATCAAATTTAACTGCGTGTTACCTCCATTGTAGCGGTAGGCGATACTGAACATGTCTGAACTTGACTGGTTCTCACAGGCGGGAACCAGGAGTACCAACAATGAAACTACTACGGCGTGTTTGCTTCACATTAAGCTAACAGAATATAATAAGATTGAATTTCAGTGCGAAAAATTTTGACCGTAATTTGCTAGTGACACCGCAATAACCTCGGCATCATCAAATCACCTCACTGTAGTACAACGTGCCGAGTGCTATGCAGACATGCTACCGCCTGCTTTCCAGCTTGGTGCCTCAAGACTAATGCCAACAAGTACCAGGCAGTGACATTTACTCGCTGCCACACTAGCCGTGTGTAGGGCGTGTCCTTAAGTCACCATTAAGGTAATTGTCTCATGTGTTTGTGAGAACTCCTAGTGGTTTACAGGAAAAAACACGAGTCATTTGGAGACTTTAATGTCATGTTGGCATGTTGGCCATAGTAGCTCAATGGTTTAGAGTGGCCGGACGGAGACCAGAAGGTCCGTGTTTCAAATCCCGGCTATGGCATTGAATTTTTCAGTCTGGCTCTATCCTTTCAAAACTGTGTAGTGACAATAAAATTAAATAGGTGTACTTATTTAATGAGACAGTGTTCGTATTTTTAAACTCTACCTTAGACATTTAAAAACAAAACAGTCCACTTTTATAAGTTTTTGTACAAAAATACTAGCATTTTCACTGTTTCGGGGTCAAGTGTACTTCTTTTTCTGTCACATATGAGTCCTGCTGTACTAAATAGTCTTTCAGAGAAAACTGTTGTACGTGGAATACACAAATATTGTTTTAGTTGTGTAAATGTTGAATTTGTTTTGGAGTAATGCAGTACACTAGAAAGAGGAGGTGAGATATGTAGTGAACTGTTAACTGACAGTTGACACACGATTACTTTCTTGTATACAGCTACCACATTCCTGACAATTTCTCGGACTTTGTAATGTTCTACTTGCGGCAGTAATATTTTGTGATTTTGAAATAAAATAAAAATTACAGAATCATCACAGATGTATCGAGAAAGTATCGAGAGAATTTTGTGAAGTATCGCTACATGTCGAGACCATGCAAGTATAGTGAGTATCGAGATATCGCAAGTATCGAGGACCTAGTACTGAAATAGTTCGTAGAAGAATGAACATAGAAGGTCATATGAATCCAAAAGATAAGCGTTTTCAGTTATGCTGTTGACAAAGAAAGAGCTGCATATCCAATGAAAACTGGAGTACAGTATTCGTTCTAAATTAAATTACCAAGTGTCCATTCGTTTCCTGCAACTGTGAAGGCTACATTAGCTAAATAAAACAATTACAAGGTTGGTTTTGAACCACAGACCTTGGGATTCTATGTCATGTTGCAGCATAGCGATATTTCCTGTTAAATATCAATACGAGTGACGTCTACTGGAACAACTGAAGTGTCACTATCATGTCCAAACTTAAAGGAGCTTGATTAAGGGCAGAATGTGGTCAGATAATGTGATATACTTTTTAAATTTTCCATATTTTGATTTTTTATATTATTAAAGGTTGTTGTGTTAAACTAAATGTTAAATAAGGAATGAAAGGTCTTTAAACTTGGTGTTATTGCCTCGCACGTGTTCCTGGAGAATAGTTCTTGGTAGTCCATCACGCTTAGTAAATTAAGAACAAGATAATTATTTTCTAGAATAGAATGAAGTACAGAGAGGAATAAATCTTAGTAAAATTGGTTTATTGAAGAGTACGAAGAAAAGACATGTAAAACTCAGTTCTCTTGTAATGTTTTTATTATTGTTTCAGTCTTTACTCCCCTTCAACTTTTCTGGACATTTGGGAATCTTCGACTTCACCAAAACTCGTTGTCTGTAGCCGAGATCCTCACATTGTCCTACCAGACTCTTTGCTAGGAGGCTAGAAACAAATTTGAATCAGCTAGCCAGAAATGGAGCACGGAATCTCTGGACTGATAAACCAAAACGCCAACTTTACAAAATAGGTCATTAACTTTTCTTTCTTTATCCACCCGCGCCCCGTAAGTGAGGTAAGGACTGTAGAAACTCGAGGCTTGCTTTTCAAACATTTATTGAATATTTGAACTGACATCATTAATCTAAAAATTGGTAATGAATTATGATCTTGACAGACAAATTTACCCAGTGAAGCCTCGCCTCGGATCAAGCCACTAACTTCGTTAGCTGGCAGACAAACAGTGACGTACTCACCCGATACGAGCACGAGGTGTAGGATGGCGAGGAAAAGCGGCATCCTAGCCATGGGCACCTCTCTTCAGGACGCCACCAGGAGACCGGGGTTTACATCTTGACATTCCACACTAAGTCACACAGGTAACGTTCCGACCTACTTTACCAGCTGTATTAGTAGGCTAGCTCTTTGGAGACTGCAGTTGCACCGACTTTCTCCTCACTCAGGCACCAACCTACAACAAAAACAAACCAGCACTAGCACCACTCTCACTGACAAACTCTACTATCTCAATTAAATGTAATATACAACAAACATGCAAACTTTAGCAAATTAGCTTAAGGATAATTAACGACAAGGGAGATGCGTAATACCTTTATAGCTAGGTTCAAAGTGACACAGATTGACAAGGTCTAAAATCCCATTGCATTATATTGCAAATTGATTTTAAAGAAAATTCTATAGAGTCCTATATTACACCAGAGCTTCATCATGATCATGGTCCACCTTCACTGAACTGAAACAAAATGTATAGTACCACTAGTAACCTCTAGTAAATGGTATACAGTGTTATGATAGACCAGAGCTTATCTGTATGTCTATCCTTCATCATGATCACGGTCCTCCTTCACTGGACTGTAACAAAATGTATAGCACCACTAGTAACCTCTAGTAAATGGTATACAGTGTTATGATAGACCAGAGCTTATCTGTATGTCTATCCTTCATCATGATCATGGTCCTCCTTCACTGGACTGTAACAAAATGTATAGTACCACTAGTAACCTCTAGTAAATGGTATACAGTGTTAAGATAGACCAGCGCTTATCTGTATGTCTATCCTTCATCATGATCATGTCCTCCTTCACTGGACTGTAACAAAATGTACAGTACCACTAGTAACCTCTAGTAAATGGTATACAGTGTTATGATAGACCAGAGCTTATCTGTATGTCTATCCTTCATCATGATCATGGTCCTCCTTCACTGGACTGTAACAAAATGTATAGTACCACTAGTAACCTCTAGTAAATGGTATACAGTGTTATGATAGACCAGAGCTTATCTGTATGTCTATCCTTCATCATGATCATGGTCCTCCTTCACTGGACTGTAACAAAATGTATAGTACCACTAGTAACCTCTAGTAAATGGTATACAGTGTTATGATAGACCAGAGCTTATCTGTATGTCTATCCATCATGATCATGGTCCACCTTCACTGGACTGTAACAAAATGTATAGTACCACTAGTAACCTCTAGTAAATGGTATACAGTGTTATGATAGACCAGAGCTTATCTGTATGTCTATCCTTCATCATGATCATGGTCCTCCTTCACTGGACTGTAACAAAATGTATAGTACCACTAGTAACCTCTAGTAAATGGTATACAATGTTATGATAGACCAGAGCTTATCTGTGTGTCTATCCTTCATCATGATCATGGTCCACCTTCACTGGACTGTAACAAAATGTATAGTACCACTAGAAACCTCTAGTAAATGGTATACAGTGTTATGATAGACCAGGGCTTATCTGTATGTCTATCCTTCATCATGATCATGGTCCTCCTTCACTGGACTGTAACAAAATGTATAGTACCACTAGTAACCTCTAGTAAATGGTATACAGTGTTATGATAGACCAGAGCTTATCTGTGTGTCTATCCTTCATCATGATCATGGTCCTCCTTCACTGGACTGTAACAAAATGTATAGTACCACTAGTAACCTCTAGTAAATGGTATACAGTGTTATGATAGACCAGAGCTTATCTGTATGTCTATCCTTCATCATGATGATGGTCCTCCTTCACTGGACTGTAACAAAATGTATAGTACCACTAGTAACCTCTAGTAAATGGTATACAGTGTTATGATAGACCAGAGCTTATCTGTATGTCTATCCTTCATCATGATCATGGTCCACCTTCACTGGACTGTAACAAAATGTATAGTACCACTAGTAACCTCTAGTAAATGGTATACAGTGTTATGATAGACCAGAGCTTATGTTTGTCTATTGAGTTTAGGATATTTACCTGAAGTGATCGATATATTCTCTCCTTTTGTACTTTCGTTAATGATTGTTGCCTCGATGACGTTATTCGTTAGTTTGTTCACAGTTAGTCTCGTTCCATTACACGGGTGAGATTGGTTAATGTTAGGCAGAGTGATCACAACTGATTCTACTTTTAATTTTCAATTGTGAGCTGGGTGTCCACGCAATTCTAATGAATTTAAAAACTCTAACGGATAGTTTGACTACGTCATCCTGGTTTATAGCTGCGTCAATTGATTTCAAGTCCATCAAAACAGAAATAGACACTTTGGAACGTAACTCTGACATACCAACACGACTGTTATCAATTACTGCGTCTCACTGCTCATCATTGCAGTCAGTACGTGGCGTAGCTCGTCAGACATTTGACTAACTTCTACGACCTAATTCAGGTAGTTTTCTCCTTGGCATAGTAGGTGTAATAGTTTCCGTGAACTTTGCAATGTTACAAAGGAATTCAATTAAGTTTGTGTCAGTTGAATTCACAAACACAAATTATAAATAAGTTATCTAAGGATTCACCAATATTTGACAACAATTTTCTGTGGTCATATGTTTATAGTGTTATAGTGTGTTCATAAATTATTTTGTGTCTAATCTTCGAAAGGTATATCATGATGCTACATAAATTTGAGTCTTGATAAGAAAAGATAAACGTTATTTAAGATAATATGCGGAGTGATATCTTTGATAACTTTGGCAAGAAGTGGAATATCTTTCTACTTATTACATAGAAAATGAAGTTAGTTACAGTGAAGTAATAAATATTACACAAATAAAAATATTTGTTACTAAACCTCCACTTTTCTTAAGAAGTTGATTTTAATACTTCTTTCTTCTTTTTAAGATTGATTTCGAAGGCGCATCGCATTCGTCTTCAGTTTATTACAAACAAATTCCGTTGTCAAGGAAATCTCGGTTACCATGTTTTTTCTTTTGTTATGTTATGTTTTCAGCATTACCAACATCTGAAGACGAAACAAACCAAAAACAGAATCAACTGCCAGTATGTCAAATTTCATTACGCGATGTTTATTTTTTAAAATAAATATTTTTTCCGAAACTATTAAATCTATGAGACCATTTAATGGTTTTAATAATTTATCTTCAGGATTTATTTCTGGTTAAATGACCAAAAGTGATCTGCTACGGCCGATTTATCAATTTATTTCTACTTAATGTTACGAAAATGTTATTTCGTTCTGGTTTCTAAATTACGTTTTGTCTTTCCAATATAAACTTTATCACAATCTAAACAATTAAATTGATAAATGCCAGATTGTAGCGCGTAGGCTTTCACGGCCGGAGTCATTTGGTTGACAATGATTATCCGGGCTTGTAGGCCGTGGTCTATTGGAAGTCAAAAATGTAGGAATTATTATTCACAAGATATGAATTAAACATCGTTTCCATCTTACGACAGTTCTTTATTTTTCAAATGGAGCCAACACACAAAAGGTAAAACAATGAAATTTATCTTCTCAACAACATTTCTCTAACATGCCGTTGGAAGACTATTGGAAGTCTATTGGAAGACTATTTTCCAATAGACGCTTGCCTACAAGCCCGGATAATCATTATCTACGAAATACCAGATTTTTTATAATTTGGAATTTTATCTTTTTTTAGAAAATTGTAATAAATTTTTAATACTATATTTAATTTGAGGAACTAAAGTTATACCAACTTCCTTAAAAAAAATTGAAAATGTTTATTAACCCAAGGATGGTAAGTACATTTTTTAAAATTATAATCGTCTTTTATTTTTAAGGGTAGAAATGTTTTTTGATATTTAAGTTTTTCATTCTTCTTTTGTATAAAATCTTTATTAAAACCATTAATTAAGGCAGTATTAATAATATGTTTATATTCTTTATTAAATTCATCTTTATTCAGATGTTGGTAATGCTGAAAACATAACATAACAAAAGAAAAAACATGGTAACCGAGATTTCCTTAACAACGGAGTTTGGAATAAACTGAAGACGAATGTAATGTGCCTTCGAAATCGATTTTAAAAAGAAGAAAGAAGTGTTAACATCAACTTCTTAAGATAAGTGGAGGTTCATTAACAAATATTTTTATTTGTGTAATCTTTCTGCTTTTTAATGCTTTTGTTTAGTTGAAAATAAAAGAAGGTGTATGTTGCGTAAGAGTTTACATGTGTACTTATATATTTAGTAAATAACCCGGTCTATTATCACATCAGGTTTTCTTCTCACTTTTTAAACCTTATATATAAGCTGCACTGTTGTTAGCTTCTGTTTATTACGAACGTTGAGATATTTTTTCTGAGTAATTGACCTCCAACATGTGTATTACTATGGTCTGTATATACAAATTTTACAACTACCTATTAAGAGCAAGGCTCTACAATTTTGTGAACGAGAGTGAAATATAAAGAAAGCAAGGGCCAAAGGCGTTAGTAATAAAAGTGAGAGAGGAGTGGCATGTATATTTTATATGAATAAGCAGGACTTGTGGGTCAGGGCTAAAGTAGGTCACATACGCGAAGGAATCATAAACTGTTCTGTCTACTTGACATAAACAAGGTTTGTTATATATACAAGAGCAATATGTTAACAGCTGATCGATATGTGACAGCTGTAACGATACATTATGTTTGCACGACCAGCAGAAAAAAAATTGCAAGTATTGGAGAATTGCAACCAATAGCAAGGAAAATCGTTAACTCCACATTGAAAATTGTTTGTTGGCCGAGTGGTTGGACTACTTGGCTCTCACCTAGGGCACCCGGGTTCGATCCAAGGCGACCGCAAAGTGGGATTTGTGGTGGTCAACTTGCGCTGGGGTGGGTTTCCTCCGGGTCCTCCGGTTTCTCCCACCAATTGCTCCATCTCTTCGTCATCCCAGGCGTTGAACCGACCCCCCAATCCTGGTATCTCAGGTCAAATGCTTCAGCTCTCTCGCTCTGAGGGAACCCGAGCGACTCCTAACAGCAGCATTGGTGAGAATGGGAGAAAAAAATTGTTTGTTATAAATTGTTTGCTTTAACAAGAATACCTTGGATTAGTTTGGATTACGGTACGGAGTAGATTTGGCACTGAGACACGTCTTGGTCTATTGTACCTATGTCCCTAAGTGGGGCATCCCCGTGAGGAACGATGAGGTGAGACCGCCTTACCGGCGGAGGAAGTGCTTACCAGGAGCCTATCATCCTGCCATGCAGCACCAAGACACCCACCGACACTTCTACCCTGAAAGATGATGATGATGATGATGGTGGTGGTGGTGTTTTTGGGCGCAAGACTGCGCCCTTAACGATTACATCATTCTAAAAAACGGTTATAAAAACAAAGCTAAAATATACATTCGTCCTAAATAAAAACACACAGAGTACAAAATATACAAGTAAGACAAAACCTAAAAGATTAAAATGGCTAAAATTTACAGCTAAATTCTAAAATTCACACTTAAAAGTAGCTGAAATGTTTTGGCCACCGCTTGTTCCTCGTCCGCCAGGATCCCTGCCAGGCTGGCCGGCAGCTGGAGAGACCGGCGGACATCTGCTAGGTAAAAACACTCTAAAAACACATGGCGGACCGATAGAGTTCCACCGCAATGCGGACAATCTGGTGCAGGGCCCCCATTTAGCATAAAACTGTGGCTAAAAAGGCAGTGGCCAATCCGTAACCGAGCCAGCCGCACCTCCTCATAACGAGAGGAACGGCAGCAGGTTGCCCAGGGAATCGGAAGGGCCTTGGCCAATCGGAGTTTATTTCTGCGGAGAGCGGACCACTCTTCCCGCCAGCAGGATAACACACCTCTCCGCAGTATAATGCTAAAATCTTCCGATATCACTGATTCTATGTAAAACCTGGGCTGTGTCGTTGCCGTCTTGGCTGCCGAATCCGCCATTTCATTCCCCTGCAAGCCTACGTGACCAGGAACCCATGCACACACGACGCTAACGCCTGAGGCGTGTAAAGTGTGAAGGGTGTCTTGGATAAGCTGTACAATAGGGTGGTGGTTGTACAGCGGACGCAGGCTCTGCAGTGCGCTAAGGGAATCACTTAAGATATGGCAATTACCCAATTTCCTCCGGCGAACATGTAAAATGGCTCGGTAAATGGCATAGAGCTCTGCATTGTATATGGAAGTGCTGCCCTGGAGACCGAATGTAATATCCTGAAAGAGACCAGCAGATCAGAGACGATGTGAAATACTAATGGAGGGACAGGAAATTCAGGGATGTAATTAACGTACCCAGTATTTACCTGGAAACCTGGAAAAGACCCCTAAAAACCCCATGGGTCAGGTAGGTCGGCCAGAGGAATCGAATACGGACCGCCCGAACGCGGGTCACAGACCAGCCCATCCCACTCAGTTTGTGTATGAGTGAGATCACTTTACCTGGCTAACTTGGTACCGAGGAAGACTTAGCACTTGAATTTTGTACCTGTGACTCATTACGAGGCGCCTCCGGTAGAGAACGATCCAGTGAGACAGTACTAGAATGTACATGACAGCTACAGATTTCAACTTGCTCGGCTCTGCTCCCCTGATCCGTGATTACACAATCCCTGGGGATTACAGCGAAGCCAGAGCCAAGCCAGAGTTTTTTATAGTAAGGGAAAACTGCTCTTAGACACCACTATGCGTGGTGAGTTGGATTTCTACCCTTACTCTCACAGAAAACCACACCGGAACTGCAATTATTGCATCTCTTCAGTATGACAGCTATAATTTAGGTCACCTCCTTAATGCTGCAATATGCCTTTAGATCAATCTGGGAAGGGAAAGTAGAGTTACTTCAGCTCGCTCCTTAGTAGCCATGATAAATCTGGTCAATTGTTGCACTATATCCTAGCATTGTTTGCTCTACATCGTGGTGGTGCTTCAGCACGGCATTTAGTTTACCATACGCCTCCCTTGTCAGGCCATCCCATAGCAGGCATACAGAATCCTCGCAGGTAGTGGTATCACTTTTGCACATTCGCAAGGCGTAGTTCTTGAATCGCCCATGACTCGTCAGAATCTGCGTAAGGAAATAATCCAAGTTTCTATGTTGCAGCGCAACCGTGAGCGCACGTCTGGGATCAACCGTTTAGTCCATTGACCTATTATGGTGGATTCTGTCCATCGCACTTGCCATTGCGCGATCAGATGTTCTCTGATCAGAGGTTGACAGGTGGTCGTGTCACTAAGTAGCCGACGTTCATTGACCGGCAGGTCAATTGAGAGGGCCCCACTCACAACCTGTAATGCCCTATTGGAGACAGTTGTATAAGCACAAATCGAACGGAGGAGCACTTTTCTTTGCACACTTTCCATCATTGTGGCGCATTTCTTCATTTGAGGGTACCAGATGAATGAGGCATAGAGCAGAATAGAATATACTACACCGCACAACATTTGGCGCTTCATGGACCGCGAGTCGGGCAAGTTGGGATGAAGCCAGAGTTAAGTTAAAGAATGAAATTACAGAGAGACCAGAGCGAAGCCAGATCGGGACCGGAAGGGGGCCGGAGCCTAGCCAGAGCCAAAGCAGAGCCAAGTAAGAGTGAACTTTGAGTAAGGTTGGAGTGAAGCCGGAGCGAAGCCAGAGCGGAGCCAGATCGTGACCGGAAGGGGGGCCGGAGCCTAGCCAGAGCCAAAGCAGAGCCAAGTTAGAGTGAACTTTGAGTAAGGTTGGAGTGAAGCCGGAGCGAAGCCAGAGCGGAGCCAGATCGTGACCGGAAGGGGGGCCGGAGCCTAGCCAGAGCCTAGCCAGAGCCAAGGCAGAGCCAAGTTAGAGTGAACTTTGAGTAAGGTTGGAGTGAAGCCGGAGCAAGGCCAGAGTGAAGCCAGATCGTGACCGGAAGGGGGGCCGGAGCCTAGCCAGAGCCAAGGCAGAGCCAAGGCAGAGCCAAGTTAGAGTGAACTTTGAGTAAGGTTGGAGTGATGCCGGAGCAAGGCCAGAGTGAAGCCAGATCGTGACCGGAAGGGGGGCCGGAGCGTAGCCAGAGCCAAGGCAGAGCCTAGCCAGAGCCAAGTTATAGTGAACTTTGAGTAAGGTTGGAGTGAAGCCGGAGCAAGGCCAGAGTGAAGCCAGATCGTGACCGGAAGGGGGGCCGGAGCCTAGCCAGAGCCAAGGCAGAGCCAAGGCAGAGCCAAGTTAGAGTGAACTTTGAGTAAGGTTGGAGTGATGCCGGAGCAAGGCCAGAGTGAAGCCAGATCGTGACCGGAAGGGGGGCCGGAGCGTAGCCAGAGCCAAGGCAGAGCCTAGCCAGAGCCAAGTTATAGTGAATTTTGAGTAAGGTTGGAGTGAAGCCGGAGCAAGGCCAGAGTGAAGCCAGATCGTGACCGGAAGGGGGGCCGGAGCCTAGCCAGAGCCAAGGCAGAGCCAAGGCAGAGCCAAGGCAGAGCCAAGTTAGAGTGAACTTTGAGTAAGGTTGGTGTGATGCCGGAGCGAAGCCAGAGCGAAGCCAGATCGTGACCGGAAGGGCGGCCGGAGCCTAGCCAGGGCCAAGGCAGAGCCAAGTTAGAGTGAACTTTGAGTAAGGTTGGAGTGAAGCTGGAGCGAAGCCAAAGCGGAGCCAGATCGTGACCGGAAGGGGGGCCGGAGCCTAGCCAGAGCCAAGGCAGAGCCAAGTTAGAGTGAACTTTGAGTAAGGTTGGAGTGAAGCCGGAGCGAAGCCAGAGCAGAGCCAGATCGTGACCGGAAGGGGGGCCGGAGCCTAGCCAGAGCCAAGGCAGAGCCAAGTTAGAGTGAATTTTGAGTAAGGTTGGAGTGAAGCTGGAGCGAAGCCAGAGCGGAGCCAGATCGTGACCGGAAGGAGGGCCGGAGCCTAGCCAGAGCCAAGGCAGAGCCAAGTTAGAGTGAACTATGAGTAAGGTTGGAGTGAAGCTGGAGCGGAGCCAGATCGTGACCGGAAGGGGGGCCGGAACCTAGCCAGAGCCAAGGCAGAGCCAAGTTAGAGTGGACTTTGAGTAAGGTTGGAGTGAAGCCGGAGCGAAGCCAGAGCGGAGCCAGATCGTGACCGGAAGGGGGGCCGGAGCATAGCCAGAGCCAAGGCAGAGCCAAGTTAGAGTGAACTATGAGTAAGGTTGGAGTGAAGCCGGAGCGAAGCCAGAGCGGAGCCAGATCGTGACCGGAAGGAGGGCCGGAGCCTAGCCAGAGCCAAGGCAGAGCCAAGTTAGAGTGAACTTTGAGTAAGGTTGGAGTGAAGCCGGAGCGAAGCCAGAGCGGAGCCAGATCGTGACCGGAAGGGGGGCCGGAGCCAAGGCAGAGCCAAGTTAGAGTGAACTTTGAGTAAGGTTGTAGTGAAGCTGGAGCGAAGCCAGAGCGGAGCCAGATCGTGACCGGAAAGGGGGGCCGGAGCCTAGCCAGAGCCAAGGCAGAGCCAAGTTAGAGTGAACTATGAGTAAGGTTGGAGTGAAGCCGGAGCGAAGCCAGAGCGAAGCCAGATCGTGACCGGTAGGGGGGCCGGAGCCTAGCCAGAGCTAAGGCAGAGCCAAGTTAGAGTGAACTTTGAGTAAGGTTGTAGTGAAGCCGGAGCGAAGCCAGAGCGGAGCCAGATCGTGACCGGAAGGGGGGCCGGAACCTAGCCAGAGCCAAGGCAGAGCCAAGTTAGAGTGAACTTTGAGTAAGGTTGTAGTGAAGCCGGAGCGAAGCCAGAGCGGAGCCAGATCGTGACCGGAAGGGGGGCCGGAGCCAAGGCAGAGCCAAGTTAGAGTGAACTTTGAGTAAGGTTGGAGTGAAGCCGGAGCGAAGCCAGAGCGAAGCCAGATCGTGACCATAAGGGGGGCCGGAGTCTAGCCAGAGCCAAGGCAGAGCCAAGTTAGAGTGAACTTTGAGTAAGGTTGTAGTGAAGCCGGAGCGAAGCCAGAGCGGAGCCAGATCGTGACCGAAAGGGGGGCCGGAGCCTAGCCAGAGCCAAGGCAGAGCCAAGTTAGAGTGAACTTTGAGTAAGGTTGGAGTGAAGCCGGAGCGAAGCCAGAGCGGAGCCAGATCGTGACCGGAAGGGGGGCCGGAGCCAAGGCAGAGCCAAGTTAGAGTGAACTTTGAGTAAGGTTGGAGTGAAGCCGGAGCGAAGCCAGAGCGAAGCCAGATCGTGACCGAAAGGGGGGCCGGAGCCTAGCCAGAGCCAAGGCAGAGCCAAGTTAGAGTGAATTTTGAGTAAGGTTGTAGTGAAGCCGGAGCGAAGCCAGAGCGAAGCCAGATCGTGACCGGAAGGGGGGCCGGAGCCTAGCCAGAGCCAAGGCAGAGCCAAGTTAGAGTGAACTATGAGTAAGGTTGGAGTGAAGCCGGAGCGAAGCCAGAGCGAAGCCAGATCGTGACCGGAAGGGGGGCTTGAGCCTAGCCAGAGCCAAGGCAGAGCCAAGTTAGAGTGAACTTTGAGTAAGGTTGGAGTGAAGCCGGAGCGAAGAGAGAGCGAAGCCAGATCGTGACCGAAAGGGGGGCCGGAGCCTAGCCAGAGCCAAGGCAGAGCCAAGTTAGAGTGAACTATGAATAAGGTTGGAGTGAAGCCGGAGCGAAGAGAGAGCGAAGCCAGATCGTGACCGGAAGGGGGGCCGGAGCCTAGCCAGAGCCAAGGCAGAGCCAAGTTAGAGTGAATTTTGAGTAAGGTTGTAGTGAAGCCGGAGCGAAGCCAGAGCGGAGCCAGATCGTGACCGGAAGGGGGGCCGGAGTCTAGCCAGAGCCAAGGCAGAGCCAAGTTAGAGTGAATTTTGAGTAAGGTTGTAGTGAAGCCGGAGCGAAGCCAGAGCGGAGCCAGATCGTGACCGAAAGGGGGGCCGGAGTCTAGCCAGAGCCAAGGCAGAGCCAAGTTAGAGTGAATTTTGAGTAAGGTTGTAGTGAAGCCGGAGCGAAGCCAGAGCGGAGCCAGATCGTGACCGGAAGGGGGGCCGGAGCTTAGCCAGAGCCAAGGCAGAGCCAAGTTAGAGTGAATTTTGAGTAAGGTTGGAGTGAAGCCGGAGCGAAGCCAAAGCGGAGCCAGATCGTGACCGGAAGGGGGCCGGAGCCTAGCCAGAGCCAATACAGAGCCAAGTTAGAGTGAATTTTGAGTAAGGTTGAAGTGAAGCCGGAGCGAAGCCAGAGCGGAGCCAGATCGTGACCGGAAGGGGGGCCGGAGCCTAGCCAGAGCCAAGTTAGAGTGAATTTTGAGTAAGGTTGGAGTGAAGCCGGAGCGAAGCCAGAGCGGAGCCAGATCGTGACCGGAAGGGGGGCCGGAGCGAAGCCAGAGCGGAGCAAGCGCAAAGCCAAAATAAAGCCAAATAAAGCCAGAGTAAAGTTAAAGTAAAGTTAAGGTCTAAGGAATGTTATAGTAAAGTAAAATACAGTTTTTGAGAGGGCACTGATGACCCCATCCTCATCTTGGGGATACAGAAACCGCTGACAGTCATATAGGTAGGATGAATGTAAAGTAACCAAGGGGTGATGTAATTATCGCTCTTAGGCCACCGACCTGGCTACTTGTCTTCCAAGGATGGTTGTGTGGCGGAAGTAAGTTCAATGGTTGAAAACAAATGCAGGAAGTGTATTGTCTGTATGAAACAAACCGGATCTTGGTTTCTCTTTTTTATCTATGGAGCACTTAAACCGTTCTAATGTAACTCGTTATCTTTCCCCTACGCCGTTGTACCGAGATGAGAAGTACTAACAGCTCCACTCCATTATTTAATTACAAAAACTCTCAGCACCATCAGTAGCTTTGTCAACATTACACGATCTCACAAAATAACAAAGGAACAGACAATATCCCGTCATCTCCTCGCAGTTCTTGTGTACAGACAATTACCAAGATCGTACTGACTTTCTTAAACTGCTATTATTTGTTCTCAACGAGATTTGCTCTATAAATATCGTTGAGGTAGCCTGAAAATGACAAGGTTCGACTGTGCTTTTGTATAGTACTTCTTGCGCAGTTTTATTTTATATTGTCTTTGTAATGTCCTGAGAGATTTTAGTTGTCTTGTGTAATATTTGTTAAATGTTTCAGATGGTTATTGGTCGAGAGCAGCCTAAGGCTAATTGTTGTAAGTCTGAACTACAGGTAACACCGGGACATTTCAACTAGTTAAATGTAACTTGTTCCAGAGTAACAAGTAATAGTTAAATATATTTCAGAAACACCAATTGCTTACCCAATGTTACACGCGTAGTGTTTTAGATTACAATGGCGACTTGAATAATTTCATTTACGTTTCTCTTTCTTTATAGTGATCAATAAACTGTTAAAGGTAAGTTCAGCCCCTCACCTCTTACAGTTATAACATGGACAGCCTCCGATATTTCTAATAATCAATGACAATTGCCCAGTATATAGAGGAACTTGCAACGATTATTTCATGTTTTTATAATATTTAATCATTTATTCTGAATTGCTCTGGAAAAAGTAATTTGTAAAAAACAGGAAATGTAAAATTGCATGGGCCACGGAATGATACAACGTAAGGTAAATGTTACATAATATTGTTGTTATTGGTAATTGCAAGAATGCAATCACGTAATATGATGACGTGGACAGTACAATTAGTTCTTCTAGAAACATCGTGTGCAGAGAACCCAGAATAATCAGATAGCTTAGAGTCACTTTGCAAACGACGATCCTGTGAGTAAGACGTGTTTTGTGTCGCTCTGTGATCGTGCAGAAAACGTTTAGTTGTGAATATATAAACTCGAGGGTATCTGCCAGGGCAGATCCTCACAGAGTGATGACTGACCCCTCCCCCTCTGACGACCAGGGAGTTACCGAGCCTCCGTGGGACTTTCCATAAGGCAAGACCTAGAGACTAACAAGCCCCCCCCCCCCATCGGGGTCCTGTGGATTCAAGACGGGATGGAAGTGGATACGCCACTTACGCACGCCAACCCCAAAGGGGAAGGCTACCGATTAACCTCGCTAGGGCCGCCTGGTGATCTAGTACAACTTCTACTAGCTATGCAGGCTAGTACGCAGGAATATATGGCTTTCCTCAACCCCATCCGGAGACGTACCCGATCTCCCACGGGCATCGGGAACCACTGCCCCCTCGAGTGCTACCCAATCCGGACAACTCCCAATCAGGGAAGGCCTCGAATGTTCGGCCCGAGGTTCCTCTAGTAACGTCCCAGGTCTAGTGAACGGGAGTGCAGTTGACCGCTCAAAGGAAACTCACTCTCCCGCCCACTAATGGCCGTCATAAATCTATCTCCACACTTCAGAAATGGAACACTGTCGTTGAGGACCAATAGCAACCCTGATTTTCTCGAAGTGACAGTCGCATGTCTACTCCACGTGGAGTCTCAGTTGCCGAAGTTCCAACTTCCAGTTGATCTGTTTCATTACTTGCAGAAATTCGTTGTGTGTCACGGTGTGGAGACCGTGGGAGGGAAAGGCAATGGTAAATGCAAATGAAGTAGTAGATAACTTTCAGTCAAGTGAACATAATCAAAGTGAAGACAGTGTAAATAACTGGCCGAGTTTTATTACTGGAAAAGCCTCAAAAAACAAAGTTATAACGGGAACTGTTTCTAAGCAAATTCAAGCGCTTGTTTTGAACACATATAAATATGTGGTGACAAATAATCTTGGTAAGGGGTCGTGCAATGAACCTGATGATACATTCTGAGTATTCACAGAAATACAGTAAGAAATATTGTGACGAAAGGAATACGAAAGGCGCCGATCAAGTGTGAAAACAAAAGGAAACGTTTCTCTAAAGTAGATAATTTCACATGCGATTTAATTCGTTGATAAATTTATAGATTCTATGCAAAAGGGAGAGCGCCCACCTTAGACGAATTGGTTGCACATTTGCAAGAAATTTATTATTTTCCTTATCGGCGCTGCACTCTGCGCGGTCTCCTAAAGGAGCTGGGCTTCAAATACCGCACTTTGAATAAGTTAAGGGTTATTATGGAATCCAGTAGAATTGTAGCTTGGCGATATATATAAGGAAATTTTGCAGTAATGGACATAAGAGGAAACCCCGTACGATACCCATGACGTATCGAAAAGGAGGCAACCTTGCAGAAAGGACTGGGAGGAGGGCCGGTGTTGTAAAACGGGTTCGTCAAAGGCAGCGGCCGACGTGCACACCAGTTAACTAAACAGACTTTACCACGAGTGCTAGGGGTCCGCAGCGCCCGCACCACGGCAGCAGTTGTGTTGCACTAGTGGCGTGTGCCACAGATATAAAGTTCATCGATGCAACAACAGTTGTTTGTAAAAGGACAGCATCTATGCTATTTAAAATTGCAGTATCGTTTGCTAATTGTTTTGTGGAATAAATCCCACCAAATTTAAAAGAGAAGAATAGTTGTTTATTTTCCAACAATTGGAGTATCAAATATCTTTACTCCGAGGTAAGGCTCATTGCTCCAGAGCTCCGAGGCATCTACATGAGAGACTAATCAGTATCTTCCATCATTCCCATTTTGCGATCGAATCCTGTTGCATTCTAATGGCAGAAAGTGTCACTGAAGAAGAGGAGCCCTCGACTTAACGGATTAGGAATGATGAATAATAAAAATGATGTTGAATGTTAAACTATATAGGTTGAGAGTGTTTGGTTCATTAGATTGAGGAACATTTGTATAATGCTGTTATAGTTTTAGTTTTGTTGTAGTGGCACTTACTGTCGGCCAATCAAAAGTGTGGAACACTTGTAACGTTGACGTGATATGACGCGGTTGAATGGCTCTACCTAAAAAACTCAGGGAGAGGTTAGTTAGGAATGGTCGGCAGCTATTACCTGCTAGTGTAGCAGCACTTCGGGGCTCGAGGCTCTTTTGTTGTGGAGTGGCTATCACTTGAAGGATATGAACATGTCGCTTCTTTAACCTACACCAGATAGTCGAAGTGTAGACTCAAACACTTACTACACACCAACCTCTAGCACGACAATTACTCCATTCTGGTATCTCTGATCCGCTACAGGATGGACACAACGAATTCTACTCCAGCCAATGAAGGATATGAACATCTCGCTTCTTTAACCTACATCAGATAGTGGAAGTGTAGACTCAAACACTTACTACACACCAACCTCTAGCACGTGAATTACTCCATTCTGGTATCCCTGATCCGCTACAGGATGGACACAACGAACTCTACTCCAGCCAATGAAGGATATGAACATCTCGCTTCTTTAACCTACACCAGATAGTGGAAGTGTAGACTCAAACACTTACTACACACCAACCTCTAGCACGTGAATTACTCCATTCTGGTATCCCTGATCCGCTACAGGATGGACACAACGAATTCTACACCAGCCAATGAAGGATATGAACATCTCGCTTCTTTAACCTACACCAGATAGTAGAAGTGTAGACTCAAACACTTACTACACACCAACCTCTAGCACGTGAATTACTTCATTCTGGTATCTCTGATCCGCTACAGGATGGACACAACGAACTCTACTCCAGCCAATGAAGGATGTGAACATCTCGCTTCTTTAACCTACATCAGATAGTGGAAGTGTAGACTCAAACACTTACTACACACCAACCTCTAGCACGTGAATTGCTCCATTCTGGTATCTCTGATCCGCTATAGGATGGACACAACGAATTCTACTCCAGCCAATGAAGGATGTGAACATCTCGCTTCTTTAACCTACACCAGATAGTGGAAGTGTAGACTCAAACACTTACTACACACCAACCTCTAGCACGTGAATTACTCCATTCTGGTATCTCTGATCCGCTATAGGATGGACACAACGAATTCTACTCCAGCCAATGAAGGATATGAACATCTCGCTTCTTTAACCTACACCAGATAGTGGAAGTGTAGACTCAAACACTTACTACACACCAACCTCTAGCACGTGAATTACTCCATTCTGGTATCTCTGATCCGCTACAGGATGGACACAACGAACTCTACTCCAGCCAATGAAGGATGTGAACATCTCGCTTCTTTAACCTACACCAGATAGTGGAAGTGTAGTCTCAAACACTTACTACACACCAACTTCTAGCACGTGAATTACTCCATTCTGGTATCTCTGATCCGCTACAGGATGTACACAACGAATTCTACTCCAGCCAATGGAGGATATGAACATCTCGCTTCTTTAAACTACACCAGATAGTGGAAGTGTAGACTCAAACACTTACTACACACCAACCTCTAGCACGTGAATTACTTCATTCTGGTATCTCTGATCCGCTACAGGATGTACACAACGAATTCTACTCCAGCCAATGGAGGATATGAACATCTCGCTTCTTTAACCTACATCAGATAGTGGAAGTGTAGACTCAAACACTTACTACACACCAACTTCTAGCACGTGAATTACTTCATTCTGGTATCTCTGATCCGCTACAGGATGTACACAACGAATTCTACTCCAGCCAATGAAGGATGTGAACATCTCGCTTCTTTAACCTACACCAGATAGTGGAAGTGCAGACTCAAACACTTACTACACACCAACCTCTAGCACGTGAATTAATCCATTCTGGTATCTCTGATCTGCTACAGGATGTACACAACGAATTCTACTCCAGCCAATGAAGGATGTGAACATCTCGCTTCTTTAACCTACACCAGATAGTGGAAGTGCAGACTCAAACACTTACTACACACCAACCTCTAGCACGTGAATTAATCCATTCTAGTATCTCTGATCCGCTACAGGATGTACACAACGAATTCTACTCCAGCCAATGAAGGATGTGAACATCTCTCTTCTTTAACCTACACCAGAAAGTGCAAGTGCAGACTCAAACACTTACTACACACCAACCTCTAGCACGTGAATAACTCCATTCTGGTATCTCTGATCCGCTACAGGATGGGCAAAACGAATTCTACTCCAGCCAATGAAGGATATGAACATCTCGCTTCTTTAACCTACACCAGATAGTGGAAGTGTAGTCTCAAACACTTACTACACACCAACCTCTAGCACGTGAATTACTCCATTCTGGTATCTCTGATCCGCTACAGGGGTGAGTGAGTGAGTGATGAGTATAAGGGCGCTCAACTACAGAGGTCATCAGCGCCCTTTTTAAATGAAACTGGTCATGGCAAAAGCCAGATATAAATTATTCTAAAACAGTATATGTTAAAAAAGACAAAAAATACATACGCCTTGAAAAAAAAAATAAAAAAAAAATAAATAAATAAAATAAAAATGTCATCCAAAAACCATAAATTCTATTTGCTAAATGCTAAAATTTAATCTCGAAAAGAATCTAAAAACCTTCTCCACTACTGCGTGATCGTCCGCTAGAATTTCTGCAAAGCTGACCGGCAGCTGCAGAGACGTCCTAAGGTCTGCTAAGTGAAAACACTCTAGCAGCACGTGTCGTACAGACAACGCTTCATTACAAAACGGACATAGTGGAGAAGGCTCCTTTTTAAAAAGAAAACTATGAGTAAAGATGCAGTGTCCAATTCGTAACCGAGCCAAACTCACCTCCTCGCGACGAGACGACCGACAGGAGGTAACCCAGGGAATAGGAAGTTCTTTGACAGATCTAAGTTTATTATTGCGGAGAGCAGACCACTCTTCCTGCCAGCAGGTTTGCACAGCTCTCCGCAATTCGGCCCTAAAGTCTTCCGATGTCACAGATGGTATTCGAACCCTGGGCTTCATGATAGCCGTCTTGGCTGCTGAATCCGCCATTTCATTCCCCCGCAAGCCTACGTGACCAGGAATCCATGCACACACCACGTTAACACCAGAAGCGTGTAAAACGTGGAGGGCATCCTGTATACGCTGCACAATAGGGTGGTAGCTGTACAGCTGCCGTAGGCTTTGAAGTGCACTGAGGGAATCACTCAGGATTAAGCAGTCCCCCAACTTTCGTCGGCGTACGTGTAAAATGGCCCGGTATATTGCATAAAGCTCTGCAGTAAAAATGGAAGTGCTAGTGTGGAATCCGAATGTATAGGGTTCGGTTCCACACACGAAAGCACAACCAACGCCATTTGAGTTCTTGGAGCCATCAGTATAAATTACAAAATGGTCCTCATATCGCGATAAAAATTCTAAAAAACATGTGCGGATACTAGACATAGACATGGTAGATTTATCATATTTAGTCATGCCCAGATCAACCGGGGACGCTCTGCACAACCAAGGAGGGTATGTCCTCTCCCCCCTAGGATACATCTTGGGCATGTCAGTATCAAGATGTCTAAGGAGCTCCCGGAAACGAAAACCAGGTGGCTTTGGTTTAATAGTAGTGTTCCTATAACGCACGTCCATGAAGGTATTAAAGAACGGCGTAAACGATGGATGTGTGGGCATGCAATTAAGTCCACAGCCATAATTGGCTAATAACATGTTGCGCCTGTACTGCAGAGGAGGTTCTGCAGACTCAGCATACAGGCTTATAACTCGGCTCGTTGGAAATGCCCCAACAGCTATACGTATGCCACAGTTATGGACTGTGTCTAATCTCTTCAGCACAGATGGTCGTGCTGAGCCATAAACGATACTACCATAGTCTAATTTGGAACGGATGAGTGCCCGATAAAGTCGCAATAACACTGCACGATCCGCTCCCCACGATTTTCCACTTAGTACCCGCAAGATATTCAAAGATCGGTCACATCGTGCCTTCAGTTGTACTATATGCGACGACCAACTAAGTTTTCTATCAAATATCAGTCCAAGGAACCTCGTCTCATCTGCAAAAGGTAGTAGATCAGCGCCTAGCCGGAGCCTTGGAGGTAGTCGACTCTGCTGACGCCAGAAGTTTACACAGATGGTTTTCTCAGCGGAAAATCGGAAGCCGTTTTTTAAACTCCAACTCTTAAGGTTGTCCAAGGTGGTCTGAAGACGGCGCTCTAAAAACGGAGTGCGCTGAGATGTACAGTAGACGGCAAAGTCGTCTACAAATAGGCATGACGAGACACCTGGAGGTACACATTTCGAGATAGAATTAATCGCAATAGCAAACAACGTAACACTTAATACCGATCCCTGTGGTACACCGTTCTCTTGAACAAAAAGGTTCGAAAAAACCGAGCCAACCCTTACTCGGAATACGCGGTCTTTCAGGAATTCCTGAAGGAAGAGTGGTAGGCGTCCACGTATATTCCAGGTGTGCAGAGTACGTAGCAACCCTGCCCGCCAACACGTATCATAAGCCTTTTCGAGGTCAAAAAATATTCCGACTGTTTGACAGTTCTTAAGAAATCCGTTCATAATCTGTGTCGACATGGACACAAGATGATCCACTGTTGAACGGCGTCGTCGGAAACCGCACTGGATGTTATTCAGTAGGTTGTGCGTTTCCAGCCACCATACCAACCGCCCATTTATCATGCGTTCCATCACCTTGCATACGCAACTGGTGAGGGAAATAGGGCGGTAGCTAGAAGGGAGGTGACGGTCCTTGCCAGCTTTCAAGATAGGTATAATGGTAGCTTCTCGCCACTTTTCAGGAAACGTGGCATCAACCCAAACACGGTTAAAGACCTCGAGCAGGAATGCCTTACCTTCAGGTGAGAGATGTTGTAACATTTGAACGTGGATTCCATCCGGTCCTGGTGCTGTCAGTCGCGATGACGAAAGAGCGTGTTCTAGCTCTGCCAAGATGAAGAGGCGGTTATAGTCTTCAAGGTTTCTGGAACTAAACACGAAACCTTGAGATTCTACCTGAGTCTTAATTGAGATAAACTCAGGAGCATAATTGCATGAGCTAGACACCTGAGCGAAAGCACAGCCGAAGCTGTTAGCCACAACAAACGGATCAACAACAACTCCTGCAGTTGTTTTCAGACCAGCGATTGGCAGGTGGGTTGATTTTCCGGCCACGCGCCTTAATTTATCCCATACAACAGATGAGGGTGTACATCTGTTAAAAGATGATACAAATTTGTTCCATGAGGTCTTTTTGCTATCCTTAATTATTTGCCTAGATTTTGCACGCGCTTTCTTATACTCAATTAGATTACTTAGCGTAGGGTGTCGTTGGAATACCCTTAGAGCACGTCTACGAGCACGAATAGCATTCCGGCAGTCGTTGGTCCACCATGGGACAGGAAATCGACCGGGTTGGGTAGCCGAACGTGGAATAGACTGTTCTGCAGCGGAAAGAATTTTCTCTGTGAGATGATCGACTAAATCATTCACAGAATCGTGCTCGTTGTATTCAAAGACAGCCAACTGGGTGTAAAGATTCCAGTTGGCACGATCAAAGCGCCATCTAGGGATACGTGAGGGAGACACATCTTGTGCTAGGAGACTAAGAAGACATGGAAAGTGGTCGCTGGAATGTAAATCAGAGATGACATTCCACTGTAATGAAACAGCTAACTGGGATGAACACACTGCCAAATCGATGTGCGAATAGCTGTTAAACGCATCTGAGAGGAATGTGGGCTCTCCGGTGTTCAGGAGAACCAAGTTATTGCTCTCCAGGAATTTTGCAATGAGGTTGCCTCTCGAACATGCCCGATTTGAGCCCCAAAGTGGGTGATGGGCATTAAAGTCTCCAACTATTAGAAATGGTGTTGAAAGTTGGGAAACCAGATCTTCAAGGTCAACTAACGAGAGATCATCTGATGGCGGGAGATATACAGTGCAAATGCAAAATTCTATTGATGGCAGCTTAATCCTTACAGCTACAGATTGTAAATCAGACTGTAGCTGTAACGGATCTACAAATATGTCATCCCTGAGGAGCATCATAGTACCCCCGTGTGCAGGAATGCCCTCTTCTGTTTCAACATCACACCTCAGTGGTGTGTAGCGTCTGATTTTAAAGTTGTCTTGTGGTCGTAGCTTAGTCTCTTGTAAGCATACCACTAAGGGGCGATGCTTACTGAGCAAAAGTTCCAATTCTGGTCGATGCGCTCTTAATCCTCGTATGTTCCATTGTAGGATAGCCATTGGAACTATGGGATATAAGATGTAAAGGTAGTCTACACTAAGACGACTTCATGGGTGGCCGAATCAATTTGCCCTTTTTCTTTGGTGTAGGGCTAGTTTCGGCAGGTTTATCCTGCCTCTTCTTTGCTGCAGATGTAGCAGCGTGGTCAGCTGTTTCCTGCTCCATATCCTCTATGGAAGAGGACGGTTTTCCTTCTACAACTTTCGATTCGAGGGGCTCGAAGCGATTGGAAATTCCGACCGACGTAGATGATGGTCGCCGGTCGTGGTCCTCCCCAGAAGATGACTCCGACGATGAACTCGGAGACGCTCTAGGGCTACGTTTCTTGGACTTTTCTGGAGCAGACTTTGTGCTTTCTTTCAGGAAGGCAGTTCTATCATACTGCGTCTTGAACTTGATCTCTGGTGCTTGGTATACAATGGGCAATTTCGTCCTGTTGTTAGAAGTGGATGCTTTCTCAGGCGACTTCACTGACTTGTTATTTTCAGTAGTCTGTGTTCTCGGAGTTTTAGATGTTGTTACTGATGCTCTTGGTTGCGATCTAGGCACTAGAACTTTCTCGGATATTGTTGCCCCGTTTATATCAGATGTTTGGGTACCAGCCTCCCGTTTCGGTGACGGAGTAGCCGCCACAGAGCTATAGGTACGGGAGGTGGTTGAAGAGGGCTTGAGAATACATAGAAGTTTCCGGGCTTCCGAAAAGGATACCTTTTCTTTAACCCGGATCTCCTGAATAGCTCGCTCTTCAATATAACGGGGGCATTCTCGTGAACTTGATGGATGTTCACCGCTACAATTTACGCATTCCGGAGGTGATGTACATGCATTTTCATGCATGCCGGCTCCACAGCTGACACATGTAGGTGCGCCTTTACAGAATGCACTAGTGTGACCGAACCGCTGACATTGGTAGCATCTCAGAGGGTTAGGTATATACGGTCTAACCTCAATCACTTCATATCCTGCCCTGATCCTTTGAGGGAGATCTACCCGATCAAAGGTCAGGAACAGGGTACGAGTAGGAACCATATCCCCTCGTTCTCTCCTTTGGACACGATATACTGCAGTTACGCCTTGTTCCTGGAGGTTCTCCTGAATATCCTCGTTGGACATTCCATCCAACGCGCTAGTGTTTACAACATCGCGCGAGGAATTCAGGGTCCTATGCATCTCCACTTTGACTGGATAACTGCCCAGCATGTTGGCTTTCAGTATCTTTGCTGCCTGGGATGCTGTAGTTGCTTCCACCAGCAGCGTGCCATTTCTAGATTTTGTACATGATTTAACAGCACCAGCTATTTTGTCAAGACCTTTCTGTATAATAAACGGATTAACCGTAGAAAAAGTTCTACCTTCCTCCGTTCGTTTAATAACTAAGTAGCGAGGACCACACTCAACTACTTGCTTAACACTGTTTTCAACTAAATCCTTTCCACGTTTATTATTTTTTGGGGGGTGTATGTTAACCATAAATGTTGGTCTAAATTTCATCCCCCAGTGCTCCCCACCCACCACGGAGTCCAACAAGGGGTCACCCCACTGGGATGACAGGGCTACACAGGGGATATAGCGAGCTCGCCGTCCCACTCACCCTGGAGGTCGGTACAATACCTAGTCCTGGCCGATTGATTAGGGGTGGGTTAGTCCCTAACCTCCCGTTTAGGCGAAGCAGAAGCCAAAGTAGTGTATTAGAAATGCGCACCCTCCCCGAATTCAGAAAAAACTGTTACGAGCTCAGATACGCATCCCTCAACCACCAGGACAAACCTTTCCACCGACACGGGTCTCCACGCACGGCCTACACGTGGGTGGGCCTGTTGACCATCTCCCTCAACCACGAAGAGGAGCCCACTCGAGGGAGACTGTTGGCTCGGGACCCCGGGTTCGCCAAACCCGTACCTACCGAAGTAGGCCCCTGGGGGGGATCCGCTACAGGATCCTACAGGATGGATACAACGAATTCTACTCCAGCCAATGAAGGATGTGAACATGTCGCTTCTTTAACCTACACCAGATAGTGGAAGTGTAGACTCAAACACTTACTACACACCAACCTCTAGCACGTGAATTACTGCATTCTGGTATCTCTGATCCGCTACAGGATGTACACAACGAATTCTACTCCAGCCAATGAAGGATGTGAACATCTCGCTTCTTTAACCTACACCAGATAGTGGAAGTGTAGACTCAAACACTTACTACACACCAACCTCTAGCACGTGAATTACTCCATTCTGGTATCTCTGATCCGCTACAGGATGTACACAACGAATTCTACTCCAGCCAATGAAGGATGTGAACATCTCGCTTCTTTAACCTACACCAGACAGTGGAAGTGTAGACTCAAACACTTACTACACACCAACCTCTAGCACGTGAATTACTCCATTCTGGTATCTCTGATCCACTACAGGATGGACACAACGAATTCTACTCCAGCCAATGAAGGATGTGAACATCTCGCTTCTTTAACCTACACCAGATAGTGGAAGTGTAGACTCAAACACTTACTACACACCAACCTCTAGCACGTGAATTACTCCATTCTGGTATCTCTGATCCACTACAGGATGGACACAACGAATTCTACTCCAGCCAATGAAGGATGTGAACATCTCGCTTCTTTAACCTACACCAGATAGTGGAAGTGTAGACTCAAACACTTACTATACACCAACCTCTAGCACGTGAATTACTCCATTCTGGTATCTCTGATCCACTACAGGATGAACACAACGAATTCTACTCCAGCCAATGAAGGATGGGAACATCTCGCTTCTTTAACCTTCACCAGATAGTGGAAGTGTAGTCTCAAACACTTACTACACACCAACCTCTAGCACGTGAATTACTCCATTCTGGTATCTCTGATCCGCTACAGGATGTACACAACGAATTCTACTCCAGTCAATGATGGATATGAACATCTCGCTTCTTTAACCTACGCCAGATAGTGGAAGTGTAGACTCAAACACTTACTACACACCAACCTCTAGCACGTGAATTACTCCATTTGGTATCTCTGATCCACTACAGGATGGACACAACGAATTCTACTCCAGCCAATGAAGGATATGAACATCTCGCTTCTTTAACCTACACCAGATAGTGGAAGTGTAGACTCAAACACTTACTATACACCAACCTCTAGCACGTGAATTACTCCATTCTGGTATCTCTGATCCGCTACAGGATGGACACAACGAATTCTATTCCAGCCAATGAAGGATATGAACATCTCGCTTCTTTAACCTACACCAGATCGTGGAAGTGTAGATTTAAACACTTACTACACACCAACCTCTAGCACGTGAATTACTCCATTCTGGTATCTCTGATCCGCTACAGGATGGACACAACGAATTCTACTCCAGCCAATGAAGGATATGAACATCTCGCTTCTTTAACCTACACCAGAAAGTGGAAGTGTAGACTCAAACACTTACTACACACCAACCTCTAACACGTGAATTACTCCATTCTGGTATCTCTGATCCGCTACAGGATGTACACAACGAATTCTACTCCAGCCAATGAAGGATATGAACATCTCGCTTCTTTAACCTACACCAGATCGTGGAAGTGTAGATTTAAACACTTACTATACACCAACCTCTAGCACGTGAATTACTCCATTCTGGTATCTCTGATCCGCTACAGGATGGACACAACGAATTCTACTCCAGCCAATGAAGGATATGAACATCTCGCTTCTTTAACCTACACCAGAAAGTGGATGTGTAGACTCAAACACTTACTACACACCAACCTCTAGCACGTGAATTACTCCATTCTGGTATCTCTGATCCGCTACAGGATGGACACAACGAATTCTACTCCAGCCAATGAAGGATATGAACATCTCGCTTCTTTAACCTACACCAGATAGTGGAAGTGTAGACTCAAACATTTACTACACACCAACCTCTAGCACGTGAATTACTCCATTCTGGTATCTCTGATCCGCTACAGGATGTACACAACGAATTCTACTCCAGCCAATGAAGGATGTCAACATCTCGCTTCTTTAACCTACATCAGATAGTCGAAGTGTAGACTCAAACACTTACTACACACCAACCTCTAGCACGTGAATTACTCCATTCTGGTATCTCTGATCCGCTACAGGATGTACACAACGAATTCTACTCCAGCCAATGAAGGATGTCAACATCTCGCTTCTTTAACCTACATCAGATAGTCGAAGTGTAGACTCAAACACTTACTACACACCAACCTCTAGCACGTGAATTACTCCATTCTGGTATCTCTGATCCGCTACAGGATGTACACAACGAATTCTACTCCAGCCAATGAAGGATGTGAACATCTCGCTTCTTTAACCTACACCAGATAGTGGAAGTGTAGACTCAAACACTACACACCAACCTCTAGCACGTGAATTATTCCATTTGGTATCTCTGATCCGCTACAGGATCCTACAGGATGGACACAACAAATTCTACTCCAGCCAATGAAGGATGTGACGGTACGACACGTGATATTATGACTTGCTATGTCTATATTGTGATTTCGTGGGCTACGTGTTAGCAGAAATATAAAAACACTCTTTATTGCAATACACAGAAGTGTTGTACAACCCTTGCAGCAGCAAAAGAAGTGACATTAACAAATAAGTCTTCAAGGTCGTCTCATTGCTCCACTACACGTAAACAAACAAAAGAAAACACTGCGATACAGTTCAAATGTCCACTATCACAGAGCTTACACAATTACAACACAATAACTGACTCGCTTCTCACACTTTGTTTATACCTCCCAGTCATTGTTCTAGAATGTCGTAGGCTTTCCGAGAACAATCGTGACGGCAAGAGAAAGACGGAACATTCCAGAGCCTTTCTCTGTCTCTTTCTTTGCTGCCCACGCGCCCGGCACTGGCTTTGCGGCGCTTTCAACACAACAATGCGATAGGTGACAGCATTTTTCGGCTCTGTCATCAATTGGATTGGCCATGAAATATTTTACATGAAATGTTAAACGTTATGGCTTTTCTTTGACTTTTTATATTAATGAAGAAACGCTACGAAATAAAGTTGAAGCTGTTGAATATAAAGATTACACAGTCTCTATCTACCAACTTCACCTCTATGGAAAAGACACACAGTTTACGATCATCAACAAAATATAACAGTTTTCTGGGAAGATGAAGAAGGAGCCCACAAGTCCGGTTAATACTTTATATTATGACACCGGCCGTGAAAGCTTGCGAATTTTAATAACAGTTTTAATTATTAACATAAAATATTGGTCATTAATTGCCAGTCTGGGTTGGACCGGAATTGAAACCGACATCCGCCTGTCAGTAGATTTACTGGCTGTGGTTCCTTGATCTCTAATGTTAGCAGTTTTTTCTCGTATTTATAAAATTATTTAGAACGTCCCGCTAACAAACTTGATTGGGAAATAGACCACAAATTTATGTAAAATTAGAGATTTATTAAAATATTTTGGTACTGGAGTTGCATGTGTATCATAGTGTTGGATTCTCTTTTGTTTTGATGCTTTCGTTGCTAAATGGCGTGCGTGTGTGTAGTGACTGTCAAACCTTTTTAATAACTTTTTCATCATTGCAAAGCCCTTATTTTCTGTCGTTTATGGACCTTGGAGCTCTACTTTCAATTCACACATACAAAAACTAAATAATCCTTTGAACTAGAATCTATCACACTGAAGTTAAAGGAGGCCTTGAGAACGTCATGATTATTACTCTATGAAAGTTACGACAAAAGCAGTCATTTGTCTGTTGAGAAGGGATTCCCCGAGGTACACAAAGAGGTTAATCTGTACATGACCTGATACAGAAGTCGAGGTGTAGGCGTGGGTCCATCGAGAAGCTTTCACAGAGAAAGTCAAGGTGGCTAGTAAACACTGAGCTTTCACACAACAGTTCCGTATCTGTAGGTATAGCACTGGTTCCGGGATATGTTACCCCCCTTCCCCCTAATGTGTTAAGCTCTCACATCGACTTCTCTACCAAGTCTTCTTACTCAATGGTCTGCTTAGACGTTTCGTTGTCGTAGATAAACAGGAAACCGAATCAGTTGTGCTATGTGTAAAAGGTGCCACTATAAATTGCAGTCTTGCTTTATTCTCTCGTGCAATGCTTCTTCTTCCTTTCGTTTGACCCTCTTTGGGGTACGTTGGAGCAATCATTTCCCTATGTTTTGTTCATTTCTTAGTTCCCAGTATTTCTTCATGCCATCTGATCTTTTTTTCCTTTCTTCTGCCGAGATGATGGGTTTGGATTTTAATGTGGATTTATCTTTGAACCTTATATTTTCGTTTTTAATCCTTGTTTCACATAAGCTTGCCCTGTATGTCTTAACGGTCACGTGACCTAATCACATCTCATTGGCTGCTGTTGTAGTACAGACTGTTGTGCGGTAAAAATTAGTTCGTTATTTAACATGGTGATATATCTTTATATGTTGGAAAAGAATTGTCAAAT
Organism: Mantis religiosa; assembly: GCA_030765055.1. Taxonomy (NCBI): domain Eukaryota; kingdom Metazoa; phylum Arthropoda; class Insecta; order Mantodea; family Mantidae; genus Mantis; species Mantis religiosa. Next base: position 2,485,559 of record JAUKNK010000320.1, on the reverse strand, counting down.
TTATATTTTCGTAAATGTTTGAATTAAATATATTATACAACAGAGTTGATTTATCTGAAATGCATGTTAATCCTTAAACGAAGTAAAGAGGAGGTTCCTTTGCTCTCAAGCACATGACACGATAGCACGTGATTTAGCGGTAGTGATGACATATTTGTTTATATGACTTTTATCACTGACCTTGTTTTGAACTGGATTAGTCATATATCGCCATTCGAAGGTGTGTTGTGCCGAGTACGAGAGCTAAATTATTTTATTGCTCGTTCATTGCGCGTGTACTTATTATATGTATAATGGTAGAGTCTACCGCCAGTTTTTCGCTGACGCAAGGGAAAACCTTTACAAAACGGCGAAAAAAGAGTTGTGGTGCATGTGTTGAATGCACTCACAGAGAAGAATCCGTCTTTGTCAGTGAGAGAAGTAGAACAGCTGTACTCTGAACTTACAGGTGTGAGTGTTAGGTCCGTAGGAACATCACGACATGAAGTTGAGACAACAGGAAAACTTACCACTCCAGGGGCGATATTGCTGTGTGGCGAAGACGTTATTTAAGGACAATCAGACCGTACTAGGATACAAATCGCAAAATATTCTACTTTGACGAGACTTGGGTGAATGAAGGACACACGACAAGTATGGCGTGACACGACTTAAAAGACTGAAAGACAAACATTTTTGTAAGGTATGTGTGCTGCTTTAAAAATTCCCAGTGGAAAAGGCCAAAGGACTTGCATTATAAACTTGTTTCAGTTTCATTGCTCATTCATTCAGTTTCACCTTGCTCAGTTTCATTATAAACTTGTATTTTTGCATGCCTTCATATTCTTATTTGTATGATTTTATCTGTCTTCCTGGCAATTATTATGACGTTTACTGCAGGTTTAAATGTGACGGGAAGGCGCCGCCTATGCCCTATGGCACGAAAGCATTAGCCAATTAGAGTACGGGGGAAGTTAGTTGCACGCGGAGTGAGACATGTCAGCGGGACCAGGTTATATGAAACAGATTAGTTGCTACTTTCGCTGTCCCGTCAAGTAATGAATTTTCTATGATTTTTAGTCCTGCTAAGTCTTTTTCAGTTTCTTTAAACCAGTTAGGTTTTGGTTTAGAAGAAATCAAATATTTGTTTAGTTAATCTGCTGGAGTTCATTCTGAGAAGATGGCCATAGCAATGTATCCTCTTTTTTCGCGTAGTATCTGAGAGTTTTTCAATTTTCTTGTGGAGAGTTTCATTCTCGATGTATATTATCTTATTATCTTGAAATGTTGGTCCTATGACCTTTCTTAATATTTTCCGTGCTTTTAATTCGAGCTTCTCTATCTGACCCTTGTTTCTGCTGTGTACTGTACTTCTGGTTCAATCACTGTTTTATAATGTTTAATTTTGTATCCCCCTGATAGTGATTTCTTGTTATAAGTACCTTTTGTTAGTTGGCAAGCTAGTTCAAGTTTCGTGCAATGCTTATTACATGAATATTGAGTTAATATAGAGTAATTAATATCACAGAGAGTAGTAAACTGAGGGAGGTAATTATGACACCCTTGTACCAGCAGTGATTACTGAGGAACTGAACATTTACGAAAGCATTAAGACGTGCTTTAAGCAAGACTGCCCTTTGACTCTACTATTGCAGCAAGTAATCATTACACTTTTTTGTGTCTACTTAGTTAAGGTTTGTTGACTAACCCGCAATTGTTTGTTCCACCTTGAACTTCCGCCATGACAAACAAGCTTGAATGTTGCGTTTTTAGGTGCGTTCGGGGCACCACTTTGTGTGCAGATAAGAAACTCCTCAATTGCTGTATAAACATTCACTGTGACGTGAAGGACTGTGGGTCAAATCCCGGAGGGATCGTTCTTCCTGATTAAGGGGTTTTCTCTCGTCCTACGCTACCAGATGGTCACAAGCTATATGCTGTTTCCAAAGCTTTCAACACTGGGGCTCTTTTTCATATTTATGTCACCAGGTATCAATTCAGTTTTGTTGAAAAGGTTATTAGAAGCATTTTATTGAAAACATGACCGATTTTTAAAGTCTTAGGAGCATAAGTGGCGTAAACAGGGAGGTTTAACATATCTTAAAATTAGTTAGGGTAGATGCGTCCAATACCGCACGGTGTCAGTATCTCGTAGTTGCCGATAGATAGTAGAAGCTCATGGTGTGCATTTAGACAAACAACTACCTTTGTTACCATCGGAAAGTTTTCCCTCCTCTTTGTCCGTTGAATCAGAAGTTATTGTTCAGAGAAGTCGAGTAGTGAACTGGAGCTGTGCTGTGCTGTTGTTGACATTGCTGCTGCCTTGTCCGGCGAAGAACTAATTAAGTATTTGTACTCATATTATTTGGTATTAAGTTGACTACACAAACACAAAATACAGTGTCAGTTTAAGAGAATCGAGCCGTGTTATGACGTTATATATACGTACGTGTGAGTTGCTCAGTACCGTACGATAACAATTTTCCCAGTACCGTACGTGAAGGTATATTTTTATCCCCTGAACTTGCACCGACATTAGATTACTTTTTGTTTATAGACATTCCTGTCAACATGAAGGCCAAAAAGAAAGAAAAATAGAACAAAATATGAAACAAGCAATAAAGAATGTGATAGAAGGATCAATGAGCCTGGGAGTAGCAATATATGTTACTGAAACATTAACATCGACTCTGTATAAACTGATGTTGCAGGAAAAGGCACATAAACAAAAGAACAAACCAATAGCAAAGGGACGCAACACTAACATTAATAAAACTATAAATAGAGAACCTAGCTCTAACTTTGTGCCAACAGAAACTGGAAATAGTGAAGAGCCTTAAAAGACTAAAAGAAAATTAAATTTTGGAACCAAAACCAGTGTTGATTGAAGTGTTCTAACAGAGTGTATCATTTGCTTAGAAGTTACAGACAAGGCTTGGGTTCAGTGTGTATCGTGCAAGGGTTCGACACATATTGAAAGTACAGGGCAGGAGAACATTGATTTTTATAAATGTGATCACTGTCTTAAAAGAAATGTTTAACGATTTATTTTTTTGTGATAACCTCTAGACAACGTTTTGAAAAATATATTATCATGTTGCCGTGTTCTGTTTTTATCTCAAAAATATAATAATGATCTTGTGATTTATTATGCAGTTCCTTTTCCTTTATTTAGAAGTATGTATTTATTTACGTCTGTCCGGTACTGGGAAACACTTTTTGAGATGTGCAGTTATCACTAATATTTACCTTAGTTTTTAAAAGTCAGCATGACTAGTGTTCATGAATGTTCATTACTAGTGCTGTTTCTGTTTCATGATATTAGTAACACGTCACTTGTTCTTCATTGCATTTTCTTTGAATTTTGAACAAACCTTAGGTGTACGGTACTGGGCGCATCTCCCCTACTTTCTGAGGGCTGAATATCATTCATATTACCACATTTATCTCGTATATCTTTGAAGTTTTATCAAGTAATTTTTAGTATGTTAACAAAATGGGTACATCTGGATTGGATCTGACAAAAATCATAAGTTACCCTTACACTTATTCCCAAGTCATTCTTTGACCTGTCTAAATAAAACTTTGTGCGATTTCAAAATAGGACCCCGAAAACATTATTAAGTACCTTACACTACTACAGAACGGCCAATATAGTGCAGGCTGCTAAAAGTTATAATTTGGTTAAAATTTGCATAAAATTCATTTTTTGTTTTTGAATAAAATGGCGTCAACAATTTGAAAGCTACCCTTACTTTGTATTCAACTCCGTATAGCTAAAACTATATTGAACGCAAATCTGTGTACTTACAACCTGACGAACTGTACAAATTGTCAGTATTTGATCAATCTGCACCAAACTTTAGACACCTAGGTACACAACTGCACACTTAACGACTTTTATGTCCCTGTTTTCAACTCATTACGTATAGAATGCACGAGTAAGACATCTAAGTTTAATTTACTTGTTTACATGTAAAAGTTAACACGATTTTGTTTGTGTAATGCTCTTCGTTGTGAGTCATGTTTTGTATAATTGGTAAACTGTAAGAGATAGAAGAAAACTTACAACAGAAGTAATGCAAATTACGTTAAAGCACACAATTTATGTTAAATAATTGCTGTAACATTAACTAATCCCGAGATATAAGGTAAGCGTGGGCCACTTGGATTCGTTTTTCAAAATCTGTTCCCTAGGTGACGATAGTGTGAAGAAGTTAACTACGTGAGACAGTTGACTGTGTAATACGATTGTGTTTTGTTTACATGACAAATCGAGCTTCTTTTACGGAAACGAGGTATGTCATTGCTCCATGTCTGGTATTTTGTTATTTTTTAACTTCGTTTAAGATAGATTTATAACGAATGTGCATTGAAATTGCTCCAGAAACTTGTACAGTAAGTAAATACAGACTTTCTTACATCCATAATCCTCCTTGTTGTTATGATAGTTACTTAATCAGTGCTGCCAACGGACAAAAATAAATATCACTACAACAACGTTAAGTCATATGGCACGATGAATGAAACGATGCTCAAATGTTACCAGGAAATCTGTGTGGACTGACGCTGTGAGAAAGAAGCAATTCATATGTGAGATATATAAAGATATGAATATACAAGTGTAGAAATGTGTTATTTTGTTGTCATTATTACATTATGTAGTGAAATTGAATGTTCCATCGCTATTCGTCCGCTATGACAATTCTATTGCGGGCGATTAGTTTCCGCTCGGAATAAAAATGTGAAGGAAGTATACAGAAAATTCTTCAGTGTAAAATATAATCTAGAATATTCAGACTTCAATATAAGGTAAACGCTTTTATATTTACGTGACAAATAGTGCTTTAGTGAAACATTTACAATATATTCATTCAATTGACCCGCGCTTATATTTCTTTCATACTTATTGGTTTCAATTGTTAAATACTGACGCCATTCTGAAGTGGTAAGGCGATGTTCTTCTTTCTCGTAGTTCTGCAAAGACAACTCTCAAACTGCTCACAAACCGACATAGTTTTTAAAATCTCTCTCCGACCTCTTGTTGTGTAGTTACAACGTAATGTAGAATGAAAGTTTATTCACAAGAAATAAAAAGAATGATATTTTGTAAGAAGAGATTTTTTGGATGGAGAAATCAGCACATCACAGATTTAGTTTGATGAAAAGAAGCAGACAACATTCCTGAAACTGGTCCAAGCGAGACCACGTGGTGAAGCGGGTCAGGTTGAGGTACACTGGTTCAATTCCGGCTTGTAGCAGGTTTTGATTCGCATTTCTCTGTAATAGTAACAAGAAATCTGACGTGACATCAAATGCCCGTTTACGTACTGATAGCCAATACGTACGCAATACAGGGACAAATAAACTATTTTTGTACGCATATCCAGAGTATATGTAAAAGTCGCAAGTTTAAGGTAACACAATTTAATGACAATTTTAAAGAGTATTCTGATATTAAAATAATATGAATTTAAAACTTTAAGAGAACACAATTTTAGACGCATTAACAGAAGTTTTAAATTTGACTATGCATGCTTACTCATTGACAAGCCCAAATTATTTTCTAGCATTCCTTCGTATTCAAAATGCTTCATGCTAAGCAGTCTTTTACTATTTTTTGTAAAAATATTTACACTGCCTATTACATTATATTAAATAAAACCAACAACTATTAAAAGTTTGACGTGTACTCTACACATTCTGTCACTGCTATTCTTAAAACACTCTTTGACTTCATGTTATTCGAAGTAGACTTTGTAGAAATTGTTTTATCACAGTTTTCATGTAGTTACAATGGAAATGGGAGAACACAGTAGACCTAAGTGATAGTCAAATGTTTAAAAGATAGTCGCTACGTCCAGGAAAGAAAAAGATGAACAACGATTTCCCATTTGAAAACAAGTATAATCATTGAAAAATTCAAAAAATAACAAAGACTATATCGAAAATAGCTCACTCCACAAAATATGTATTAGATATACATTTTATGTTTAAACATGACCTGAATGTTTGGTATAGTAATACCTTGTCTATCTCTTACAGTGTACTAGTTATACAAAAGTTATTAAGTTGAAGAGGACTTTTGAGAAAATTCCCAGAAAATTTGAAATATATATTTTATTTGTCATGAAAAAATCTTAGACATAATGTATTTGTAAAAGAATTTTATACGACTTCGGTTTTATAAGTTGTCGTGTGATGTTGTCAAGAATTTGTAATAAGCAATTTTGAATTTTAATTTTGTTTGATAATTTTCCCGTTGTGAGATGTTGGGAATATTTTTTACTATCTTAAGAATTTAATGAACAATTTAACTTTCTTTCCCCAGGTTCCATCTACGTCGTCGGTGAACAGCAGATATTATCTCCGGATCGTGGTCTCGGATTGGTGCATTATTTTATTTCCAAATTACTTAAGCAAGAATACTGTCCTCCACAGGAGTCAAAGTCTCCGGAGCCTCAGACGCAGGGGGTTGGCGAAGGTTCCCAGACCCTCCCTGGACAGGTTTATGACACCCCCTGTCAGTACAGTTACAGACCATTCAAAAACATTCTGACGTCTTCTACTTTTGGGAATGAATCTTCTCGGTTTTAGTGTACAGAGTGAAGAGGGCGCTTTTTAACGGTTCTTCTCCTTGTGTAGTATGCTTTCTCTGTCACACACATTAGCAGTCCTTGTCCCACTGTGTAAGGGGGCACATTCCTTTCAGGGACTTACTTTGCGTTGCTGGACAGTACTAAAACTTCTTTTAATTAAACAGCACAAATTATAAATCGAAAACACTTAGCAGAATTTATCTAAAACAACATTATCATTTGGCTTCCGTCCTATACGTTCAACAACTTATCAAAGGGTTACCGAAAATATTATAAAAGAATTTGAAAAAATACAATATACCGCTGCCATTTTTCTAGATATAGCTCAAGCTTTCGATACTGTAAAGCACACTGGTTTATTGCTAAAAACTACAAAGAATTGGACTTCCTGATTATCTCATCAGAATAATTAAAAGTTTTATTTCACAGCGTTAACTTTTTAGTGCGAGTAGACAATTACAAATTCGATCTTCGACCAATACACGTCCATTCACACAAGAGCCAGGCCATCAGCTTCTCTGGAAGACGAATAGCGGACCTTCCACCAATTCGCCTAGCTGCTGAGGACGTCCATTGGAAAACTTACGTTAAGTATCTTGGTGTTCTACTCGACATCAAATTGACGTGGAGAGACCACATTGCATATGTGGCTAATAAAGTTAACAAAAGAATGGGCATGCTCTACCCTCTCTATAACCGACGATCGGTGATGTCTTTGCCTACAAAACTGCTCCTGTATAAGCAAGTACTTCGACCAGCCATCACATACGCCAGTGAAATAACAGACAGGCTAGCAAAAGAAGCTTCTGCAGGAGAGAATTCCCAAATGTAATATTAAATCAGAAATAACAGTGTCATCGCTAGAAGAATGGCAAACCAGATGGACTAGCATCACAAAAGGAGCTGTCACGAAATCATACTTCCCTTCAGTTCAAGACAGATTAAGAATAAAACTTACAGCAACACCAAAAATGACAGCCATGGTCACAGGACACGGAAAAACATCGATTTAATATAATAAACGATCCGACTTGTACATGCAACAGAGCAGAGTAGACAGTCCATCATCTAATTTATGAATGTGCTAATACAGAACGACAAAGGTCTATTCTCATCCGAGAAATATCATTAGAAGGAGGTACATGACCAGTTAATAATCAAAATATCTTAGAAGCTTTAACAAATTCATTAAATCCCTGAACATTAAAAATAAAGTTATAACTAGTAGGATACTTAGTTAAGATATACTTGTACAATGATTGTAAAAAGAACAAAAACTTATTGTAATTTTCTAAAACAAATTGGAATGATCCAAAATGTAAAAACATTACGTAAATAATACATGTAATATTAGCAAGGTAACGGGGCATGTAGCTATATATTAAATAAAAAAAATTGGAAGTAGCAGCCAAGTCTCACCTACACCGCCTTGAAATTCTACAATCCCGATACCTCCGCATTGCTACAGACTCCCCTTGGTACATCCCCAATCTAGTTATCCGACGAGACCTACGTATCCCCACAATAACAGACTACATCCATACCCTTTCACGTTCCTTGTATTAAAATCTCTTCCACAACTTGAACTCCCTCATCCGCCGTCTAGGTGAGTACGACATCGATCCTGGAGAGCGCTACAAACGCCCGAGGCACATAAAATAACACATCACATGGCTTATATATTACTCCAACCTCATCTTCAGCCGCATATTATCCTTCCTTACAAAATACTCCACTGCCAGTAGAGGACCTAGCTCTGATCTGCCTTGAGACCGAAGGTCTGACATTCACATCTTCAATGTCCAGTCGTGATGTGTCATGTGTCGAAGCAGCAGAAGTTCAAGGACCTAATCTGGCACCACCAAGTGTCATGCACGACCTTCCAAATACAAATCCCATACCCACAGCTATGTATACCGATGACACCGTTATTTTCTATTCGTATCCAGAGTTAAGTACTCAATCAAGAGGCTACAAATATCATTAAATATGTCATCTAAGTGATTCAAAACGTGGCGAGTTAAATACCAATAAAACCGAAACGAAAGTATTCTCCTTAAGATCCTAACAAAATCCACCCCATTGGATCTGCAGGGAAAACAGTTAACATGACAGCTTCCAGAAACATCAGTCAAATATTTAGGTGTAATGCTAAATTAACTGGAATTCTTATAAATCTTACATTTCCATAATAGCCACTTCTGTGTCCTTTGCTACAGAAGAAGTCACAGACTGGCAAATAAAATGTATTAAGATCAACAGCTTCCAACCTTGTGGCACGAACATTTTCAAGGAAACACCCCCACCCCAAACTACCCCCTATACACAATTTATGTCAAATACATTCTTGTGTGGAATGGAACACTTCGCATATACTCTTTCTGATATTTCTATTAAATTTTTTTTTTGGTTCAGCGGACCACAAAACATGTATTTTCAATGTAATCTGTAAAGCAAATGTTTGAGGGGAATGCAATTCGTGCTCTAGTTTGTACAAATAAAACGGAGTCCAAAACAAGAGGTTGGCAGGCTTGGAAATGACTGAAGAGAACTGCAAAGTCTGCACCTAGTAGCTACGAAGGAACCTTAGTAAAAACCCAGACATCAATATCCAGTCAATGTTCCAGCTTCACTTCCTGCGTCACTCCCTTCATACTGACTGGAAACTTTACTATTGTGATGGTATAACTTGGCGGATTTATTAACGTTTGTTTAAGTTTATAAATAATTATCACTATATTGAAATAACTGGCTCTGCCATTTGCAGTTGGAGCAATGTAATGCTCTAATTTTTTTAAATGGAAATATATACGCATATCTATGTATATATACTTTTCCTTATTTAACCGTTTTTACTGTTTCCGTTATTTTCCTATCTGTTTTCTTTTGTTCCACACATATACACTATATACATAAACACCCATGCCCAAGGTGCGACTCGAACCCGCGACCCTCTACGCGGTGGAACGCTAGAGACATATACTCTAACGACCATGGCTACGAGGCCCAGCAAATGAAACAAATGAGTCGTTTTCAACGTTCAGTTGCTAATTATGAGGATTAAACGAGGAAGCTTGAGGCAATGTATCAATTGGCACTTTCTAGCAATAATCACTAGACACACTTTTGGTTAGGGTTACTGTAAAAACACAATCTTGCTATGCAACAATCCCATTACAACTAAAAATACAGTATTTCGAGACATTACAATGGCGACACTGGAAAGTTTTAAAAACTAAAACTGGCACTGGTTTTAAAATTTTTAGAATAACTTTTTTAATATTCCAGGTTAACACGAATGCATTTTTGCATTTAATGAAACTAATGCTTAAAGCAATGATGTCACTAAGCCATTTCACAAAACTGCTGTATCTCATGGTTAAAAATTCAGTTCATACTGTGACTTTGTGCGTTCGCGAAATTAAAAGTCCAATTGCACAAACTCAAAATGTTCTTTATTTCCACCGACGTACCGTTGAACACTTGCCAATTACACAGAATTACGTAATGCACACAATTACGATTCACCAGTTCGTCCGCTACAGTTCCACTGCACGCTCACAGTTACGTACACTCTTCCGATGCACGTACACAGTCTTCTCGTCCGTTCACTAGCTCGTCAAGCACTGACTTTCCTCCAGCCCGACGCGTTGCTTATATAGGACCAACTGGCCAATCTAGAAGGTTCCGGATTAGATGGAATATCCCGTAAGTTCAAGAACTCAGGGGGAGCGGAAAGAGACGGCACAGTGATGTTTTTCCAGCCACCCCTCGTTACCGCTATAAGACAAATGAGTGGGCGTGTCCGAACGCCTCCGTCTCCTGCTGCTGCTGCCGGCCGGTTCTATAGGGAGTTCCAACGTTCGGGTGACAATACATTTTATTTTAACGTTTGTGTCTAAAAGGAAATCTCAGGGTGCTACTAGGTCAGGGCTGATCTATCGACCAGTTATTGATTTTACTATTTGGATGTATTTTACATGAAATTTGTCAAACATTTGCACTAAACAGACATTAGTGTATCGCTGTCAGTAACTGTAGGTCTATCTTTCAATGCTATTGTTGCAATTTTGTCCATTTTAGAGCAATTTTTTAGCAGCACTACGAGTTGGTTTGTACTCTTAGAGATTCTGTTCGAAAGACCCTTTGAGCTGACTGACTATTGTTTTGAGGATTATAGCAAAACTTCCAAGATCGATCCGAAACAACATTCAGTTTTGAAGTGTTGCCTTGGAATTTTCGCAAAGCTGTTGTATACTAATCAGTACGTTGTTGTTTTTTATCGGGAGTCAGTTTAGTGGTATATATAGACATAAAGTGTAACTGTTGATGTGGAATGTTTTGTATTTGGCTCATGCTAATGCCCAAGATGTCCGTCAAACAGCGACAATATTCCCATCAGTCCTTCCCGAAATTTATCAGTAAGAAAAATCCATTGTTTAGCGAATTCGCAGTAATAGTCATAAATCAATGCCTCCTGTGGGGTTGTTCAGCAAATGTGTTTCTAAGATGATCTTCAAATTGTTTCGGCACTAATGACAAAAGGTGTAAAAAGTTATAGCTCAGAAACATTCTCAACTCAGATTCATTTTGGGTTTAACATAAAATCTTTAAATGATGATAAATTATTAGAACAAATCAACAAACGTGAGGCAATGAACTCACATACCTCCAAATACAAGCATTTACTAAAATGTTTTTATAAGCATGTCATTTTAAAATGCTCATTCTTGCCCTCGTACTAAATAAGAAATCAGCCAATCAAGTTCAATGTCTTGGTTTTACCATAAGTATCATAATACCACAGTCATTTTAGTCTTCTATAGCATCATAATTATTAAGACACCGGTGACACGGACGGTAGAGGACGGTAGTGTATTCTTTTGTTGGAACCTGAGACAGTTGACTGTCTAATATTGCTCCATTTCTGGCATTTTTTATAACGAATGTCCATTGAAATTGCCCCAGAAGCTTGTACAATAAGTAAATACAGACTTTCTTACATCCATAGTCCTCCTTGTTGTTATGATAGTTACTTAATCAGAGCTGCCAACAGGCAAAAATAAATATCACTACAACGAGCCAACCGGATGAAGGTAAGGCGTTAAGTGATATCGGACGGTGAATGAAACGATGCTCAAATGTTACCAGGAAATCTGCGTGGGCTGACGCTGTGGGAAAGACGCAATTCATATGTGAGATACATAAAGATATGAATATAAAAGTGTAGAAATGTGTTATTTTGTTGTCATGATTACATTATGTACTGACATTGAATGTTCCATTGCTATTCGTCCGCTATGACAATCCTATTGCGCGCGATTAGTTTCCGCTCGGAATAAAAATGTAACGGAAGTATACAGAAAATTCCTCATCGAAAAACTTAGCATTTAACATAACCAAAAACGTCCAGGCTTCGATATAAGGTAAAAGCCTTCATATTAACGTGACAAATAGCGCTTTTGTGAAAGATTTTCAAAATACTGAGCCAATTTACCCGCAATGGAGACCCCAAGATGCAATGCCGTAAACTATTGCTTAAATCTAATCATTGTTCTGCTAAAAGGTTATTTTGACAACAGGTTGTGTATGACAGAATCATTTACGTCATACAGACAATGTTCTCAAGTAATTTATGAACAGTGAGAAAGTTTACTTATGATAATGACCTTTATTGTTGGGACAGGAGAAAACTGCCCTTGAGGTAGGTACAACAAAGTTTCTCCAAGCTACGAGGTCGAGTAATGTTTCTTTGTCATTAATTAATTCAGCTTTCAAATTAATGAACCACCTGAAAAAAGTGAAGGAATTAAAATGGAGGTTCATGAACTTCTAAAGAAAGTTTTGGATACTTTCATTGTCCACTTCACGTATTTGTTTTCTCGTATGTCAGTATTACATAGAAGCTCTGAAGATGCCCGTCGGAGATAAGAGTGAAACGTCAGGAGAATTTTCATCCTCTGGACCACGGCCCACAAGCCCGAGAAAGGCATTTTGTTCTTGATGAGCTATACCTTTATCCTGCAGTATAACCTTATTATACAAAGCTATACTAAGTAGATACATAATGTTTAGGATACAGATTTTAAGTTCAAGGCTGTACTTTTCTAGAAACTATAACAGTAAAAAACTCTTGAATAATCGTTAAACTTAACAAATGTCTTCTTTACTCTGAAATTAAAATACAAATGCCTTTCCATTCATGTTAGTACCAGAAGCTTTCCTTTCTCTAGAAGAAGAAAAGGAAGAACAAGAAGCCCAGACCGTTCTACCGGAAGAGGAAGTGTTTGCCAAGAACATATGCAACGCCGAGACTCCCACCGACACTTCTACCCTGAAAGAGACCACCAGATGAAAGATGATATCAAATGATAATGGAGGTGAAATGGAGGGGGAGGAAATTTGGGGAATGTAATTAACCTACCAGCATTCGTCTGGGGTCCCCTAAAAGACCCATTGGTCAGGTAGGTCGGCCGGGAAACGAACCCGGACCTCCCAAGTGCGGGTCACAGACAAAAGCGCCTCAACCATTACCCCCGGTTTTACTTCCCTACTGTTACACAACTGAATATTTCCCATATCCCACACTTTGTTAATTAACCTTATACACACAGTACATGTGAAACAAAACAGCATCTTGCATAAGACTTTTGTTTTACAAATTTGCGTGTCCCTTTCCCACAATTGTACGTTATCTTTTTGTGCCAACAGAACGGTACTCACTTCAACCGAAACCACACAAGATTGAAAGCTGTTGGCTTCATTTAGAGAGAGTATCCTCATCTCCAGCTGACTGTGAATAACCACAAAAACGTCAGGCTGAGTGATCACCACAGCTGCCCTCAAGTGCTACCAACCTGCTAGTTACTGCGTTCTTGTTGAAGCGGAATATGTACATATTTAAATGAAACATTCTGTTAAACAGATATCAGACAGTTAAGGACATCGATGATGTGGGCTAGTGTAATTCCACAGCATCTCTTTAATGTCGTGGTCAGTAATGGACGGAGCTACTTCACTGTTCAGGCTTAGAAATTTTTCACCATTCCATATTTCACTCATTAAAATAATTTATAAGTATAAAGTACAGATGAATAATAAAAAAATAAAGATGGGTGGATTCTCGACACTCGATTCCGTCATTTCTACTTCAAGCGTCAATACAAAATAGAATTAATAAAGAGCTACACGCTTTTCCAAAAAGTCTTCAAAGAGCACAATATTACTTTGGCTCCACAGAACAAATTTAGTGTACAACACATTTTGAAATCACATCATACAAAGGAGATACCCACAGATAAAAAATCAGGTGTGTACTGGATAAACTACAAAGGCTGTGACAACTTTTACATTGGAAAAACAAAAAGGAACTTGAACATTAGGCTTAAAGAGCATTTTAGGAACATCAGGAACAAAGAAATAGATAAATCGGCAGTAGCGTACCATTTTTCGAATGAGAAATCCACTTATTAAAAAGTGCCCAAGGTCCAGCTGCATTAACCACGTGGGAAAACATCTTCATAAAGAAATATGAAAGAAAATTGTTTAATTTTGACACTACCTTTGAAGAAAACCCAAACTTCAAGTTCATCAAGATACCGACAGAGACGCACCTATGACCTCCAAGGAGTTCACCAAACCAACATCCATTAGTCGGACAATAGCTGATGATGTTAGGAAGATCCTAACAAAACGCGTTCTAGGTAAATACTGGCAATAAATGGAGCATTGAGTATTTGTTCGACTCAAAATTATATTAATTTTGTGCTTCATTGTATCATAGTCCTTACACATTGGAACGAAATAGAATGCTGGTAGAACTGTGTAATGTCAATAAAATTAAATAGGTGTACATATTTAATGAGACAAAACTTAAAACCATCAATGTTCTTATTTTTAAACTCTACATTTAAAAACAAAACAGTCCACTTTTATAAGTTTTGTTGGCTGGCCCCTAAGTTCAGTCGGTAGAGCACCTGCCTGCCCTGCTAGGGGTCCCGGGTTCAATTCCCGGCAGTGGGGGTGGGGATTTTTCTCCGATCAAGACAATTCCCCATCTTCCCCAGAGTCTGGAAGTATGAAATAGAGTGTGAACGTGTGTAACATATGAGTCCTGCTGTACTAAATAGTCTTTCAGAGAAAACTGTTGTACGTGGAATACACAAATATTGCTTTAGTTGTGTAAATGTTGAATTTGTTTTGCAGTAATGCAGTACACTAGAAAGAGGAGGTGAGATATGTAGTGAACTGTTAACTGACAGTTGACACACGATTATTTTCTTGTATACAGCTACCACATTCCTGACAATTTCTCGGAATTTGTAATCTTCTACTTGCTCTAATAATTGTAGAATCACCGCCGATGTATCGAAAAAGTATCGAGCCAATTTTCCGAAGTATCGTTCGATGTGGATCTTGAGTATCGAGATATCGCAGTAAATCTCTTTCAGTTTTCACTTAGACGCTGTCTGTGAAGGTCACGCGATGAGATAGCGTGAATACTTGGTGTGTAATTATGTATTTAGCTTTTCTCAGATATTCTTGTTCCCCTCCAAACATAATTTGGTATCCCCACGACTTATTAAGTTGTGTCACGTGAGTAGTGCAGGAATGTGCTCCAACAGTATCGAGGACGGCCAGTCCTTTCTCCCGTTATCTATCATATGTTACACATACCTTATAACAGCTGTTCCAAACACTTGTTAGTCCACGTACTGCAAAACGGCCTCGTCTTCTAATTGTATGGCCATCTCTTGCATTCATGTATTCGCCACAGATAATAGTCTTATTTATTTAACTAAGCGCGTTGGCTTAGGCGATTTCTCCGTGATCCGCATTCGAGAAATCTGGTATCGATTCCCGTGACCGGCCTGCCTGAGCTAGGGTCTTTATTCGGGGGTTTTCCCAGGTCGCCAGGTGAATACTGGGTAAGTAACGGTTGTTGCAATCCAGTCTCTCTGTCTCCTCTCACCTCATCCTTCCTACCGGGGATGTCTCACTTGGGAACATAGGTACAATAGACCAAGTTTGGACCGCACTGAATCACCTCCATAGTGTAGTCCAGTCTAGACCAGTCTCTCTGTCTCCTCTCACCTCATCCTTCCTCCCGGGGATGTCTCACTTGGGGACATAGGTACAATACACCAAGTTTGAACCTCCGTACCAAATCTCCTCCGTAGTGCAGTCCAGTCCAGTCTCTCTGTCTCCTCTCACCTCATCCTTCCTCCCGGGGATGTCTCACTTGGGGACATAGGTACAATAGCCAAGTTTGAACCTCCGTACCAAATCTCCTCGTAGTGTAGTCCAGTCCAGTCTCTCTGTCTCCTCTCACCTCATCCTTCCTCCCGGGGATGTCTCACTTGGGGACATAGGTACAATAGCCAAGTTTGAACCTCCGTACCAAATCTCCTCCGTAGTGCAGTCCAGTCCAGTCTCTCTGTCTCCTCTCACCTCATCCTTCCTCCCGGGGATGTCTCACTTGGGGACATAGGTACAATACACCAAGTTTGAACCTCCGTACCAAATCTCCTCCGTAGTGCAGTCCAGTCCAGTCTCTCTGTCTCCTCTCACCTCATCCTTCCTCCCGGGGATGTCTCACTTGGGGACATAGGTACAATAGCCAAGTTTGAACCTCCGTACCAAATCTCCTCCGTAGTGTAGTCCAGTCCAGTCTCTCTGTCTCCTCTCACCTCATCCTTCCTCCCGGGGATGTCTCACTTGGGAACATAGGTACAATACACCAAGTTTGGACCTCCGTACCAAATCTCCTCGTAGTGTAGTCCAGACCAGCCTCTCTGTCTCCTCTCACCTCATCCTTCCTCCCGGGGATGTCTCACTTGGGGACATAGGTACAATAGCCAAGTTTGGACCTCCGTACCAAATCTCCTCCGTAGTGCAGTCCAGTCCAGTCTCTCTATCTCCTCTCACCTCATCCTTCCTCCCGGGGATGTCTCACTTGGGGACATAGGTACAATAGACCAAGTTTGGACCTCCGTACCAAATCTCCTCGTAGTGTAGTCCAGACCAGCCTCTCTGTCTCCTCTCACCTCATCCTTCCTCCCGGGGATGTCTCACTTGGGGACATAGGTACAATAGCCAAGTTTGGACCTCCGTACCAAATCTCCTCCGTAGTGTAGTCCAGTCCAGTCTCTCTGTCTCCTCTCACCTCATCCTTCCTCCCGGGGATGTCTCACTTGGGAACATAGGTACAATAGACCAAGTTTGAACCTCCGTACCAAATCTCCTCGTAGTGTAGTCCAGACCAGCCTCTCTGTCTCCTCTCACCTCATCCTTCCTCCCGGGGATGTCTCACTTGGGGACATAGGTACAATAGCCAAGTTTGGACCTCCGTACCAAATCTCCTCCGTAGTGCAGTCCAGTCCAGTCTCTCTATCTCCTCTCACCTCATCCTTCCTCCCGGGGATGTCCCACTTGGGAACATAGGTACAATAGCCAAGTTTGAACCTCCGTACCAAATCTCCTCCGTAGTGTAGTCCAGTCCAGTCTCTCTGTCTCCTCTCACCTCATCCTTCCTCCCGGGGATGTCTCACTTGGGGACATAGGTACAATAGCCAAGTTTGAACCTCCGTACCAAATCTCCTCCGTAGTGCAGTCCAGTCCAGTCTCTCTGTCTCCTCTCACCTCATCCTTCCTCCCGGGGATGTCTCACTTGGGGACATAGGTACAATAGCCAAGTTTGAACCTCCGTACCAAATCTCCTCCGTAGTGCAGTCCAGTCCAGTCTCTCTGTCTCCTCTCACCTCATCCTTCCTCCCGGGGATGTCTCACTTGGGAACATAGGTACAATAGACCAAGTTTGGACCTCCGTGCCGAATCCCCTCCGTAGTGTAGTCCAGTCCAGTCTCTCTGTCTCCTCTCACCTCATCCTTCCTCCCGGGGATGTCTCACTTGGGAACATAGGTACAATAGACCAAGTTTGGACCTCCGTGCCGAATCCAGTCCATATGGATTTAAATTGTGAGGGCAGATCTATTATTCTGTTTGCAAATGCACAATTTTATGCGAAGCAGTGATTTTCTTGGACATGACTGGTATCTGCCCAGTTATTTTTTCTATCTAACAGGCACCAAGTTTTTTTGAATGTTTCAACAACAAATGGAATGTTAATCAAAATCAATCTTTTTGGAAAACTTTCACGTAAGGGATACTTTGGGATGAGTTAGTATAGAATTGTAATAAAGTCAAATTGACAAACAGTAACGAAATGCAGCGTTATGAAATATTGTATAGAATACTTGGCTGAAATGAGAAAATATCCACTTCTATACCTAGTACGAATTAGCATATGGTACTGAAAGGAAAAATATGGTGGCTATGAAATAAGCTTCAAATGTGTACAGAACATATGTAATTAATACACATACTTATGCCTCTCTCTCTTCAAAAGCTCTCTATAACTTAACTGGAACTACTCAGCTGCAGAGATATGTTTTAAATTGTGTATATAAACTTGCCGTAAGTTGTAAGGTGTATGCACTGTCAGTAAAGGAAGTGTTTGGCAGAAAGTTGGATATAGATGAAGATCAAGGCCGAAACTGAGTCACGGAGAGAGCTGGTACTGCTCCTTAACGATGAATAATAACGGAGTGCCGGCCTTTCCTCCTCTTCAGACACAACTAGAGACCATCCCAGCTGTTTAAACCAACTCCTTTAGCAGGAATTTGAGCAATAATACTTAATACACTCATAGTAACCCAAGGAAAGTTAGAGCCAGACTGAAAAATGCTGTATGTACTTTAAAGCCCGGGCTTTACAGTAAACCACTAGGAGTTCTCATAAACACATGACACAACTACCTTAATGACGACTTACTATGCTGTAAGTACTCTAAGGCCCGGGCTTTACAGTAAACCACTAGGAGTTCTCATAAACACACGAGACAACTACCTTAATGGCGACTTACTATGCTGTAAGAACTTTAAGGCCCGGGTTTTATAGTAAACCACTAGGAGTTCTTATAAACACATGAGACAACTACCTTAATGACGACTTACTATGCTGTAAGTACTTTAAGGTCCGGGCTTTATAGTAAACCACTAGGAGTTCCCATAAACACATGGGACAACTACCTTAATGACGACTTACTATGCTGTAAGTACTTTAAGGCCCGGGTTTTATAGTAAACCACTAGGAGTTCTCATAAACACATGAGACAACTACCTTAATGACGACTTACTATGCTGTAAGTACTTTAAGGTCCGGGCTTTATAGTTCGGACCACTATTAGGTCAATTAATGGCAATTAATTGTTCTTTCACAGTAGTCGTGTGTAGGATAAAGTATGGAAAGATGCAGTCAGTCTGAAAAATGCGCCCACGGGGTGCATCCTCATAATTTTGAAGGTCCTTCTCAAAATAGTCTCCGCAGAATCAGATGCACTTGTCCAAGCGTTTCTGCCAGTCTTCAAAGACATGCTGGAAACCATTTTTTGAGGGATCCTTCAAAATCGCCTTCGCAGCCTTCACCACTGCTTCTGATGTTGGATAATGTCTCCCATGAAGGCGTTTGTTCAAGTTAGGGAATAGAAAAAAGTCACCTGGGGCTAAATCCGGACTATAGGGAGGGTGAGGGATGCACTTTACGTTGATTTTTGCAAGATATTCAGCAAAAACATTGGCAATATGCGGCGGCGCATTATCGTGGTGCACCATTCAGCCTGCTTCACGGAAATGTGGTCTTTTGCGCATAATATGGACTTGCAATGTTTTCAGGACATCCCTGTAGTATTGTCCAGTTACTGATGTGTGTGCAGGTACAACATGCCGATAAACCATTCCATGAATATCAAAGAATGAGATGACCATAACTTTCCCAGCAGAAGCAACCACTTTTGCTTTTTGGGGGTTGGTGATGAAGGAGATTTCCACACTGAGCTTTGCTGTTTGCTCTCAGGATCAAAATGATGTAGCCATGTTTCATCAGCAGTGATTACGTTTGAAAGAAACTCCGGATCTTCCTCTAACATCAACTTTAACTGCATGTTACCTCCATTAGAGCGGTAGGCGATACTGAACATGTCTGAACTTGCCTAGTTCTCACAGGCGGGAACCAGGAGTACCAACAATGAAACTGTTACGGCGTGTTTGTTTCACATTAAGCTAACAGAATATAATAAGGTTTAATTTTAGTTCGAAAAATTATGATCATTGTTTATTGAACAGGCGTCGTAATAAGAAAAATACTGTATTTATCCGGTTTTTCCTTTTTCTTGATAGGTCTCAGCAGATATACATTTCTGGTGAGATTTCGGTATTGAGTTCGTTTGGTACAACAACACGCTTCCTCTACCTAATAAGGTATACGGTAGGGAAATAAAGTTCTGGGCCCTTTAATGTCTTTCCCTCATTAGCATATTTAAGGAGAGTTCCGCTGTCCCCCAGGAGTTCGACCTTGGCATCAGTGGGACACACAAAATGATACTCGACTTTCTCCAAGACCTTTCCACAAATGAACTAATGTTGAAACGTACCTACCAGTTGCTTCACCATAAACAATAATTACTGAGAAAGTTTAGTGTAAACACAAAACAAAACAATAACGTGAAGGCCGGGTCGAGTACAGGACTGAGTAGCTTTGTCACTTTATTCAGGAAAACATGCGCTAGCTTTAAAAGTAAGTACGCTGTGATCCATATAAACCTGAACCATTTCAATAGGCTATAACTTTTGAACCAATAATAGGACACGCGTGCAACATTGGGAGAATATAATACACAATTGGGAGATTACATTACACTATTTACATCTCAGAGAAAATGTTGGAAGTGCCCTCCAACAGCATCTATACATGTTTGTACTCGTCTCACTATATTCTCTCAAGAGTATCCTCGCCAATGTTACTTATTTCGGTTCGAATGGATTCCTTGAGAACATCAATTGTCCGTGGCCTATTCTTGTACACGCTATTTTTTAGATACACATACAAGAAAAAATCCGGTGAGGTTAAGTCTGGGGATCTGGGGGCCACAAACCTTTTGAGATTATTCGATTATCAAAAAAACGGCTTACAAGTTCCATGGTGTCATTAGATGTATGGCACGTTGCTCCATCTTGCTGGAAATCACGTCTCAATTTGATATCATCCCCGTGAGGAATGATAAAGAGAGAGGAGACAGAGGGAGTGGACTGGACTACACTACGGAGGGGATTCGCACGGAGGTCCAAACTTGGTCTATTGTACCTATGTCCCCAAGTGAGTCATCCCCGGGAGGAAGGATGAGGTGAGAGGAGACAGAGAGACTGGACTACACTACGGAGGGGATTCGCACGGAGGTCCAAACTTGGTCTATTGTACCTATGTCCCCAAGTGAGACATCCCCGGGAGGAAGGATGAGGTGAGAGGAGACATAGGGACTAGAGTGGACTACACTACGGAGGGGATTCGGTACGGAGGTCCAAACTTGGTCTATTGTACCTATGTCCCCAAGTGAGACATCCCCGGGAGGAAGGATGAGGTGAGAGGAGACATAGGGACTAGACTGGACTACAATACGGAGGGGATTCGGTACGGAGGTCCAAACTTGGTCTATTGTACCTATGTCCCCAAGTGGGACATCCCCGGGAGTAAGGATGAGGTGAGAGGAGACATAGGGACTAGACTGGACTACAATACGGAGGGGATTCGGTACGGAGGTCCAAACTTGGTCTATTGTACCTATGTCCCCAAGTGAGACATCCCCGGGAGTAAGGATGAGGTGAGAGGAGACATAGGGACTAGACTGGACTACACTACGGAGGGGATTCGGTACGGAGGTCCAAACTTGGTCTATTGTACCTATGTCCCCAAGTGGGACATCCCCGGGAGTAAGGATGAGGTGAGAGGAGACATAGGGACTAGACTGGACTACAATACGGAGGGGATTCGGTACGGAGGTCCAAACTTGGTCTATTGTACCTATGTCCCCAAGTGGGACATCCCCGGGAGGAAGGATGAGGTGAGAGGAGACAGAGAGACTGGACTGGACTACACTACGGAGGGGATTTGGTACGGAGGTACAAACTTGGTCTATTGTACCTATGTCCCCAAGTGGGACATCCCCGGGAGGAAGGATGAGGTGAGAGGAGACATAGGGACTAGACTGGACTACAATACGGAGGGGATTCGGTACGGAGGTCCAAACTTGGTCAATTGTACCTATGTCCCCAAGTGAGACATCCCCGGGAGAAAGGATGAGGTGAGAGGAGACAGAGAGACTGGATTGGACTTACACTATGGAGGAGATTTGGTACGGAGGTCCAAACTTGGTCTATTGTACCTATGTCCTCAAGTGGGACATCCCCGGGAGAAAGGATGAGGTTAGAGGAGACAGAGAGACTGGATTGGACTTACACTACGGAGGAGATTTGGTACGGAGGTACAAACTTGGTCTATTGTACCTATGTCCCGAAGTGAGACATCCCCGGGAGGAAGGATGAGTTGAGAGGAGACAGAGCGACTGGACTGGACTACACTACGGAGGGGATTCGGTACGGAGGTCCAAACTTGGTCTATTGTACCTATATCCCCAAGTGGGACATCCTCGGGAGGAAGGATGAGGTGAGAGGAGATAGAGTGCGGCGACCCAAGGAGTCACGACAGTGCAGAAGGCCGGGCCAGTGCTATTTACCAGTTGTGAACTACGCGGCAGGCCAATACAACTGGTATCTCCCCTTACTGTGATTCTGAAATAGTCCACTGAATTGGCTCGGAGAATGGAGGCAGTCCTACCGGAGGAGGAAATGTTTACCAAGGACATATCATCCTGCCGTGCAACACCGAGACACCTGCCGATACTTCTATCCTGAAAGAGAACACCAATGAGAGATGATGTGGAACAGAGGAACAGGAAGTTCGGGAGATGTAATTAAGCTAGCCAGCATTCGCCAGGTGTCCCGGGAAAACTTCGGAAGAGCCTATGGGTTAGAAAGTTCGGCCACGGGAATCGATCCCGGACGTGCCGAATGTGGTACACAGTCGAAACCGTCTGAGCCATATCGCTCAGGACAGGCACATACAGACAAATCTCTTACCAGAATGCTGTTTGTCGGAAGCGGAGTCTTATCTACATTTGACGTACACTAAGTAAACTAAGTCCCGGTTACTTTGTTTAGGTCGTCAAAGCGAAAGTTAGTTTTCTCTTGGAGATTTTGTTGTTATCACCTCGAGGGTCTAATTACAGAAATGTCACGAAGGTATCAGTCCCTCTCCCCCCACCCCTCTGTTCCTTATTTCTCTAACATGTTCGAAGTAATCTTTTTCTTTCTTTCACTTGTACATTAACACCTAAGGCGACATCTGCCGCTTTTCCTTTACAACAATTGATGTTCAGTTGTTTACTGAATGTTTAGGTTGCTCTTACAATTCCGGATCGTTTCCGCCCTCTAGAAATATCGACCTGAAGCTCTGCAATAAATAAATAACTTTATGAATCATAAATTTAGTATCGCCAACTTTACGTATAATTTATTACTCTCTCTTGCAGTTCTTTATCGTTACTTTTTCCTTTATATGTAACACTGTTATAGGGAAAGTGCAATATATCCACTATTTGCCTTTTTACCTCATTTATTACGTTTTCTCGCATTTTCTTCAATTTCGTTCATTTTTCTTTTAAGTTTTAGCCATACTTTACTAAATATTTCGCTGCTTTCTTTATATGGTCACTTGATTTTGAGCTAAACATTCCCAATGTCTAACCCTTGGATATTTCTTCCATTTCCGAGGCACTCTTACTCTGGTGAAAAATTCTAAACAACGATTTTACAGCAAATATAATCTTGAAGTATACATAATGAATATTTTAACAAAAGGTTAACTGTTTATGTGTGTGAACAAAATAGAAGTTAAGGAATTTAAGTACTATGTTTTGTCATTTGGACATTTCATGGATAGGGCAGAAAAAATGTTCAAAATATTTACTAAACTCAAAAGACCCTTTACGTGGAAAACTAGAGACATTTCTCATGTTGTTAAAATATCAGAAATGTATGAAAAATAAAATATACATCCTGAATTGTGTGCGAATAGCCTGTAAAAATCTCTTCGTTTACTCCTGTGGATGAAATTCCCTCACACCGACAACGCTGATTCTATGTTCCTGTTAAATGACAGCGTTGTTAACAAACACGCATATACAAACTTGCATTTCATTCTCAGGATTTTTGTATAGTTTAACTGCTAATCTTTAAAATATAGTCAAAATACAGGGGACCCTTAGATATCACAAAAGTAAAACCTTATATTTATGAAGTTAATGTACATATCTCTAAGCAACTTTCTGCAGTTTAAGCAGAAGCGCCGGATGTTAACAAATGAGTGATGTTTCCAGTGCCACGACAATGCTATCCGATAAAGAAAGCAAAACAAAATGGTCACAAATACTTGACAAGATCGAGCAGTCTGTGATCCCTCATTAACTGGACACCATTATGTATTAACAGGTTGGCATTCCACAGTATTTGGCTCACATAGTGCGGCATCAATTGAATCGGCTACTCAACGATCGCTGGTGCAGCCGTGATGGACCCATCCCATGGCCTCCTAATAGCCCTGACTTGACGCCTGCAGATTGTTGTATGGTGTTACATCGAGTGGACGATGTACGCAAAAAGACCAAAGTGTCTAGTCGACCTGCGGAGTGGCATTACAGTGGCCTTTCAGCAAATTACTTTAGAAATGCTGCAAGCCACGTGGCACAACATGGGTACGAGGTATCAACTGTGCACATTCGTAATGACAGTCATGTTGAGTGCTAATATGATGGACACAAAACTGCTGGCTTTCTTACACAAATATATACCATTACCAACCAATAAGGTTGAGTATTTTTCTTTATATACGCTCTCACGTTTCTTACACCTCAAACGCATCACCCTGTATATAGTAAAAATATCGAAGTCATTTACATTATTGGATTGAAATGTTAAATACATTTGTTATTTTTACAGTGTGTCGCTGTTTATTTGTTTCTTGTGATGCCGCATAAGGACTAGCTATTGTTTATACAGGGTGGCGCACGAAACTTCACACATTGAAATTGTGTAATAAATATGTTAATTGCAGCTTGGCGACGTTGGAAGTTTGTAAGGATTAGCTCTAGTTCGTGCATTAGTCAACAGAAGATAAAAGTTGTCAACGTCGTGCATGCGTGACCACTTCAGTTTAGTAATGGCGGACAAAGGCCGGTTGACGCTAGAACAGAAAGTAAAAACTGTTGATTTACGCGGAAACGCAGAGACGCAACAACGTTGACGTTTTCTCGTTCATTTTCGTACGAGGTGGCCCCCTGCAGACAGACAGTGTATAGACTAGCTACACAATCTGAAACTGACGGCTATAGTTTAGATCAAAATCGACGTCATGTCAACGCATTCCATATTCCAAAGAATATTGAGACTCGGAGAGTGGCTGAGACACGAAGTCCCATGAAATCATTAGACTAATCTTGTTCAACGGCGCGCCTAATGAACATATTGTAGAACAACTTTATGCAACAGGTTTACCAGTGGAGACAATGGATCGTACAAGATGGAGCAAACGTTATTCTGCATTTCCTGCACCAACATTTCGGGCTCCGTGTGATGTCCCATCGATATCCAGGACCTTTACAGGGCAGTTCAATATGGCCGCCATGCAGCCCGGATATTAATCCCTGTGATTATTTCTTATGAGGACATTTGAACGAGACAGTGTACCCCAACAAATCACGCACACTAATGCAACTGCAAGTGGCCATCAAATTTTTTCAGGGAATAACGGAAACATGTGTGGTAGAGTGGTCGGAAACGTCACAGTTCGTCTCGAAGAGGTGCAACGTCATCAAGGTGGACATATTGAACATACACATTCTGATGATAAATGTAAAAAAAGAAGAAGATTACCGGCTTTGTTTAGTGTGGTGAAATAATTTCTGCAACGATGAGCTAAGTATAAAAATAGACTTTCATAAAAATATATTGGTATTTAAATTACAACGCTGGTGGGTCGATCTATATTCAGTTAGAGTGTAATTATGTGTAACTTGTTACGGTGCAGTTTTCACTCACTTCTGGCCCTTGGGTAGTCAAACGGGGACAAGGTAGATGGGCTCGAGATTGAACGTCCATTTACGTAAACCATATGCAAATTTTGTTTAGGCAATTACTTGATGGTGGTTCCCTATACACGTATTAAAACAGTAGTCGTACATTTTATCCATTAATAATTATAATCCTTACCTTGAAGCACGTTTTAAAGTGTCTTTGGACCGCATAGTTCAAAAGAGGAAGTCTGATGATAAATATTCAACTTGGCTCATGCGACGTGGCAGCTATGGTTTCAGCCACGGAATGTTCCCAGGTTCTGTCCTAGCTAATGATTAAATAGGTTACAAATGGGATTTATTCAAAATATTCTGTGAAAGGTAAGCGCGGGTGATTCGGCTTTGTGGACGGCTGTGTTCCTTAGGTGACGGTAGTGTTTTGTTTTGTTGGAACCTGAGACAATTGACTGTGTAGTACGGTTGACTTTCTTCATTCTAAGTGACAAATCGAGCTTCTTTTACGGAAACGAGGTATGTCATTGCTCCATTTCTGGCATTTTGTTATTTTTTAAATTCGTTTAAGATAGATTTATAACAAATGTGCATTGAAATTGCTCTAGAAACTTGTACAGTAAGAAAATACAGACTTTCTTACATCCATAAACCTCCTTGTTGTTATGATAGTTACTTAATCAGTGCTGCCAACGGACAAAAATTAATACCACTACAACAGCGGGCTACTACAAGTGATCTGTAGACTGCACTGAATGTTGAGGTAGAAGAATTTCATAATGATGCCTGTCTTACTCCTACATCATGTTCAATATTGCTGCAGAAACAGATAAGTCATTTTAATTAAATGATGAAGCCTGGGACTCAAGTACTTACAACAGTAAGTCGCCACAAACGGTGTATCTCAGATACGAAAGCCCCTAGTGGTTTACCGGGGAAATATATGAGTCAACTGGAGAATTCAATGTCAGGACGGCACATTGGCCATGGTAGCTCAATGGGTTAGAGCGACTGGACGGAAACCAGGAGATGCGTGGTTCAAATCCCGGCCATGGCATTGAATTTTTCATGTTGACTCTATCTATACATAAGTCATTGTTTGCTTAGTAACAAGCTGAGGTTTTACCATATAAAAGCACATCCCTGCAAGCATATTGTGCGATAAACAAACGTGATTCGTCAATATCCAAGACTTGCTAAACCTTATGGATCGATTTCAAATTCCTCAACGTCAAACGCTCTTTACATAAAACAAATTTCGTCACGTTTTACTATCTCTAAAAGGTTTTAACAATGTCAATTTAAATTCCATACATAATGTCCCTGAATCCCCTTATACTTCTTTAAGGGTTGTCCTTAGCTGTACACGGTGCACCGGTTATGTTGGTTGGTTACGTGGGCTTCAAGCAGTAGTGAACAGTTTATGTGACTCTGTGCATACTGTCACAAATGACATTATTGAGCTGCCGCGACAAGCCAAAGCCGGGCGCGTGGGCAGGAGAGAGACAGAGAGATATTTATCGCACAACAATAGAGGGAGCGCTCTGGAATCTCTCTTTGTCTCTCTCTCCTGCCCACGCGCCCGGCTTCGGCTTGTCGCGGCAGCTCAATAATGCCATCGGTAACAATACCTATATTTGTACGTATCACTGATAGAAATCTCTGCACACCGGAAACTCTTCGTTATAAACACTGACCCAACTCAGTCATGTAAACAACTTCCTAACAGGTAATTCTTAGATCTCTTGATTAATTAATTTATAGGCGGAATAAATAACACATAAATAATAAAAGAATAACTTCATCAACCACACACACAAGCATATCATTATTATTATTATTATTATTATTATTATTATTATTATTATTATTATTATTATTATTATTATTATTATTATTATTATTATTATTATTATTATTATTATTATTATTATTATTATTATTATTATTATTATTATTATTATTATTATTATTATTATTATTATTATTATTATTATTATTATTATTATTATTATTATTATTATTATTATTAAACCTTTGTTTGCGAATTGAGCTCATGTAGTACTTGGAGACACTCCATTTTAAATAGAAGCAGGACGTGGCACGTAATGTAATGATAAAACAAAATGTCGCCGTCATTTGGATTGTCTGTACAAAGTGAACACAACTCGAAGACGTCACGTTTAAGATATTTTTTATATTTTAAATTTTCTGCCAGTGGTTGGTGAAAATCTCTTAATTATGAATGAATTTTGTATAACTGGTGAACCATTTTTGGGTGATAATTATTTGTCTATATGTTTAAAGTGTAAAATTTATTTCAAAATACCTTTTGTGGCATAAACCATTTGTAATATATTTGTTGTTATTCTTAGAATCCTTCAATATTGAGTCATTTTCTTAACTGCTGTCATCTTTATGTTTTTCCCTGATGGGAGTAGGTGCACAGCAAATATTTGATTATCACTTCTACAACGAAATGTGTAAATGAAACTATTTGTGTAAAAAGATGCAGTAAAGATAAAGAATTCTTTACCATTTGCTGTTCCGACCAAAGTGCTTGAGGTCGATGGACTGGACTATATGCCCTGGTGCGCATGTATGTTGCTGACAGCAGGTACTAAATTTTCACATCAACTTCTTCCATAATTACACTGTACTAGCCTATTGTTACATAAGACGAAGTGCTTGAGCACTCACCAAAAACCAGGGTCGTTTCTCTTTGATTTTTCCAGAAACTGCCTGGTCATACATTGACGCCAGCCCTGGGTTGCGTGTTTCGTTTGTTTTGTTACAATGTTTATTGTTTGGTTAGTAGCGAGGCGACCAGCTGTGAAGTACGCCAATGAAGGACGTCAGGGGAAGGTCATCTATCAACACATTCAAGTGGTGTGGTCCGAGGTGCTAATAACTTAGTGGATCTGTCAAGAAACGTCGGGAGCGTTTCTGCTTTGTAACGGAAGGCTGAGTCCGTTAAGGGGTTAACCGGGCGTTTTTGGTATTTAAGTTTGGTGTATTCACGTCTATATCTACGCCGGAGCCTGCACATGTTAGTTATGTTTTATTTAGTTTATATGGTTTATTCCTTTATTATTATTATTATTATTATTATTATTATTATTATTATTATTATTATTATTATTATTATTATTATTATTATTATTATTATTATTATTATTATTATTATTATTATTATTATTATTATTATTATTATTATTATTATTATTATTATTATTATTATTATTATTATTATTATTATTATTATTATTATTATTATTATTATTATTATTATTATTATTATTATTATTATTATTATTATTATTATTATTATTAAACCTTTGTTTGCGAATTGAGCTCATGTAGTACTTGGAGACACTCCATTTTAAATAGAAGCAGGACGTGGCACGTAATGTAATGATAAAACAAAATGTCGCCGTCATTTGGATTGTCTGTACAAAGTGAACACAACTCGAAGACGTCACGTTTAAGATATTTTTTATATTTTAAATTTTCTGCCAGTGGTTGGTGAAAATCTCTTAATTATGAATGAATTTTGTATAACTGGTGAACCATTTTTGGGTGATAATTATTTGTCTATATGTTTAAAGTGTAAAATTTATTTCAAAATACCTTTTGTGGCATAAACCATTTGTAATATATTTGTTGTTATTCTTAGAATCCTTCAATATTGAGTCATTTTCTTAACTGCTGTCATCTTTATGTTTTTCCCTGATGGGAGTAGGTGCACAGCAAATATTTGATTATCACTTCTACAACGAAATGTGTAAATGAAACTATTTGTGTAAAAAGATGCAGTAAAGATAAAGAATTCTTTACCATTTGCTGTTCCGACCAAAGTGCTTGAGGTCGATGGACTGGACTATATGCCCTGGTGCGCATGTATGTTGCTGACAGCAGGTACTAAATTTTCACATCAACTTCTTCCATAATTACACTGTACTAGCCTATTGTTACATAAGACGAAGTGCTTGAGCACTCACCAAAAACCAGGGTCGTTTCTCTTTGATTTTTCCAGAAACTGCCTGGTCATACATTGACGCCAGCCCTGGGTTGCGTGTTTCGTTTGTTTTGTTACAATGTTTATTGTTTGGTTAGTAGCGAGGCGACCAGCTGTGAAGTACGCCAATGAAGGACGTCAGGGGAAGGTCATCTATCAACACATTCAAGTGGTGTGGTCCGAGGTGCTAATAACTTAGTGGATCTGTCAAGAAACGTCGGGAGCGTTTCTGCTTTGTAACGGAAGGCTGAGTCCGTTAAGGGGTTAACCGGGCGTTTTTGGTATTTAAGTTTGGTGTATTCACGTCTATATCTACGCCGGAGCCTGCACATGTTAGTTATGTTTTATTTAGTTTATATGGTTTATTCCTTTATTATTATTATTATTATTATTATTATTATTATTATTATTATTATTATTATTATTATTATTATTATTATTATTATTATTATTATTATTATTATTATTATTATTATTATTATTATTATTATTATTATTATTATTATTATTATTATTATTATTATTATTATTATTATTATTATTATTATTATTATTATTATAATTATTAAACCTTTGTTTGCGAATTGAGCTCATGTAGTACTTGGAGACACTCCATTTTAAATAGAAGCAGGACGTGGCACGTAATGTAATGATAAAACAAAATGTCGCCGTCATTTGGATTGTCTGTACAAAGTGAACACAACTCGAAGACGTCACGTTTAAGATATTTTTTATATTTTAAATTTTCTGCCAGTGGTTGGTGAAAATCTCTTAATTATGAATGAATTTTGTATAACTGGTGAACCATTTTTGGGTGATAATTATTTGTCTATATGTTTAAAGTGTAAAATTTATTTCAAAATACCTTTTGTGGCATAAACCATTTGTAATATATTTGTTGTTATTCTTAGAATCCTTCAATATTGAGTCATTTTCTTAACTGCTGTCATCTTTATGTTTTTCCCTGATGGGAGTAGGTGCACAGCAAATATTTGATTATCACTTCTACAACGAAATGTGTAAATGAAACTATTTGTGTAAAAAGATGCAGTAAAGATAAAGAATTCTTTACCATTTGCTGTTCCGACCAAAGTGCTTGAGGTCGATGGACTGGACTATATGCCCTGGTGCGCATGTATGTTGCTGACAGCAGGTACTAAATTTTCACATCAACTTCTTCCATAATTACACTGTACTAGCCTATTGTTACATAAGACGAAGTGCTTGAGCACTCACCAAAAACCAGGGTCGTTTCTCTTTGATTTTTCCAGAAACTGCCTGGTCATACATTGACGCCAGCCCTGGGTTGCGTGTTTCGTTTGTTTTGTTACAATGTTTATTGTTTGGTTAGTAGCGAGGCGACCAGCTGTGAAGTACGCCAATGAAGGACGTCAGGGGAAGGTCATCTATCAACACATTCAAGTGGTGTGGTCCGAGGTGCTAATAACTTAGTGGATCTGTCAAGAAACGTCGGGAGCGTTTCTGCTTTGTAACGGAAGGCTGAGTCCGTTAAGGGGTTAACCGGGCGTTTTTGGTATTTAAGTTTGGTGTATTCACGTCTATATCTACGCCGGAGCCTGCACATGTTAGTTATGTTTTATTTAGTTTATATGGTTTATTCCTTTATTATTATTATTATTATTATTATTATTATTATTATTATTATTATTATTATTATTATTATTATTATTATTATTATTATTATTATTATTATTATTATTATTATTATTATTATTATTATTATTATTATTATTATTATTATTATTATTATTATTATTATTATTATTATTATTATTATTATTATTATTATTATTAAACCTTTGTTTGCGAATTGAGCTCATGTAGTACTTGGAGACACTCCATTTTAAATAGAAGCAGGACGTGGCACGTAATGTAATGATAAAACAAAATGTCGCCGTCATTTGGATTGTCTGTACAAAGTGAACACAACTCGAAGACGTCACGTTTAAGATATTTTTTATATTTTAAATTTTCTGCCAGTGGTTGGTGAAAATCTCTTAATTATGAATGAATTTTGTATAACTGGTGAACCATTTTTGGGTGATAATTATTTGTCTATATGTTTAAAGTGTAAAATTTATTTCAAAATACCTTTTGTGGCATAAACCATTTGTAATATATTTGTTGTTATTCTTAGAATCCTTCAATATTGAGTCATTTTCTTAACTGCTGTCATCTTTATGTTTTTCCCTGATGGGAGTAGGTGCACAGCAAATATTTGATTATCACTTCTACAACGAAATGTGTAAATGAAACTATTTGTGTAAAAAGATGCAGTAAAGATAAAGAATTCTTTACCATTTGCTGTTCCGACCAAAGTGCTTGAGGTCGATGGACTGGACTATATGCCCTGGTGCGCATGTATGTTGCTGACAGCAGGTACTAAATTTTCACATCAACTTCTTCCATAATTACACTGTACTAGCCTATTGTTACATAAGACGAAGTGCTTGAGCACTCACCAAAAACCAGGGTCGTTTCTCTTTGATTTTTCCAGAAACTGCCTGGTCATACATTGACGCCAGCCCTGGGTTGCGTGTTTCGTTTGTTTTGTTACAATGTTTATTGTTTGGTTAGTAGCGAGGCGACCAGCTGTGAAGTACGCCAATGAAGGACGTCAGGGGAAGGTCATCTATCAACACATTCAAGTGGTGTGGTCCGAGGTGCTAATAACTTAGTGGATCTGTCAAGAAACGTCGGGAGCGTTTCTGCTTTGTAACGGAAGGCTGAGTCCGTTAAGATGTTAACCGGCGTTTTTGGTATTTAAGTTTGGTGTATGAATGTCTACTTCTTACGCCGGAGCCTGCACATGTTATGTTTTATTTAGTCTATATGGTTTATTCCTTTATTATTAAACAGCGAAATACAGTCAATAAGATTTTCCAGATAAACGTTAAATTTTGCAAGCACCGAACATTTTTATTAATATTTGGTTCAATTAACTATTTTATTATACGTATCTAAATTAATACGTAACATTTTCCTGGTTCGTTATGTGGCAAATGCTTACGTTGTATTAAAATGGCGTCTGTAAACTGCAGCATGCGCACTAGGCATGTTGGGTGAAGCCTCAGTATTTCCAGATTGTTGCCCAAGTGTTAACAATACAAGTCCATTGTTTCCCAGTTGATGAGGAAGTAGGCCGAAATACTGAGTGGCAATCCAAATTACACAACAGTTTTTATCATTGCAAATCCTAAATGAAGTTAGTACTTTCTTATTCATGTTTCTGATACAATATCAGGAAAAAATTAAAGAATCAAAGGAAAGCGGGCGATTTTTTTTTTTTAACTAGTGCAAAGAATGTGAACTTTGTTTTTACTTGGATTTAGTACTGGAACCAGTCTTGATCAATTGTACATATGTCCTCAAGTGGGGCATCCCGGCACTCTCGACAGTGTAAAGGGCAAGTTCCCTACATTTTACCAGTTGGAAATTCCCTTGAAGGACAGTACCACCGGCGTCCTACCCACAGAGGTCCTGAAACGGCCCACTAGATCGGCCCGAAGACTGTCCTACCGAAGGAGGAAGTGTTTATCAAGAGCATAGCATCCTGCCGTGCAACGCCGAGACATGTGCTGACACTTCTACCCTAAAAGAGACCACCAGATGTGAAAAGATAGTGGAGATGAAACGGAGGGTCAGGATATTCAGGGAATGTAATTAACCTACCCAGCATTCGACTGGCGACCCGGGAAAACCCCCGAGAAAACCATAGGTCAGGTAGATCGGCCCAGATCTCTCGAATAGGGGTCTGAGGTGAAACCGCCAGAGCCATATGCTCGGTAAGTACTCTAACGGATTGTGCTTGTTTGTGTAGTTCTTCCATTTATTGCTAACTTATATTAAATAAATAGGTACCCCGTAGGGAGGGGATCCGCCCCTTCAGCTGCTGTGGTACGAGGGCTGAGGACCCATAGCACTCGTGATACCTCTGCTGTTACTAGAGGTACCTCAGGCCGAACATTCAAGCCCCTCTCTGGTGGGAGTTGTTCGGATTGGGTTGGACTCGAAGGGGCAGTGGTTCCTGATACCCGTGGGAGATCGGGAACGTCTGTTTCAGACGGGGCTGAGGGAAGCCACAAGTTCCCGGATGCTAGTCTACAGAGCTAGAAATCGGTGTGCTATATTAGCGGGCACCCCGACCGAGGGAATCGGTAGTCTTCCGGATGGGTTGACGCGCGTAAGTGGCGTATGCACTTCTTCTCTGTAATGGGGGGGGGCCTTGATATACTCTAGGACTTGCCCCACAGGAAAGAGCCCCACACCCCTTTTTGAGGACAGCTTGGTAACTCCCGAGCAAGGAGAGAAGCGGTTTACCGTCCGCATAGGTATTCTTACGTGAATGAATTAAATAATACGTAATTAAATCTAAAGGCATAATTTCAGTTCCTTCTAACTACGTCTGTTGTTCCTGTAGTTAGATGCCAAGGAAGGTAAACGTATACAGTTAGTTAAAATAAACAAGTTATGTCAGAAGAGTGTTGTCTGTAGTCTTAGCTCTTTTCGACAGAACAATCGTCAGCTAGAAGTTTGAGTTAAGCTCAGTTTGAACATCCGCGACCATTAGTCACGTGTAGAGAAAGTGGTGTGACTGTTACCCTTGTCTCAGATTTCTTCCTGTATGCCACTAGGTCAGTGATCCGTGCGACTATGCAACCAACATTGCACACCAACTGCACTGTACCTACCTAGTTCTGTGGCAAGGCCGTCGATTTATTTAAAGTCTGTGTTACATAATGACTACAGAATTCCCTGCTTTTGGCGCGCAGGGATACGCACAACGCAGTCCAACAACGTAACTGCATAAGTGAAGGGTATTTCTTTATTAATCACTGCGAAAAAATTATACTACGTTAGTGATAATTATTTGCAACCGACGTGACATTGAATGCTGTATACTATTTTTACATTCTTGTCAAAATTCAGTTTGAACCATTCTGTATTGTGACTTTGTTGATTCGTAGAATTAAAAGTCTAAGTTGCAGAAATTAAAAATGTTCTTTATTTCCGTAGAAATACACTTTGGCCAACCCTTACAGTAACAGATTTACGTAACATACACAAATACAATCTTCCAAGGTCGTCTGTCACAACCGCAAACAAAAGAGTTCACTTTCAAAACACAGCTGTACGCTCAGGAATAAAGTTCCATTTCGACTCTGACTCTCGACGAGTCACGACTTCTCTTATATACCTCTATTCGTATTTCTAGACATTTCTGGAATGTTCTGTAACAAACAAATCGAACTTACGAGTCAGCTGTGTCTTTATCTGTTTCTGCAAGCTTTTATCTCCGCGCTACACTGTCTGTGCGCGTCGGCCGCACCTCCGCGCAACAATGCGGTCGGCGACAGTTTTTTATACGTCTTTTGTTTTATTTTCCCAAAATGGGTTTAAGGATAACGTTTAAAATCTCAAAAATTCTTCTGATTTGCGTCTTAAATTTGGAGAATAGCCTATGTAGTTCTCTTCATTGTGACAAATAAACAAACCTTACTACATAAATTCAGATCTTGTTGAAGCACTATACTTAGTTCAATGAACAACTATTTGTGTGGTACTGACCATGGTTTGTTATTGCTTAAATGTTTAAATGTTGATAACTTTCTCTCTTTCTGCAAAAGATAAGTTTAGATGCTACAAATTTTGATGGAGAAATCTCAGCAATCCTTCATACCTTACGAAATCTTCTATATCATACAAATAAATTTGAAAAAGTTGTATTATTTTCTGACTCTAAAGCATAACATCGGATAAAATATTGCAGAATGGAGTAAAATCATAAAACAGTTAACTGGATACCGGCACATGGTAATGAAACAACTGTCTAGCCAAAAAGACACTAAAATGACATCAAACTCATTTAAACCACCAAGTTATCACTCCAGAAAAGAATAGTTTTATAAACATATAATCAACAAATTGAAAAAGATAATATATTACAAACAAAAGTAAAACTATGGTGAAATAGAGCGAAAGGCTTCGTTCATTGCCAACTGCTTAAGATTAGATACCAATGAACTTTCGCTATTGTTTATTTTAGTACGTAGAAAAAGTATTTATTTATTTACTTATTCTTATGAACATAACAGGCTTGTAACCCCAATAGAATTTTCATCATACACAGTTGTTTACATATAATAATACACATACTCAAATAAAACACACAAAAAACATAAATGAACACAGAGTAACACAGAAAGGGAAATATAGGTAATAGAAACAATGAATAAAAAGAAAAAAGAGAAAGAAAGTGAAGGTGGCATGGTAAGTAATTATTTTACTATTCCTTATTACAGTAACGACACTACTATTGCCAATTTTTAGTAATTTACTGATCCGCGAATAAGTAGTTGGTAGTTATAGCATTTCTGAATTGGGTTTCGGACATGTTGAAAGTGTCTACATCAAAACGATGAAGTTTATTATATAAATACATAATTCTGTGTAATGGAGTTCTGTATTTGCTTTCGAGGTGAAAAAAAGCCTCCTGAATCTGTTTATTTTATTGGCTACATTAAATAATATATTTGTTGTAATATTAATATTATCAATAATATAATGTATTCTATTTCACCGTAAAATTGATTACGATATTTCACTGAAATACACATTTTAAGGTCCCCTAAATAAAACAATTTTGTGCATGTAGGTCTGTGAATGGCTAAAGTCAAAACAAAAGCTTGCTGGAGTACCAGACCTGATACGAAAGTTTGAGTTTTTAAGCAAATTTCTGCACTATACCAGTATTTCGCAAAATATCCTTTATATGGGAGAATACTCGTTGTGTTTTATTTATGTTTACCTCAAAAATGTCTGTAATGTGTAATATTAACATGCTATATGTTTAAGAATACAACATTTAAACAAAAATGTAATTTTATTTGTTTTTGTTCCTGTTGCATTTGTTCCTTTAACTCCAAAGGTCATATTGGCGGCAGATCTCCTTGGGAACATATCGAAGGTGTTAACTCGTATTCGTTTTGCCCGCCTCGGTAGCGTGTCTGCCTCATGTTCAAGAGGTCCCGAGTTTGAATCTCAGTTAGGATGAGTTACGTGGATAAGTTTGTTTCCGAGGTTTTCCCTTATCCTAAAAGACAAATGTCGGTTAACTCTAAGCTCTATATACTCTGAGCTCATTTGAGCATCATTTCATCCATTTCATTCATCGTCCGAAATGACTTCATGTTGGAGGACAAATTACAAACAAAAAAGCCTATTCGCTGTCTTCTTTTTAAATCATTAGATCACGCACACATTCGCACTCTCATACATACTTCCAGACTCTGGGGAAGAGTCTTGGTTGGAGAAAAAGACCCACCCCCACCACCGGGAACGAACCCGGGACCCCTAGCACGGCAGGCAGGTGCTCTACCGACTGAGTGAAGGGACCAGCCAAGCGTACATTTTGTTAAAACACACATTTAAATAAAATATATATTTTTTTTTTAATTAAAGAGAGTTACCTCTGAGATATTTCTTCTCATTGGCTTGAAATTTCGAATATTCTTACAACTACATGACTAAACTAGGGATAGGACGATATCCGATACCGTCATTTCTACTTCTAGTTTCAATACAAAGTAGAATGTTGGTAGAACTGTGTAATGACAAAATTAAATAGGTGTACATATTTAATGAGACAAAACTTATAAAAGTGGACTGTTTTGTTTTTAAATGTCTAATGTAGAGTTTAAAAATAAGAACACTGATATTTTTAAGTTTTTGTTAAAAAATACTAGGATTTTCACTGTTTCGGGGTCAAGTGTACTTCTTTTTCTGTCACATATGAGTCCTGCTGTACTAAGTAGTCTTTCAGAGAAAACTGTTGTACGTGGAATACACAAATATTGTTTTAGTTGTGTAAATGTTGAATTTGTTTTGCAGTAATGCAGTACACTAGAAAGAGGAGGTGAGATATGTAGTGACAGTTGACACACGATTATTTTCTTGTATAATGTTACTGAATTTTTTGTGTTGTATCGATATCATGCAAGTATCATAAGGATCGTGGACCCTCCCTGAAATACTATTTTTTTTTTAATTTCTTTTTTGAAGCTATGTAAAGAAAACGAAATGTGAGAACATCACACCAACGACCTACATTTAAAGATGCGTGTGTTGGATAGATGCAATATACTGAGTATTTAGAAGGTATGGCTGTATGAAGGAGACTCACCTCTTTGAGTAGAAGGAACCAACGAGCTGAGATATCACAGACAACACGCACATTCACTGACTGGCGCAGCATGCCAACGAGCGACCAGACCATAGCAAGAGGTGGTAGCTAGGGAGGGGGGTAGACTGGATCCCCTGACCCGCGGTTAACGTTTCACATTAAACCCACCTACTACCTACCTACCATCTTCTATAGCCTCCCCTTAATTAAACAAACATTCCGATCACTTTCTCTCAGTCCTTTATACGTTAGACCAAAGCGGCAGTACAAGTTTTGATCTTATTCTTACAATTTTGTATCTCTTACAGTTTACTAGTTTATCTTGGAACTTCATAGACTACTTCTAGAAAATACAACTTATTATTTATTGTGCAAATTACCTTAAAGCCGTTCTTGTGAAAATAAAAAGTAGCAAATCACTTCGTGTAAGGTTACTGCGGGTCAATCGGATCAACATTTTCAAAATGCTTCACAAACGTCCTATTTGGGAACGCTGGACATTCTAGATTATTTTAGTTAATTGACGGAAATTAATCATTTCTTCACACTAGCCCTATATAGGCTAAGGTCTTTGATAGATAGAGTTCAACATGAAAATTTCAATGTCATGGCCGGGATTTGAGCCACGGATCTCCGAGACAAATGGAGAATTTATGTAAGGACCACACGTTGGTCATGCTAGCTCAATGAGTTAGAGCAACTGGATGGAAACCAGGAGATCCGTGGTTCAAATCCCGGCCATGACACTGAATTATTCATGTTGACTCTATTCTACGAGGGCTGTACAATAAAGAATGATCAAAATCTTTTTTTGACAACGTACCTTTACTCATCCTCATAATTTTGATTGTCCACAAAATAGTCTCCCCTGAATGAGATCCACTTGTCCCAGCGTTTCTGCCAGTCCTCAAAGACATGCTGGAAACCATTTTGAAAGATCCTTCAAAATCGCCTCCGCAGCCTTCACCACTGCTTCTGATGATGGATAATGCCTCCCACGAAGGCGTTTCTTCAAGTTAGAGAATACAAAAAATTCATATGGGGCTAAATCCGGACTATAGGGAGGGTGAGGTATGCACTTCACGTTGAGTTTTGCAAGATATTCAGCAACAACATTAGCAATATGCGGCCGCGCATTATCGAGGTGCAGCATCCAGCCTGCTTCACGGAAATGTGGTCTTTTGCGCCTGATATGGACTTGCAATGTTTTCAGGACATCCCTGTAGTATTGTCCAGTTACTGATGTGTGTGCAGGTACAACATGCTGATAAACCATTCCATGAATGTCAAAGAATGAGATGACCATAACTTTCCCAGCAGAAGCAACAACTTTTGCTTTTTTGGGAGTTGGTGATGAAGGAGATTTCCACGCTGAGCTTTGCTGTTTGCTCTCAGGATAAAAATGATGTAGCCAAGTTTCATCAGCAGTGATTACGTTTGAAAGAAACTCCCGATCTTCCTCTAACATCAACTTTAACTGCGTGTTCCCTCCATTGTAGCGGTAGGTGATACTGAACATGCCTGAACTTTTCTGGTTCTCACAGGCAGGAACCAGGAGTACCAACAATGAAACTACTACGGTGTCTTTGTTTCACATTAAGCTAACAGAATATAAGATTGAATTTTATTGCGAAAAATTATGACCGTAAAAATTATCATTTTTTATTGAACAGCCCTCGTAAATTATGTTTTTCGGTTAAGCATTTTCTGTATACTTCCGTTTTCACTTTTATTCCTAGCTGAAACTAATGCTAATCGCCCGCAATAGGATTGTCAAGCGGACGAATAGGAATGGAACATTCAATGTCAGTATATAATGTAATCTGACAACAAAATAATACATTTCTACACTTGTATATTTATATCTTTATGTATCTCACATATGAACTGCTTCTTTCCCACAGCGCCAGTCCACACAGATTTCGTGGTAACATTTGAGCATCGTTTCATTTACCGTCCGATATCACTTAACGTTGGAGGACGTCCGCTTAGCCCGTTGTTGTAGTGGTATTTGTTTTTGTCCGTTGGCAGCACTGATTAAGTAACTATCATAACAACAAGAAGGATTATGGATGTAGGGAAGTCTGTATTTTCTTCTTGTACAAGTTTCCGGAGCAAATTCAATGTACATTCGTTATAAATCTATCTTAAAAAATAACAAAATACCAGAAATGGAGCAATGACATACCTCGTTTCTGTAAAAGAAGTTCGATTTGTAACTTAGACAAAACACAATCGTATTACACAGTCAACTGTCTCAGGTAGTTAACTTCTTGTTCCAACAAAACAATACACTATCGTCACCTAGAGAACAGATTTATGTCGTATCTTTGTAAGATGCTGTAGAACTTACACACAAAAGGTTTCGTTCTTGAAACCCGCAGACCATTTCCTGTACCATCTCAAACTATTGCGGTCCTGAAGTAAACATATAGGTGGAGTGAAAGGTTCTAGACATACTTGAACCGCTAACTCATGGGCTTCACGTTGGCAGAAGTGGTATACTCATCAGTGTTTATGAACTAACCAGCAGAGTAAGTGTGTTCAGTCTGTCCCTCTCTTTCTCCCCTCCCATATGTTTACAACAGGATCATTCTACGTAAACAGAACTAGTAGTTAACAGATATTACAATAAATTATAATTTATATGTCACGTTTTTTTTAAATGTTCCGATAAATTTAACCATTTGGGAAAATATCTTAAAAGATTAAAAATTGCGTAATATATTTGGAAACATCGCCAATCGATTTTATTTTCAGAGTTTGGTAACAAAACTTTTCCATCCCCTAGCGGCTGTAACGTTTACAACCGAAATAAACAGACTGAAGATGTGAAACTACTCTCTTGAATTTCTGTGGAAAGTTCAACAATTTTCTTACAAAAGACAAATGAAGTTGGTGACAATTAATTATATTTTATTACAATAGGATCGTTGCAGTTTAAGATTATAAAATTGTTACTTATGTCTCAATGCGGTAAACCTCTTTGATACGTGTTGTAGAGAATAGATTTTCGTAAAAGCTCCCCACAATATATTAAGAGATAACTACTGAAAGGATAGTCAGTGATTTGTTGACATACTCTCTCAGCCACCTGGAAACACTGGTCGTAAAACTAAGAGATACGGATGTAGATGGCAGTGCTTATTCTCAGCGCTCGTTTCTAAACAAACTCGTAACCCAAAATATGAGTGATAATGACGAGAACTTTTCAATCCTAGACAGCCGACCTACGTCAGGTACGTACAGTTTGTTGACTCGTATTTGTGAGGTCCATTCTCGCACTGACTTGGGGTTTTATATAGTTTCTCCCTTGTCGCTTAGAGCAATGCTAGAGTATCGAACTCTTGTACTCGTGCTATTTTACAAGTATCCCGAAGGGGAGGGGATCCGTCCCCTTCAGCTGCCGTGGTGCGGGCGCTGCGGACCCTTAGCACTCGTGGTACCTCTGACGTTACTAGAGGAACCTCGTGCCGAACATTCGAGGCCCTCCCTGATTGGAAGTTGTTCGGATTGGGTTGGTCTCGAGGGGTCAGTGGTTCCCGCTACCCGTGGGAGATCGAGTACGTCTCCGGACGGGGCTGAGGGAAGCCATATATTCCCGGGTACTAGCCTGCATAGCTAGTAGGTGTTCTAGATCACCAGGCGGCCCTACCGAGGTCATATCGGTAGCATTCCCCTCTTGGAGTTGGCGCGCGTAAGTGGCGTATCCAGTTCCATCCCGTCTTGAGTCCACAGGACTAGATGGGGGGGGGGCGCTTGTTAGCTTCTAGGTCTTGTCTTTTGGAAAGCCCCACGGAGACGCCGGGCGCCCTTTTGGGACAGCTTGGTAACTCCCTGGTTGAAAGAGGTCAGGGTCTTTGAACCTACGGGTCCTGGATTAATTGCTGTGGAACCTCTGCACTCAAACTCAAGTACCTCCGAGCCTCTGTGAGGGAGCGGTTGGACTTGGCGGGGCAGTGATTCCCGATACATAAGTGCGGTTTTCCTCCGGCACTGTCCACCTCACCCAGGCTGTCAGAAGTGAGAAAGACCCACAGAGTTTCGCCTCTCGGGGTTCTGGTGCGCGGAGTTGTGTCTCATCCCTTTAAGGTGATGGACGGTGTTCGAATGTTAGCTATACACACTCTCTTGGCGTCGTTCTGGGGATAAGAGTCGATTAGGTTGGTATCAGAGCGTTCGTGCTGTAACCGTTAGGGGTCCCATCTTCATCTGTATCTAGTCATCCTTGGAGACTCTCCCTTCCGAGTGGCACAAAGGACGTACCACTTTGCCTTCGTAATGTAGGGGCCTTCCTATTGTCTAAGTAGCCTTTGCTGACTGCAGAACAAATACAACTGTTGTTTCTCAAATTACACCCAATCAACATTTTACAAGCGAAAACTCTTCTTTCCCTTATGTAATTAACTTTCTTAATTGAAACAGGTGCATCCGAAGGAAGCAACAAAAACAGCCAGTACCAGTTTCTTTGGCAAGAAAACCAATAAAGTGTTACGAAATACTGAAATTGTTCACGCTATAACTCACAAGCATAACAACAGAGCGAAGTTACATAACTGAGAACAACGTGCAAGTCATTGGCGAGTTTATGTAAACGTACTTTGTCTCTAGAAGACAATACGATAAAACAGTAAAGGCTAGAGTTCCCGGTCGGGCATGTTTCATGTCAGTAAGTCATTGGCGAGTTTATGTAAACGTACTTTGTCTCTAGGATGACTCTGGCTTTACTTTGGCTTTGTTTTGGCTTTGCGCTGGCTTTGCCCTGGCTTTGTTTTGGCTTTGCGCTGGCTTTGCCCTGGCTTTGTTTTGGCTTTGCGCTGGCTTTGCCCTGGCTTTGTTTTGGCTTTGCGCTGGCTTTGCCCTGGCTTTGCCCTGGCTTTACTTTGGCTTTGTTTTGGCTTTGCTCTCGCTTTGCTCTGGTTTTACTCTGGCGTTGCTCTGGCGTTGCTCTGGCTCATCCCTGGCTTTGCCCTGGCTTTACTTTGGCTTTGTTTTGACTTTGCTCTCGCTTTGCTCTGGTTTTACTCTGGCGTTGCTCTGGCGTTGCTCTGGCTCATCCCTGGCTTTGCCCTGGCTTTACTTTGGCTTTGTTTTGACTTTGCTCTCGCTTTGCTCTGGTTTTACTCTGGCGTTGCTCTGGCGTTGCTCTGGCTCAGCTCTGGCTCATCCCTGGCTTTGCCCTGGCTTTACTTTGGCTTTGTTTTGACTTTGCTCTCGCTTTGCTCTGGTTTTACTCTGGCGTTGCTCTGGCTTTGCCCTGGCTTTACTTTGGCTTTGTTTTGACTTTGCTCTCGCTTTGCTCTGGTTTTACTCTGGCGTTGCTCTGGCGTTGCTCTGGCTCATCCCTGGCTTAGCCTTGGCTTTACTTTGGCTTTGTTTTGGCTTTGCTCTGGCTTTGCTTTGGCTTTGCTCTGGCTTTGCCTTGGCTTTACTTTGGCTTTGTTTTGGCTTTGCGCTGGCTTTGCCCTGGCTTTGTTTTGACTTTGCTCTGGCTTGACTCTAGCGTTGCTCTGGCTTTACTTTGGCTTTGTTTTGACTTTGTTCTCGCTTTGCTCTGGTTTTACTCTGGCATTGCTCTAGCTCAGCTCTGGCTCATCCCTGGCTTTGCTCTGGCTCATCCCTGGCTTTGCCCTGGCTTTGTTTTGACTTTGTTCTCGCTTTGCTCTGGTTTTACTCTGGCATTGCTCTAGCTCAGCTCTGGCTCATCCCTGGCGTTGCTCTGGCTCATCCCTGGCTTTGCCCTGGCTTTGTTTTGACTTTGCTCTGGCTTGACTCTAGCGTTGCTCTGGCTTTACTTTGGCTTTGTTTTGACTTTGTTCTCGCTTTGCTCTGGTTTTACTCTGGCATTGCTCTAGCTCAGCTCTGGCTCATCCCTGGCTTTGCTCTGGCTTTGTTTTGGCTTTGCTCTGGCTTTGCTCTGGCTTTGCTCTGGCTTTGCTTTGGCTTTGCTCTGGTTTTGCCCTGGCTCCTCTCAGGCTCCACTCTGTTCTCGCTTTGGCTTCGCTTTGATTTTAATTTACTTTATTTATATAAGGGTCATTCACGGTTGTGAACCTTGTTTGGGCGTTTGGCATTAGCTCTCTCACCACTCAGAGGCGCCCAATTGAGAGGTTTGGCTCGAGACCCCGGGATTGCCAATCCCGTACCTACCGCAGTAGGCCCCTGTGAGGACTTTCACCCTAAATTACCCTTTACATGGACAAATTTGTTTTATCAAAGTTTCTCTTCCAACCTGGTTCCAAGCAGGTGAGGGGAGTACAGTGAATCCACCCGCTGGTAAGAGAATTCACGCAATTTATCATCTGTGACACAAGTCTTCATTTACTACGCTAAACTATATCATTCATGTTTCAAAATTGGTCTGGTTTAACGAGGTTTTATGGTGCTAAGTTAGATCCCAAGAATATTAAATTGTTTATTCTTTTCATAATATCACGCAAGGAGAACTTCCGTTTAAGAATGTCCAAAGTTACGTAGCGTTCGTGCTGCAGCTGCAATTGGTGTTTTTGGGGTCACAGCTAGTGGGCAGATGGCACGCTACTTATTAAAATAATGA
Source organism: Mantis religiosa (assembly GCA_030765055.1). Taxonomy (NCBI): domain Eukaryota; kingdom Metazoa; phylum Arthropoda; class Insecta; order Mantodea; family Mantidae; genus Mantis; species Mantis religiosa. The sequence goes on along the minus strand of JAUKNK010000320.1, from coordinate 2,441,174 downwards.
ATCACGACAACGCATTTCCTCTGTTGCAAGATGATCTCATTGTGTTCTGTATCACTGCAAAAACCACCTTCACATGTACCGGAAACATGGCATGATCATGCAAACTGCGGAAGTTACGCAAGTATGTGTGCAAAAAATATTAGCAATTTTTAATTTTTTCTGACAGCTTTTCCCTTCTCCAGCACATACACTAATGGAGCACTATGGCATTCCAACCATAAATTCAGAGTTAATATACATTACGTAAATACAATTTGAAATGTCTGATGTGAGGAAGTCATGTACTAAAGTCACAAGAAAACTATTCAACGAAAGGCAGTTGACTTACTAAGAGGTTAACATTGAAGTTAATAGCGACAACACCTTTAAAAAACACAATTTATTAAAAAATCGAAAGAATAATAAAAATATATACGAGGGTGGTCTGAAAAGTTTCCTACCTAAACACGAAGATGGCAGCACTCGTAAATAGTAGCTAGTGAATTTCGTTGTTCATCTGTTGACAGTTACCAAAGTTTCAGCCATTTTGGACGCTCAGTTGTTATGTAACAGTCATTTGAGTGAGTTGATGTGAATGTTTTAATGAAAATGAACAAAATCGAGTATCGAGCTGTCATTAAATATTTGCTTTTGAAATGCAATACGCCTACGTAAATCAAAGATGAGTTGGATTCTGTGTATGGGGAGTCTGCACCATCATTTACCACAGTGAAATTTTGGGCAGCTGAAATTAAACGTAGCCGTAAGAGCTTGGGAGACAATGAACGTTCGGAACCTCCAAAAACTGAAACTACCGACGAAAACATCGCCACAAAATGGTGCTAGACGACCGCCGAATTAAAGTGAGAGAGATAGCAGAGGCTATGAACATGTCAAAAGAACGTGTTTTCACATATTGAATCGACATTTAGATATGAGAAAGCTGTCCGCGCGATGGGTGCCGCGTTTGCTCACATTAGACCAAAAACGTGTTCGAATGAACATTTCAAACGCTCTGTTGGCGCAGTTTAGGTGGAATAAATCCGAGTTTTGGCGCCGATTAATTACTGTAGATGAAACTTGGATACAGCATTATACGCCAGAAACAAAAATACAGTGCAAACAGTGGAATGCAAAGGGGAAACCAGCTGCAATAAAAGCAAATACCTTTGTTCGGCTGGGAAAGTGATGGATACTGTCTTGTTTTTTAAATAGTCACGGAGTTAATAGTATCTTCAAAAAGGAAAAACCATTACCGGAGCATACTATGCATCATTACTTGACAAGCTGAAGGCAGAACTTGCGGAAAAACGGCCACATTTGCAGAAAAACAAAACCTTGTTTCACCAAGACAACGCACCGTCACTCACCCTAGCGAATGCAATGGCAAAAATCCACGAGTTACGGTTTGAACTGCTTGACTCACCAGATCTAGCTCCAAGTAACTTCTTTTTGTTCCCTCATCTGAAAATTGCGCGCGGGTGGGTGTTTTGTCTCACCACTAAGAGGAACCCACATCAAGGGTGTCAGTTTGACTCGGGACCCCGGGATCGCCAATTCCCGTACCTACCGCAGTAGGCCTCTGGGGGGATTGATCAATGTCTGAAATTTATTTAGAAATATGTAAAAGCTTCGATGTTTTATTCTACCACTTCAATTAATACTTTCGCTCATTTTAAATACTCAACTTCCGGATCACATGAAATGTATATTTAACTGAGGTTCTTTAGAAAAGATAAACGCAATACACATAAACGTATGGATACCAAGAAACTTTCGGCAAATTGAGAAGATAATATCGTTTGGGAATAAATGCAGTGGAAATGTGGAGATAGTTAAAAATGAAGTTGTTCGAGAAGGATGAAGAGTACTTGAGAATAAAGTGAAAACTTCTTTAGGCGCGTTTAGCACTTTTTGTGGGTAGTGAATTGAACTGAGTCGTCACGCTGGAATACATGACGCTCATTCGGCTCTAGTCGGCTCAATCCGAACTAACCCCCCCCCCCCACACTCATTCGTTATGTCCATACCGCTATACACGTAGATTTTCTGTCGCACTCAACAGCGTATCAACAACGCATGTTTTAACATATTTCAAATACTATGAAAAATTCAGAAACCCTACAGGAGTTCATTAAAAAATAATTGTCTTAGGCCCATTCTTACAAACGTCTGTCAAGTGTCAGTAACTGATCCGGTCAGATAACCTTCTGTCATTTAACAAGTCGACAACATGTCCAATTGCACTTTAAACAATAATAATAGTCAAAAGGAACAGATAATATCATTGAAGTTCGGTATTTGGATAATTAATACCATTATAACGAAAAATAAACCAATTGTGCTAATTGGAAACAAAAGTGTTAGGAATTTGTGAAAGATATGTTTCATTTAAGAACTGGTTATTTTTATTGACAATTTCTCCTTATTGTGAGTAATAAAACGTAACACATTAATAAATTAAATGTAATAACATGTAAATAATAAAACTGTCACGTATTAAAGTGACGTTTAGCGTTTATTTTCATTTACAACTTATAGGTTATGTTTTTCCACAAATTGAAAGACCGACCGGGAGTCCAAAGATTTGATATATAAATTTGATTTTTCATTGAAAAAAATATTTAAATATATATTATTTAGTTTAGAATATAAAGATAAAACATCGAACGAAAATATCAAACAGACGCATATGATATGGCAAAATAGAGTCAAACTGAAAGCGTTACAGTGGCTGGATGGCAACCAGAAGATCCGTGGTTCAAATCCCGGCTATGACATTAAATTTTTCAGTCTGATTCTATCTTTCCATACTTTAGCCTACACATCGCCAGTGTGAAAGAACAATTAATTTCCAAAAAACATATGAGCTGAATTGAAAGTGTATTAATGTCAGTATCAATTGTGACAAAACATTTGAAATTAATATGACATGTAATAAAATATGTAAGAACGTATAATAAAATATGGAGTAATGAGTATATGTACGGATACGTAATAACATTTGTAAAATGTATAGGTAATCAAACATTTCCGAATATTCAAAAAATAAGCAAATAGGCAAATGACTATCATATAATTGTGTTATAAGATATGTATCAACTTGTATTTTTATTAAAAATAAAAAAGCAATGAAATATGTGTATCAGCAATGAACAAAATATGAAAAATGATTGTGAAATAGCATATTTATATTTTAATATAAAAATACATGTCAAACAGTATATTATGTGATTTGATTTTACTTCCTTTACACATCGTTTATGTATAACTCTCTTCGCACGGTCGCACGGTCCGTCGTCATTCAGTTGTTTCAGAGTACACTTAGTGTAAGGCATGAAATGTTTAGCTCACAACTGACCTCCTTGTGCAACAATGTGTGTGTGTGTGTGTGTGTGTGTGTGTGTGTGTGTGTGTGTGTGTAGTGTAGTGTTTAACGCCCGCTTTTACTACATACGGCACCGCAGGCGGTGACACTGATGATACATGAGATGAAGATGGAGCACCGGTGGAATGAGATGGCGGGGGAAACCGGAGGTCCCGGAGAAAACCCACCCCAGCACCGTGTTGTCCACCGCAAATCTCACTTTGTGGTCGCCTGGAATCGAACCCGGGCCGCCTTGGTGAGAGCCAAGCGGTTTAACCACTGAGCCACGGCGCGGCCTCAACAATGAGTGTCAACATTACATTATTGAAAATCATTTTTAAGAATAATTTATAGTGAATCGTTTTCAAGTTTTCACTTCTGTCGTGTGGTCTTAAGCACACACATTTTTTTCCCTAAATGTAGGGACCCTGCCCTTTGTACTGTCTTGGTCCCTTCAGACGGCCAACCTGTGTCTCCGCTCACCTCATCCTTCCTCCCTGGGATGTCCCACTTGGGAGCTCCACAAGTTTCGGTGCCAAATCCCCTCCGAAATAATGCAGCTCCAGTTATCGAACGAAGGAAAGTTTGATAGGTTTCAAATTTTGGTCGGTAAGCATGAAATGGTTTCTTGGGTAGATTCATTTCATTTTCATATTTCGTATTTCTGTTTTAAAAGATAAAACATTCAAATGTAATTTTGCAGATGGGACATTGAATTTTTTGATGAGATTCACAACTTGGTCTATTTGTAAATAACCGATGTAAATGACAAGTTTGTGAACATGTGGAAACAACTGAAAGTGATGGTGAAACTCAGAAAACTAAACAAAATGATGAGGAAATGTGTTTACATTTAGACAAACAAGTCAGCAACTTTACTGTCTGCAATTCATTCACTTAAATTGGGCTGTAACATAGTGAAAGTCATGTTTTGTATATAAATATCAGCTTTTTGGGTCACATGTCTGCTTCACGTTAATTCAGCAAATTGTCTTACTGCATGTTCCTTGTAGGTACAAGGGGAACAAGAAAATACAACACACTTAAGCAACAATCAAATGTTTTACGTGATGATTGCTGTGTGATGCCTTGAAATTCCATTGTCTTTACAAAGCCAAGAGCAATAACGAACAACGACTTCCTGTTTGAGAAGTGTATTTGAAAATTCTAACCAAGGAATACTTCGAAAATAATTGCGTCAGAACTATATTTTCTTTTAAGCGAGTTCTACCTGTTGGTCAATGTTTTATCAGTTATACAAAAGTCATCTGTAAACAGCATCACTCCAGAACAAGTGTAAAATTTGTATTTGCAGTGAAATCCTGACATGAAATGTCTTAGCTAAAAGTTATCGCGAATTGGGTGTGTGTTTTTGGTGGGAACACAACTAGAAATAAATGAACGTCAAGGTAGCAAGCAGCACAGTAGACCAGACTGTCGTTTGTTTCCACCTGACACAAAAGCTACGACAAATATTGGTGGCATTGACCCCGGTCAGGTCTAAAAGCCAACATATATCAAACTGTGTGTATGTTATCTAGCGTTAAGTAATGTAAGGCAGATCAAAGTAAGTCACGACAGGAGTGCTAAAACGTGTCGTGTAATCCTCGAACAAGATACTTCCTACAACAGTTCACGGTACTGCAGTCGACTCCTGTACAACGGCTTGACCTCCCTCATCACTGTTACGCCCAACTTGGTCACGTTGTTACTTTGAACAATATTCTTGCACTTATGCTGGAGTCCAGGGAGAACTGGCATGTTATATCTGCAATGATTACTTCAGTCATCAAGGCGAAGGAGGAGGACGAGCGCGGAGAATACACCGGTCGCTGCTTGTACTTCCAACATCAACCAGAGCATCGCCTTCCCCTTCTCAGGGTTTAGGTGCTATATACCTTCAATTGGTACATTAGCACGCCGATCAAAGAATGAATGAATGATGATGTTTATGGGCGCTCAACGGTAGGTCATCAGCGCCCTTGAAAAAAGCAAAACATGCTAAAATAGGAGGTAAAATACATCATATCCTGACTCCCGAGGGGAATATTCAAGAGAAAGCCCTGGAAGACGCAACGTAGTGCAATATACTGTTGCCGAGGATTGGAGGACCGTCTCCAGGCCGTCAAGTCAATCCTCGGAGGAAAGTAGTAAACATGATCCATGCCATTCAAGGGAATCTGAGGCAAACAAAGAGTATTCTGAAATAGACTATAAAAGGATCCTTGCCAAAACTGTTATTTTGTCCTCTTTATCAGACCTTTAGAAGCTTGAAGTTAAGCAGTTAATTCTCTTCTTTTAGTGTCGGCAGTTCTTTCTTCCGGGTTCTTTCTTTTTCGCCGCCATTTTTTTAGAAAGATATGCTGGCAAGTCTTCAAAAATTGTAGAAATGGCACCAATTTTTAGCTCAGGATTTTCATACACTAACACTCCTTTTACCCCTTTTTTGAATCTATTGAATCTAGTTATGATATTTCACGCTGAATACAATCTGGTTCGAAATGTTTCATACAGACGACACATGTATCTGAAGGAATCCAGTCTTTTCTTAGGGTGTTTCTTAGCCACTTTTCACGCAATATTTTGTCTTTAGGAGCAATAAAACTCGTCACATATTAACCAACAACATCCTTTAATCCATTATTCGAGTATACAAAATACTAATTGTAATTATGTGATATCGTAGTGAAAGACGAGAGTTACTATAGCTAACGTTTGTACACAATTATTCATGTTTAATAATTAAATAGTTTAAATATCAGATTTTAAAGATTTTACTGTGGATTATATAAAATTTTGTTACTTTGTTTGCAATTAGTACTTAGCAGTATATGTTTTATATTTTCGCAGCTTAGATCTGAGAAATGCTTTAGAGTATTTATTGATTTCTATGAGATTTTCCTGTCTACCTAGGAATAATAGTGATTTAATTTATATCATTGTCTGCAGAAACAGAGGGATATACTGCAAGGAAACCAGTTTCCGCCAAAATTAACAATAGAAGAAGAAGGTAAGGTAATAGTTTATATAATTCCCGCAGTCATTAGCAGGAAGCGGATTTATAGGCACTAAAATGTGTAAAATATGCACTTAGACACCAAAAATATGCTAAGTAAAACACTTAGAAATGCACAATTTTGGTAAAATGGCTCTTAAAATGCGTTATAACAAAATGACAATCATCACAACATATGCTGCAACAAATTCGCTATTTTGTAGTTCCCTAGTTCTACATTTATTGCAAATCTCATAAATGGTTCCACAGAAAATTAAAATAACAGATATTGTCGTATAATTAAAATAATATTAATCCACTTCACTAAGTACGAACCATAATGTGCACAAAGGTATGAAGTAATTAACTGTCAAAAAACAAAAACGTGGATTTGGGGGGGGGGGCCTTAAGGGTGAAAATTGAAGTATCTGAAGCTTTAATTAAAGTTTCTTCAAATTTATAGCATTTATTTTTGTCATCGATCAAGAATAGAATAACACCAAGTTTTAGCTTTCTAGTTACAATAGTTTCTGAGGAATTAACAGTTTATGTCTAAATTACAAGCGACATATTTTAATTTTAAAAATTAATGCTTGGGGTACAAGTTTCTGCACTCATTTTAACCTATTAATGGCCTTTATCTAGGTGAAATGTTTGTCTTTGCCATTATCAACGAACGGAAAAAAATAATGATACCTATTTAACAATTTTCATTTCCCCGGAGTTTTTAGTAAGAAGTAAGGATTATAATGCTTTAATTACGCGATAGCAGCTACGATACAGGCGTAGGGTTATTTAAATAATCATGTCACGTTTCTGTAGCACCACTAAAAAAATTATATTATTGAAATATATCTATATTAATTTTAAGACAAAAAACTAAATTTGGGATTGTTGTAAGTTTTGGGCCAATTTGTACAGATGTGTCTCCTTAATAGAAACGATTGTTGGAAAAATAAGAAATTCGAAAGTTCTTCACAGTAATCTTAATATCGCTTAAAATGATGGCACGATGAGTCAGAAAGACACAAATCACAGAACAAAAATTAATTAAAAGTGTAAGCGGATTTTCTATTCGTTGCAGACAGGATGCACGTTGACTGTTTCGAAGTCCCAAGTCGGGAAGCCAGATGTAACAGGGTTACTTCGTTGCAGTTTGAATTGTTTCTTGATTATTGTGTTTGATAAAATAAGAGTCGTGAAATCTCTTGTTTTCAGGTGTGGTTTCTAGTGAAATAAGTACAATTTTGGATAATTCCAATTTCGTAATAGTAGTAGTAGTAGTAGTAGTAGTAGTAGTAGTAGAAGAATTGGATTAAGTGCGCACAGCTGCTAAGCTTATCAGCGCCCTTACAAAGCTAAAATGTCTATACAGTTAAAACCTACACATTAAAACAGTAAAATCACACAAGTCCATAAAAAGTAAAAACCTAAACCATAAAACACTAAAAACATGTCGGTTACTGCAGAAGGCAAAGGATAAAATAAGTGAAATAAAATATCAGCAACCAAAAGGTGCCTCGAATTGGTCAGAGCAGGTGCCACTCTGCCGGATAAAATCAAGTACGCCTTCTACAGCACGGTCCCTGACTGCCAATATGGCAGAAAGAGTGGCTGGCAGCGACAGAGTGGCGCGTAATGGACTTAAAAACCGACATGCAGTTAAAATGTCACGTACCGTTAAGGGTACGTCACAATGGTCACACAGAGGTGCGAGTTGATCCCTCAACAAGTGACCATGCCTAAAACGACCGTGTTCGATACGTAAGCGGGCTAAAATAACTGGAAACTCGGGCAGAGGTTGCCCAGGCAACAGGAAGGGGTTTAATCGTCCGAAGCTTGTTCCCACGCAAAGTCGTCCACTCATCGTACCAACGTGTTTTAAGGGCTTGGCGTAAATATAAAAATAAATCAGTAGAGGGAACAAGAGAATAAGAGGTACCAGGCGAGGAAACGGCAGATTTAGCCGCGGCGTCTGCAGCCTCATTGCCAGGCACTCCCATATGAGCAGGCGTCCACACAAAAGTGATCTTGGTGCCAGAGACAGCCAGGCAGAATACGCTGCACCAGAGGATGGTAGTGGTACAGCATCAAGAGGCCTTGAAACGCACTGAGGGAGTCCGTGCAGATCACGCAGGTACGCAAAGAATGCTGCTCAATATATAAAATCGCTTGGTAAAGAATAAAAAGTTCCGCGGTAAAAATCGAACACTGTCGCCGTAAAGCAAAGGTAAAACTCCTACGATTAAAAACAAAAGCACATCCCACTCCAGCTTCGCTCTTAGATCCGTCCGTGTAGATAAAATTGCAATCCCCGAATTGCGCCTTGAGCTCTAAAAAGGCGGAAAGATATATGGGTAAAGGTGTTGTATCTTTAGCCATGGATGCCAGCCGAAGGTTGCAACGGACCTCGTCGCGTATCCAGGGAGGAAAGCGAGATTCTCCCCTAGGATATTCCGTAATATATAATTTAGTTGTATAATCTGGATTACATTTTACTCGAACTTTGTTTCCTAGTCAATCATTGCAGGTTACCTCCAGCATATCGATTAATCCTCACTTCCTTATTAAATAGTTTCCATTAATTACATGAAATCGCCCACTCCTACACGTCCACTCTTCACTATCAAGATCACAGGATAACTCTTTTTGAAGATTATTGATTGTCTGTTACTAACGCTACTCTTATATTACTTTTGTGATTGGCCGATTTACTGCTACGTCACTACATTACGTAATACAATTATGACTACGACCAATCACAAACTTACTTATATTTTTACACATTTTTAATAACTTTATACATTTTTAACACCTTTTCTGAATATCAATCGAAACACTGTTACAAAAGCTAAGGCTACAGAATCCTAGTTTTTGTAATAAAAACCCTGAATACCCCATTGTCGACTAAGAACAAATAATAAAGCTCAAACTTTTTAGTAAGCTTATTCCGTTCGTTCAAACAGAGTTACGGCAATTACGGCATAGTGAAAATAATTGTGGTATGTACTTTTATAAAGGCATATCTGTAATATTTTACATAAACAATTAAGATTTATTGGTCTGCAGTTTCAATGTTGGAAACACCGGAAGTCTCCAAGCAATCGATTTCACGATTCCTTGAGATACATGTACAAAAACATAAGCCTGAGAAAATCACAACATGGGTAAAACAACAGCTTCGTGTCAGTAGATTTGCCCACATGTAAAAGAAATCTTACGGGAGTAAATTCCTGCTTACCAGCGGTACTGATTGTGATCTGATATGATTGTTAACAATTGACACCATCAATAATCTAATTAATAATCGCTCCTCCAAGTATTACTATTAGGTCAAGAAATAACCTTTACACCAGCACAGAAATATGACGCTAATGCATTGAAACAAAAGCAAAAGCTGTTGTCACAAATTACAAACAGAAGAAATTGGCTAAAAAGGCAGTTTAGGCACTAATGAGCAGAATAGGCACAAACGTATGAAATAGACATTTATATGCACTATAAAACTAAGACATTAGACTAATAAATGTAGGAAACGTGCGTTTAACTTAAAAGCCTACGTTTCTGAACAAAGGAATAAAATAGGCAAATAGGGCAAAATCCCTTGCCAAACCGGTTCTCATATCACTTTCTGCGGTGCCTCACTGCAAAAGATTCGAATAGCCATGATCAATAAAGCGATATGTTTGGACTGGCCATCCATTCAAAGCTAAACGTCTCGGCAATTGCAGTCAAATGTGCCTGTGGTAAAGGACGGTGAGGGCCCAAGTAAAATAATCGGTGTGATGACAAGCTTGGGTGCTGACAGACTATCATTTGACTGCAGTTGATTGGATTTTACCTTTTTAGTACAAAAAACACACACAACATATCGTAATTGTAAAAATAATATAATGTTTACAATTCAAAGGCGTTCAAATTTTGTGTGCATAATTGACAAAGGCCAGTACAATATTAATAACAAAAGAAGTGCACTAAAACATTATTCAAGGTGAATAAAGCCGGTGGTTACCACATGAAACCATCATGCTTTAAGAGGTTAAAATAGCAGATCGTTATGTGTGGACAAGAGACGACTCCGCATTTTACAAAAGTAGACTATTTGACAATTTAAAAGCAATAACAGAAGAATGTCGGAAATGGATAGTTCTAAGATCTACATTTTATGTGTAGTGACTTTCTGTCTATCCCTTACAGTTTGGCAGTTGCACAGTTTAGAAATCTCCTCAGACCTGGCCTCTCTTCTGGATGACTTTTGTTTTAGGATATACATTCATTTGTGATTAAAATATCCTAAATATATAGCATTTCCAGGAAGTACTGTAGAGCCTTTTCTAAGAAAATTCTTCTGTGTATAACTACTTAAGGTAGAGAATTTTCTTGCATTGCTTAAACATTGCTGTTTACCCACTTTTTGTTTTTGTGTTATACTGTTGACGTCCTACGTCGTAGCGTAGAGCATTGTGCTTTGTTTCACTGACACGGAACGTACCCGGGATCAATCCCCTTCTTGAGGGTAGGGTATACGTCCGGTGCCCACTCAGCATCGTAAGAAAGTAACCAACTTTCTGGCTGGGAGTGCCGTGATAATGCCCAAGTCTCCCGCTCTGTCTTGTGTATGTCGGCGTGAGGCCGGCAATCGGATTGACGACTCTCGCCCGCTAGGAGGCTGTTATGCAATGCATTACATTACTATTCACACAAACACACAAATACAATTTTCCAAAAAGTGATTGTTCGGCTTCAAACTGAAATCTCGATATCCTCTCTGTTGTATTAAAGTCCCCGCAGGGAAGGGGATCGTTCAGCTGCCGTGGTTTCGGTTAGACCTCATCGTACAATGCCGTATTAAGTCGTAAGCTTCAAATCAAGTCATGATGTTCAAATGAGTGCAGGGTCCGTAGAGCTTACATTCATCTTTCAGATAACTCACCGTGACTGAAATTCGAACTCAGGACCTCTTGAACGTAAGACAGACGCTACCATCACACCACGGCGGCAGGCCTCACTTGTAAATCAGAGACGTATGTGGTGATGTAATTTCAAATGAACGAGATGTCGCTTCAATGATATCGTATGACCATGGGGTAATAGTGAGAGGTCACAACAATCATTTAATGAAGACAATTGCTAGTTGTCGTGCGAATACCACGTGACGAACCAACACATTTTGCTTGTCAAGTCTTGCCTCGCCACATTGTCATATAGTCACATAGCTCTGCTGTTTCCATAGAACGTCTGTATATTAAATTATCGTTCTCTCTAACATTTCTCTATAATTTGTGGACAAAAAAAAAATAATATCAAGATTTCACACTCCCTAAACTTGTAAAGGCATTTTTTAAAAGAAAAATGTTGAATAACACTGGGCAACAATGAAAATGTTTCGGGCTTAAAAATAGTGGACCTACATGTATTTCCATCTGCTGAATTAAAAAATCACCATAAAAATGATAGATTAGCTCTTGTTTTGAAGATAAGGTGACTTTCATTTTTCTAGAGTGAAGATTTTAAATTTGGGGGAACTTTTTTGCGGGGTGGAGTTGGCACACCTGTCAAAATACCGTAGATGACAACTACAAACATTTGGTGACAGTGCTCCTGCAGGATGCAACATGTCCCTTAAGATCCATTTTCTCCACTCCCTCCTAGACTTTTTCCCTCCTAGTTGTGGAGCTGTTAGTGATGAACATGGGGAGAGATTCTATCAGGACATTTCTGTTATGGAACAAAGATATCAGGGCCGTTGGAATGAAGTAATGCTTGGTCTTTGTATAGGGATTCTGCGGAACTCCATCACAAGAGGCAAGCTAAAAGACGACGAAGTCATGATTCTCTTCAGACACGACTATCTGCGAAGTATTTTTCCAGCAATTTAGAACTCTTAAGATGTAATTACCAGTTAAAAAAATCAAATGCACTTTCATTGTTGTTAGCATGTTTGTAATTAAAATGTATCCTTTTCTCTCAATCCGTTAATATGTAATACTTCCACCTTGTGTACATCATAGAAACTAGATCTAATAAAATTTTTTAATTGTCATATTTGTTTTTCCTAACACAAAATTAGTAGGAATTGCCTCATGAAGTGCTCGGAACATTCAAAAATTATTTTTTGTTGCCCAGTGTAATTGGGACGATATATGTTGACTTTGAAATGATTTATTTTAAGCATGACACAGCGAGAAATCAAACAATGGCTACTTAGCATTTCAAAAAACTGTAAAATATTGGATAAATTCCAATCAAGTAAAATTAAATTTGGAAATGTTTAGTTACATATATACACCAAAACAAAGCTTATTTCATATAACTTTTTGACTATGTTTTTGTGTATAAGATTCGTTTGTGTTTGTTCTTTAACAGTTATAAACAATTTTGTATTGTTGGTAAACCGTGAACGATAGAGTTAACGTCACAACAATTATTTAACATAAATTGTAGGCTTTAATTATTTCCGAGGTGTTATGTATTATTGATTGAAAACTTTTAAATATCTTTAATATGTGGGGTAAGGTATATAGAGCTTACAGTTAACCACACATTCGACTTTCGGGATAAGGAAAACCCCGGAAAAATATTTTCTATAGAACTCAGCCACACTGAGATTCAAATTCGGGACCTCTTGAACGTGACATAGCAGTACTCATGGTGTCCGGTATTTCTTACAATTAATACTCGCCATAAACGACGATCTTCTTTATGAAGATGATGAAGATGATGATGACGACGATGATGATTATGATGATGATGATGATGATGATGATGATGATGATGATGATGATGATGATGATGATGATGATGATGATGATGATGATGATGATGTTGATGATGATGATGATGATGATGATGATGATGATGATGATGATGATGATGATGATGATGATGATGATGATGATGATGATGATGATGATGATGATGATGATGATGATGATGATGATGATGATGATATAAGGGCGCTCAACTGCTTGGTCATCAGCACCATTACAAAAACTAATTCATGGCAATAGCCAGATATAAATTATTCAAAATTTAAAAAAAAACAGATCAAAACGAAATGACAATGAAATAAATAAGCGCAAATGGATAAAAAGAATTAAAAACCATAAGTACCTATAAAATACCAAAAGGCATTACAATTACTACTTTCAAAATCAACTTGCCATGATAAAAGCTACCTGCCCAGTGACTATCTTCTTTGTATAAGGTTACAGAAGTGTCAGATTGTGTCGTGTGCATTACTCCAATGTTTCTTTTTTTTTCTTCATTTAGTACGTCAAATAAAAGTTCAATGGCTGATAAATTCTCAAGTTTTCATTTTACAAAAAGTATTTTGAACAAAATTTTCTTTATTTATTAAGGATTAACAGAATATCTAAGTTTTCATCATTGTTCCATTTAAAATTCTGATATTGATTCTGTTTCCCTACTTGGGGCCCACTGAGGTGCTGCCCCTTACGCTGTCCGGAGGACTACTAATTCCCATGAAAGCAAAAAGGTCAGCAATAAACTTTAGCAATGCTTTTAAAAGTTATGGCCAATATTGCAAAATTTTGTTCACCCTGTATACATACAGAAGTATTCTTGTTTATAGCAGTGATGTACATAGACGACATCCTGTTCCGGTAACGTGTTTGCTATAGAGAGAATGCAGGATCTGTGCTTCGAGACTATTTGTTTAGCTTAGATATTGAGCGAGTTCAGAAATTGTGAGATAAGTTGTCAAGTTTTATTTGCACCATGATTGGCAGAGTAAATATTGTCACATGCTATCAATACGAGATGCAAGTGCATCCAATGTTGAACAGTCGAATACAGACTGATGCAGAAAGCATTTTTTGGAGACTTTTTGACTTACTGTTTTTAGATGCATTAATATTTCTCTGCTTTTAGGTACATAGTAGAAAGTAAAATATTACATGTGATAGAATCACGTGAGTTTGTTTTCATATGCACTCAACAAATATGTCTACACATGGCCCTGTATTAAATCTTGATAAGTAATGACAGAAATGTTTGCTGCTTCTGCGTGGTGGAGAAACTCTGGGCTTTGAAGTGTTACACACGCACGTTACATAAAAGGCAGAAATATCGCCTTCCTAAGAATAGCATGGCACAGACTGTTCACACAAAAAGAGAGAATTTTGCAAGTGAGGTAACGGTGATCTACTGAAACTTGACTTGACTCCAAGTGACCTTGTTCCGTCCTACTGAACCACTTTGGTATATCACGTCCTGTGACAAACACTACCAACCAATAACTACCATTATAACACCAAACTTTGGCATGATCCATCACTAAACCTCAAACATGACAGATAGCCAAATCTCCATGAAATTTCTGGCATCTATACAATGACAATCCTTGGACTGTTCAATGAAATCCTCCAGGACAATGTCCATTACTCAAGGATACCCATTACCTGCAGTTAACTACTTACAAGTAACTGTCATTAACGACATTGGGGAGTATCGAAACATGGAGTAATAGAAACGAACACCTCCAAAATGGGCAATAAGACAAACATGCAAAATGCGGTCTCCAGGTCTTAAGATTTTACTTACAGATAGCTTTACAAACTTCTAATGCATTCAGAATGAAGAGGACTTCAAGAGTATTTACATATAACTCAAGACGTAAGGTAATGAAAGTTATGAGATAACTTCGACAATTTCAAAATATTCTCCAAAACCTCCGTGTGCTTTCTTAGGAAGACTGAAATTTTAGTTCAAAAAATGTTTTCTGAAACGTCCTTTTGGGAGTTAAGTGGATCTCGTTTTGCATTTTCTGGCGAAATACATTGTTATCAATTTGCAATAAGCAGAGGTAAAAGTTTTCGGTTTAACGACTTTTTCATGAATTTTCGCGAAATTTTCTGTTTTTTTTTTTTTTTTCGAGAATAATATACTTTTTAGCGATAAATGAAGAAAAATCAGTAGTCTGTATAGAAAATTTTTCATTTATTACAAATTACACAAATAGAACTTTATTTTAACATTCATCTCTTCATAGCATAAAGCTAGAAGTCGTGAAAAATTGTTTACAAATTTAACGAAAGAAAGATAAAATTTAACACTTAACAAAGCCAATATAATGATATCTTGCAAGTGATGCAACAATAAACTGTCACCACAGCACCCGGCTGGTCCGTGATACCGAGTACTGTTTGTCGTATGCTAACTAGAAATGTTATTTATTGGATGCCACATCGTGCACAGCAAAATACTTCTATTATGTTGACTGAAGGCTGAGAAGGTACTGAACTTCTAGGAAGCTACTCTCAGAGATTACATTAACATGAAAATATTGTCCCTCAGGGCTTTGTGTTTCGAAATGCCCAAAAGTTAAAAAACGAATACAAACAATACCTTACTGGAAACCACTCAGATTTAGAATTTAAACTGTTCCCATTGCTCGTACAGACACGCTGGTCCAGCTGGTTTATTTCAGTAGTTTACACTGCCAGCTATTCTGATGGGATTGTCGATTCTTTTCTAACAAAGAAAAGCTTTCAGTTCCTGCGTAAAATTTCCTTAAATGGTCATTTTTGCTATGCCAAGTGCTGCAATGTTGTAAAGGTACAGGCAACACTTGTTTCTGAAAAGTGTACAGTGATAACAGATTCAATATTAGAATTTCAATCTAAACAAAAGCCTGTGGCTCATCTTGTTTTATCCCGAATTAACTCGCTGAGAGCCAAATGTGAAATATTAGAGAGTGGTCACTTTGGAAACAGATCATATCATGGATCCCAGTGTTAGAAAAACAGTAGAAGAGAATCTAAAAGTTTGCTGCCGAATGACTTTGTCTAAATTAAACTCCATTATGACAAAAGAAACTGATGATGTAATAATCATAAAAGCTATATCATTTATTTGAGCCTTCTAGACTAGTTACTAAATCAAGTATATGTGATTTAAATCATGGAATAGCAGCATTTAAACGACTAAATGCATTTCAAACCAGTCGTATTGCTTGTGTTTGTGATTTGTTTCTTTGTGACATTGTTGAACAGCAAAGCCATGATGGTAACGATAACAGATTAGATGTAGTAACAGCCCTCCTTGCATTGAAGACAAAAGCTGATTCTTACCACAATTTCTGTGATAAGTCTCTTCAATGTCTTTGGTTGTCGATGACAAACGCTGACAGTGAGAGAGTTTTCTCTACATATAACTTAGTTGTGACAGACAAAAGAACAAGTATGACAAGCGAAAATAACACAACTTGTAGTATGCTGCAGGTTGGCGATGTCTGATGTGTGAAATTATTGTCTGCTGATTTCAAATCCGATATTTTAATTTGGAAAAAAGAGGTTTTAACAGTTGTGCTACTCTAGTTACCTGTTGCTTTTCGTTTCAGCCATGTCATTACGCATTAAATCTTCCCGAAAATTTACCTGAAATTAATGCCAATTTGTGGTAAAGTATTCACTACAAAACACCACCAATTAAAATTATTAATGCCAATTTTATATATAATTGTCACCACAAAATGTTGCCTCTGGCTATAAGTGTGTGTGGAGAAAAGAAGCAGTTTTTACTGTTGTTTGGCGGATACCGTACAAGAAATTAGGTTTTGTCATTTAAAACACCTACATCACTACACTGGGATATGATGAAGTTGTAAGGCTAATCTGTCTGCTTTTTGGTTGAAAGCATTAACAGCACCTCAGAGTGGTTTTGTTGGTCATCTGTTGACCGTTACTTGAACCGAGGTCATGAACTGGACGTGACCTTCAGAGTCCGAGTATATCATGGACAGGAGCAGTTTAGGATCTGTGTACATTAACACACTCTTCCTGAAACGTCATTCATTTGTTCCATATCCCTACTGTTCTATCACTACACTTTCTTTCTTCCATTTATAACTGGAATATTGGCGCCCTTTTCCATTTACAGTGGCAGGACTTGCCGGGAATCAGACAGCTGTCCAGTAGACCAACAACGCTGGATCTTAAAGCATATTGAGGATAGAGGATCACCCTGATACCCCGTGGATAATATAAAATGGTAGTGCAAGGGATAAAAGAAATTGGGACCTTTTGTTGTTGTAATTTACGTCCCCCAACGTTAAGTCATATCGGACGATGAATGAAATGATGTTCAAATGAGTACAGGGTACATAGAGCTTAGAGTTACCAGACATTCATCTTTCAGTATAAGAGAAAACCTCCAACGTTAAGTCATATCGGACGATGAATGAAATGATGTACAAATGAGTACAGGGTACATAGAGCTTAGAGTTACCAGACATTCATCTTTCAGAATAAGAGAAAACCTCCAACGTTAAGTCATATCGGACGATGAATGAAATGATGTTCAAATGAGTACAGCGTACATAGAGCTTAGAGTTACCAGACATTCATCTTTCAGAATAAGAGAAAACCTCCAACGTTAAGTCATATCGGACGATGAATGAAATGATGTTCAAATGTTTCCAGGGTCCATGCAGCTTAGAGTTATCCGACATTCGTCTTTCAGGATAAGGGAAACTCCCGGAATAAACCTTATCCAGGTAACTGATTCTGACCGAGATTCGAACTCGGGAGCTCTTGAACGTGAGGCAGACTCGCTACCACCACGGTACCGAGGCGAGCAAAGAAATGGGGATTGAGGAGCAGTTGATAGAATGAATGGCAGAGGAAACCAAAGAAACTCAATCCATATGGCACTTCGTAGCCTTTTTTCTTAGTAACATCATCATCATCATCATCATCATCATCATCATCATCATCATCATCATCATCATCATTATCATTATTATTATTATTATTAATATTATTATTATTCCCGTCCATCAGAAGATTAGGAAGGTGCTTTGATCCACATGTCCGTGTCGGGTTTCTCTCTAAGGGGACGTTGCAGTCATACAACTGTACTACATTTCTGCCATTTATACGATTGTTTGCTGAAATGTTCATTACAGTTCTAATGCTGATTCCATGTCAAGCGTTGAATCAGTTTCGGCTTCTCAAAATTTACGTTTGCCCTTTAGAAATTTAAATTTATGATCTAATTATACTTTCAGAAATTTAAATTGAACCACGGACATCTCGGCTACCGCTCTCGCATTAAATAAACGCAGATGAAATTTCTAACAGCAGGTGATCATTTTTCACTTAAGAATGATTAGGCAGGGGTAAAGTAGTGCAAAAGTTTCGAATGTAAGAAAGCCATGTGATGCCTTTCACCGCGTATATAGCTGTTGTACTGTGTGTGTTGCTTTCTCTCCTTGTGAATTAATTAATATTCAGGTTACTGCACGTCATGTATATATTTGCAATATTTCGTAACAGTTCAGTGCTCCAAATATAGTTTCGTTTCCAGGAGTTTATTTTAACCGTAAATGCAAGTAACTTGCAGTAGCTCTGATGAAGCGGCGAAGGAACAAGACAAAGTAAACAATAACAAATGAATGTTAAATATTCATTACTGATGATGATGATGATGATGATGGTGATGATGATGATGATGTGTATAAGGGCGCTCAACTACGGCGGTTATCAGCGCCCTTTAAAAAGCTATTCATGGCAAAAGCCAGATATAAAAGATTTCTAAAAACTATACTAATGTAAATAAACCTATTAAAACTACACGTTCATAGAAAGGGGAAAAAACAACAAAAAAAGTCAAAACCTACTAAAAATTTTGTTCACTATATCCTAAAGTCTAAACTACTACTGCGTTATCGTCCGCTAGCATTTCTGCAAAGCTGACCGGCAGCTGCAGAGACGTCCTAAGGTCTGCTAGGTGAAAACACTCTAGCAGCACGTGTCGTACAGACAACGCTTCATTGCAAAATGGACACAGTGGAGAAGGCTCCTTTTTAAAAAGAAAACTATGAGTAAAAAAGCAGTGTCCAATTCGTAACCGAGCCAAACTCACCTCCTCGCGACGAGATGACCGACAGGAGGTAACCCAGGGAATCGGAAGTTCTTTCACAGATCTAAGTTTATTATTGCGGAGAGCGGACCACTCTTACTGCCAGCAGGTTTGCACAGCTCTCCGCAATACGGCCCTAAAGTCTTCCGATGTCACAGATGGTATTCGAACCCTGGGCTTCATGGTAGCCGTCTTGGCTGCTGAATCCGCCATTTCATTCCCCCGCAAGCCTACGTGACCAGGGATCCATGCACACACCACGTTAACGCCAGAAGCGTGTAAAACGTGGAGGGCATCCTGTATACGCTGCACAATAGGGTGGTAGTTGTACAGCTGCCGTAGGCTTTGAAGTGCACTGAGGGAATCGCTCAGGATTAAGCAGTTCCCCAACTTTCGTCGACGTACGTGTAAAATGGCCCGGTATATTGCATAGAGTTCTGCGGTAAAAATGGAAGTGCTAGTGTGGAATCCGAATGTATACGGTTCGGTTCCACACACGTAAGCACAACCAACACCATTTGAGTTCTTGGAGCCATCAGTATAAATTACAAAATGGTCCTCATATCGCGATAAAAATTCTAAAAAACATGTGCGGATATTAGACATAGACATGGTAGATTTATCATATTTAGTCATGCCCAGATCAACCGGGGACGCTCTGCACAACCAAGGAGGGTATGTCCTCTCCCCCCTAGGATACATTTTAGGCATGTCAGTATCAAGATGTCTAAGGAGCTCCCGGAAACGAAAACCAGGTGGTTTTGGTTTAATAGAAGTATTCCTATAACGCACGTCCATGAAGGTATTAAAGAACGGCGTAAACGATGGATGTGTGGGCATGCAATTAAGTCCACATCCATAATTTGCTAATAGCATGTTGCGCCTGTACTGCAGAGGAGGTTCTGCGGACTCAGCATACAGGCTTATAACTCGGCTCGTTGGAAATGCCCCAACTGCTATACGTATGCCACAATTATGGACTGTGTCTAGTCTCTTCAGCACAGATGGTCGTGCTGAGCCATAAACGATATTACCATAGTCTAATTTGGAACGGATGAGTGCGCGATAAAGGCCTACCGACATTATACATAAAAACCCGCTCATTTCAAGTGTTTGTTACAGATACGAAACTATCACAGAAGCTACAGGAAAAACTCAGTCTCAGTCTTTGTTGATGAGCCCTTGTAAAATACAGACCCATGGTACTGTACGTATGCAATTAATTCTTACCCCTAATTATTTTCCTATAAGTATGTGCCGTTACTACGGGTATTAGTAACTACGAGGGTTAGTAGCTACGAGGGTTGGTACCAGCAAGACTAATCTCTGCCGAATGCAGGTACCACAAAACAGGGCTCTTCGTACAGCTACGAATGCTCCATGTTTCGTCAGAAACCAACAACTTCATCACGAGTTTGGTTTTCCACCCGTTCACTGTCACGACCTTTCTTTTACCATCTCCAGGAGTTCCCTCGAGCTGTCACCTACAATCTCGGCGCTCGCACTCGCCAACCACCTTGCCTCAAGCGTAGAATGCTACAAGAACTTCTCCTGAATGACCTCTCCAGTACAGCCGACCTTTCTTTTACCATCTCCAGGAGTTCCCTCGAGCTGTCACCTACAATCTCGGCGCTCGCACTCACCAACCACCTCGCCTCAGGCACAGACTGCCACAAGAACTTCTCCTGAATGACCTCTCCAGTACAGCCGACCTTTCTTTTACCATCTCCAGGAGTTCCCTCGAGCTGTCACCTACAATCTCAGCGCTCGCACTCACCAACCACCTCGCCTCAGGCGCAGACTGCCAAAAGAACTTCTCCTGAGTGACCTCTCCAGTACATCCGTGCCAGCCGACCTTTCTTTTACCATCTCCAGGAGGTCCCTCGAGCTGTCACCTACAATCTCGGCGCTCGCACTCGCCAACCACCTCGCCTCAAGCGCAGACTGCCACAAGAACTTCTCCTGAGTGACCTCTCCAGTACATTCGTGCTAGCCGACCTTTCTTTTACCATCTCCAGGAGGTCCCTCGAGCTGTCACCTACAATCTCGGCGCTCGCACTCGCCAACCACCTCGCCTCAAGCGCAGACTGCCACAAGAACTTCTCCTGAGTGACCTCTCCAGTACATCCGTGCCAGCCGAC
Source organism: Mantis religiosa (assembly GCA_030765055.1). NCBI lineage: Eukaryota > Metazoa > Arthropoda > Insecta > Mantodea > Mantidae > Mantis > Mantis religiosa. The sequence continues at coordinate 2,419,807 of JAUKNK010000320.1, read as the reverse complement.
CTTTCTTTTACCATCTCCAGGAGTTCCCTCGAGCTGTCACCTACAATCTCAGCGCTCGCACTCACCAACCACCTCGCCTCAAGCGCAGACTGCCAAAAGAACTTCTCCTGAGTGACCTCTCCAGTACATCCGTGCCAGCCGACCTTTCTTTTACCATCTCCAGGAGGTCCCTAGAGCTGTCACCTACAATCTCAGCGCTCGCACTCGCCAACCAACTCGCCTCAAGCGCAGACAGCCACAAGAACTTCTCCTGAGTGACCTCTCCAGTACATCCGTGCTAGCCGACCTTTCTTTTACCATCTCCAGGAGGTCCCTCGAGCTGCCACCTACAATCTCGGCGCTCGCACTTGCCAACCAACTCGCCTCAAGCACAGACTCCCACAAGAACTTCTCCTGAGTGACCTCTCCAGTACATCCGTGCTAGCCGACCTTTCTTTAACCATCTCCAGGAGGTCCCTCGAGCTGTTACCTACAATCTCAGCGCTCGCACTCGCCAACCACCTTGCCTCAAGCGTAGAATGCTACAAGAACTTCTCCTGAATGACCTCTCCAGTACAGCCGACCTTTCTTTTACCATCTCCAGGAGTTCCCTCGAGCTGTCACCTACAATCTCGGCGCTCGCACTCACCAACCACCTCGCCTCAGGCACAGACTGCCACAAGAACTTCTCCTGAATGACCTCTCCAGTACAGCCGACCTTTCTTTTACCATCTCCAGGAGTTCCCTCGAGCTGTCACCTACAATCTCAGCGCTCGCACTCACCAACCACCTCGCCTCAGGCGCAGACTGCCAAAAGAACTTCTCCTGAGTGACCTCTCCAGTACATCCGTGCCAGCCGACCTTTCTTTTACCATCTCCAGGAGGTCCCTCGAGCTGTCACCTACAATCTCGGCGCTCGCACTCGCCAACCACCTCGCCTCAAGCGCAGACTGCCACAAGAACTTCTCCTGAGTGACCTCTCCAGTACATTCGTGCTAGCCGACCTTTCTTTTACCATCTCCAGGAGGTCCCTCGAGCTGTCACCTACAATCTCGGCGCTCGCACTCGCCAACCACCTCGCCTCAAGCGCAGACTGCCACAAGAACTTCTCCTGAGTGACCTCTCCAGTACATCCGTGCCAGCCGACCTTTCTTTTACCATCTCCAGGAGTTCCCTCGAGCTGTCACCTACAATCTCAGCGCTCACACTCACCAACCACCTCGCCTCAAGCGCAGACTGCCAAAAGAACTTCTCCTGAGTGACCTCTCCAGTACATCCGTGCCAGCCGACCTTTCTTTTACCATCTCCAGGAGGTCCCTAGAGCTGTCACCTACAATCTCAGCGCTCGCACTCGCCAACCAACTCGCCTCAAGCGCAGACAGCCACAAGAACTTCTCCTGAGTGACCTCTCCAGTACATCCGTGCTAGCCGACCTTTCTTTTACCATCTCCAGGAGGTCCCTCGAGCTGCCACCTACAATCTCGGCGCTCGCACTTGCCAACCAACTCGCCTCAAGCACAGACTCCCACAAGAACTTCTCCTGAGTGACCTCTCCAGTACATCCGTGCTAGCCGACCTTTCTTTAACCATCTCCAGGAGTTCCCTCGAGCTGTCACCTACAATCTCAGCGCTCGCACTCGCCAACCACCTCGCCTCAAGCACAGACTGCCACAAGAACTTCTCCTGAGTGACCTCTCCAGTAAATCCGTGCCAGCCGACCTTTCTTTTACCATCTCCAGGAGGTCCCTAGAGATGTTACCTACAATCTCAGCGCTCGCACTCGCCAACCACCTCACCGCAAGTGCAGACTGCCACAAGAACTTCTCCTGAGTGACCTCTCCAGTACATCCGTGCTAGCCGAACCTTTCTTTTACCATCTCCAGGAGGTCCCTAGAGCTGTTACCTACAATCTCAGCGCTCGCACTCGCCAACCACCTCGCCTCAAGCACAGACTGGCACAAGAACCTCTCCTGAGTGACCTCTCCAGTACATCCGTGCCAGCCGACCTTTCTTTTACCATCTCCAGGAGGTTTCTCGAGCTGTCACCTACAATCTCGGCGCTTGCACTCACCGACCACCTCGCCTCAAGCGTAGAATGCCACAAGAACTTCTCCTGAGTGACCTCTCCAGTACATCCGTGTCAGCCGACCTTTCTTTAACCATCTCCAGGAGGTCCCTCGAGCTGTTACCTACAATCTCAGGGCTCGCACTCCCCAACCACCTCGCCTCAAGCACAGACTGCCACAAGAACTTCTGAGTGACCTCTCCAGTTCATCCGTGCTAGCCGACCTTTCTTTTACCATCTCCAGGAGGTCCCTAGAGCTGTTACCTACAATCTCAGCGCTCGCACTCGCCAACCAACTCGCCTCAAGCGCAGACTGCCGCAAGATCTTCTCCTGAGTGACCTCTCCAGTACATCCGTGCTAGCCGACCTTTCTTTTACCATCTCCAGGAGGTCCCTAGAGCTGTTACCTACAATCTCAGCGCTCGCACTCGCCAACCACCTCGCCTCAAGCACAGACTGGCACAAGAACCTCTCCTGAGTGACCTCTCCAGTACATCCGTGCCAGCCGACCTTTCTTTTACCATCTCCAGGAGGTTTCTCGAGCTGTCACCTACAATCTCGGCGCTTGCACTCACCGACCACCTCGCCTCAAGCGTAGAATGCCACAAGAACTTCTCCTGAGTGACCTCTCCAGTACATCCGTGTCAGCCGACCTTTCTTTAACCATCTCCAGGAGGTCCCTCGAGCTGTTACCTACAATCTCAGGGCTCGCACTCACCAACCACCTCGCCTCAAGCACAGACTGCCACAAGAACTTCTGAGTGACCTCTCCAGTACATCCGTGCTAGCCGACCTTTCTTTTACCATCTCCAGGAGTTCCCTCGAGCTGTTACCTACAATCTCGGCGCTTGCACTCGCCAACCACCTCGCCTCAAGCGCAGACTGCCACAAGAACTTCTCCTGAGTGACCTCTCCAGTACATTCGTGCTAGCCGACCTTTCTTTTACCATCTCCAGGAGGTCCCTAGAGCTGTCACCTACAATCTCAGCGCTCGCACTCGCCAACCACCTCGCCTCAAGCGCAGACTGCCACAAGAACTTCTCCTGAGTGACCTCTCCAGTATAAATGACCCAGACGAGTGATAAATATCAAACTTAAAGTCCTCAATTTATGTTACAGTGATCCTGTTATATTTAGCTAGTGGAGTCGTTCACGGCTACGTCAATTGTTATTTATACTAGTACTAAGTGTATTAATAACAAACATCTGTAAAGCATACTTGCTGATCGATGGATTAATAAATTAAAAAGAAGGAGCTGTATGACCTTCTCATATAATCAAATTCGCTTCCGTGATGACGAATGTAATTTGTGTTGTTGATATTATTATTGCATTTGTTGAAGGTAATTTCAATTTACTGCATGCACGTTACCAAATTATGGAGTGTCAATTACTTCCTCCATGTTGCTGGAGCTTGCTAAGTATGTGTCAAAATAACAATTTGGAATTCAAGGTAAAACAACTACATGCGATACTTTCACATGACGTTCTCTATGCATTTTAAACAAACGATTATTTTATTTTTAAGTAACTTCATTCCGCAGGAGTTTGTTGTCCTGGGTGCACATATAAAGTAACGCGGTCGCCAGTTTTGTGGAACTTATTTCAGGATTATTAGAAAATATCCGCTTGCGCCTCATGTATATCAGTTCCTCCCTTTCTCCCTCCCACCCAGCCGTATGCGTCAACCTGTATGCGCAAAGGTCAGTGTGTTTCCTCATCTAGACGAGTGAACTTGGTTATCACGTGCTTTGTTGGGAACACTAAATCTGTGAAACTTATCAGTTACTTTTGTCTGTGAGTGTTTCATTGCATAAAAGGGGAGTATTATGGCAGCCAATCGCTCTAAAGTTTATCGCAGAACTGTAAAAGGGCAAGCTGGAGAAATAATAGCTAATGTTTTAAATTTTATGCGACGGGAAGCCGACGGAGCTAATTTTGTAATCCCTGTGAATAAGGTTAATGAGCGTGTTGCAGCCGCAACGGGCGTTTCGCTATCCACGGTTAAGAAAATAAAGGAGATGATTGATATACAGAGCGGTTCAGTCTCTTCATTCGGTACACGAAAGCGAAACAAAAACAGGTCCAAACCATTCACTGATCTCGATGATTTTGATATGTGTGTAGTTCGCAGGACTATAAATGAATTCTACATCCATGAAAAGCGAGTTCCTACAGTTAAAGCTGTGTTACATAAATTAAGAGAAACAATTACAAAGGTAGAGAGTCAAGCTTGCTCAAAGTGTTCAAGCGTCTGGGATTTCGATGGCGAAACACGCGTCAGAACAGACGCATTCTAATTGAAAAGCATACCATAAGAAGTGCTCGTGTTACATTTTTACGTGCTATAACAAAATACCGACAGGAAGGTCGTCTTATTGTCTACAGCGACAGCGACGAGACATATATACACAGTTCGCACACAAAGAAGAAAGCTTGGTCTGACGATAGTACACAGGGTTGTATGGCACCTACCTCCAAAGGACAAAGATTAATTATTGTGAATGCAGGAACAGAAAAGGGTTTCATTCCCAATGCGCAATTGATCTTTAAATGAAACACAAAAGGTGGAGACTATCATAGGAAAATGAACAGCGAAAATTATTTGAAATGGGTTAAAGAAAAACTAAAGCCCAATCTTCCAGAAAAGTCTGTTCTTGTGATAGACAACGCTTCATATCACAATGTGACCAGAGAAAAATGTCCCACAGCGAACACAAAAAAGCAGGATATGCAAGACTGGTTGGTTAAGCATAGGATTCCGTTCGGAAGCCATATGCTGAAAGCGGAACTATATGATCTTATAAAGTTGCATAAGCCAAAACATAAGAAATATATTGTGGATGCAATTTTAGAAGAAGATGGGCACGTAGTTCTCCGCTTACCACCGTACCATCCCGACCTGAATGCAATAGAAAAAGTTTGGGCAAATGTAAAAGAATGGGTTGCACTTTGCAATGTGAGCTTCAACATGGGAGACATTTGGCGTTTGTGCGAACAGGAGAAATAGGAGAAGCAGAATGGGGTCCAGTTTGCCAGCATGTTCACCAAGTGGAAGAGAAATATATAGAAACTGAGGGTCTCCTCGAAACAGAGGTGGAAAAGCTAACGATCACTGTTAATGAAGACAGTAGCAGCAGTGATTCGGAAAGTGATTTACTCAGCAACGTCTGAATATGAGTGCAGCAGCAGAGCCGAGAGTAGCTCTCGAGGGATGTGCAGACGACATGCTGGAAGGCATCGAGAAACTTCCCCAATCACCTGACGCTTAAGCCACGCCCAACGGTGGTGAGAGTCGCTCCTAAGGTAAGCAATGCATTATGCCAGGGTTTTTACGGAAGTAATCAAACTATACTAGAGAACTGACTTTTAGGTAGATACATATTTTTTAGGTTATTAAATATTTTGCATAATTTGGTTATTAGCACATACATTTGACCAATATACTAAATCGAGCTTTGTTTCTCCTCTTATTGTGGTGGCAAATAACATAAGTTTGTTTTTTAGAAGAAAGGCTGAGTAGCCTTGTGCTTATCCTGTAACAGATTGTACGTTGTCAACAGATCACTACAATATAAACATTTACACGTAACTCGCAGGAAAGAAGTTTCAGATGTCAGAGTATTGTGCAATGTTCTTGAACTCAACACGATTACGCGTTCCAGTTATTCCTTCAGTTCAGCTTAGAATTGCCGGGCAATGTTTAATATACGTGTTGAGTGATTCGTGTGTACGACATAATGCCGTAGATACAGCAGTAGGTTAAACAATTCTCATATAAATGTATAACAGATGTAACAATTCTATATTATCAGCCTTGTGGGAGGTCTATAGTAGCCTCCCAAGTACGGCAGTACATTCTTGGCGGCGTTATGTTATTTTATGAAGTAGGTGCTTTTAAGTGAAATAGGATCCTCCAAAACATATTCTGGACCTTCCAAGTGTTATGAATTTTATCCAGAGTTGTATCGGCGGATATTCCTCAACATACAGTGAACAATCCAGAGGTTAAAGCTTTCCTCGGGAACTACACGAACTTTCATCCTCCAGATGAATCTACTTTAAGGAAACACTGCCTTCTGAAGTACCATGAAGAAACATTACGAAAAATCAAGACTCAACAGGAAGAAAACTGGGAATTGTAGTGGTCGGGGTTCTTAAAATGACGAGACAGTTTCTAATCGCAATGCAATGAAAGTATGCACAATATTATGGCCAAATGGTGCTAAGTACAATAATATTCTTATTATCCTGACTAATGCAGCATCTTACATGAAGAAAACAGTAGAACTATCCCAAAATGATACATGTGACATGTCATGTGCTACATAGGGTATTGCTGTCCCAATGTGCATAAGTTGGTATCCGATGGAAAGAAAGTGTTTGTATAAACCCCTAAGAGAGTTGATCTATTTAGGAATAAAACTCGCAATGTCCCATTACCTCTAACACTGACTGTTACTAGCTGGGGCACTTGGCTTTCAACAGTGGTGTAGTGTGCAAAACATTTTGATAGCTTTAAAACGGTTGTGGCTGAACTGGGCAAAGATGACGCTTCATCTATAGAAATTATCCAAAATCTGCTATGTAACAGTTGCTAAAGAAATGACATGACGTATAATGGTGCTAATTTGAGTTTCTTGTGCGATTCCATTAATAAAATAGAGGCAACAACTAATACCTTGATAGAAATTGTTAAAGAAATCGTTAATACAGGAACGAAAATCAATTCGTTCATCAATTCATTCCAAGGCAAGTTCATGTCGGAAACAAAGGGTTTCAAATTATGAGACAAATTGCCCAATTTATAGAAGGCCAGCAGTAAAGACTGAGACGTACGACGATCATTCTCCCAATACCGGACAGTGCTGCATGACAATCGACAGAGATTTCTAATGGACAGTTTAGAGAAGGCATGTGTTCTGTGCTGTAACTTCAATTTCCAACAATTGACATGTGACATCAACAATCTCTCACTGATGAGTTATCAAAACACTTTCTTTATTAAAAGTTTTTCTATTACATGGAACAAAAGAAAATATTTTGTTTTAGTAAATATTTTGAATTTTTAACAACTGTATTTTATTTCATTTTTGACGCATAAAAATAAATAAATTTAACTTTTAGTACTTAAAAATCCTTTCCTACTTATTACCTTTCTCTCTGATTCAGCTTCTGTGGACGTCCCTTTGGTCGTCTGATATATCTAACAGTGCTCCATCTAAGCAGCAATTTTCTTTAGCGTAGTGAAAGATCTGTTTCACATTTCCTTTGACTTTACAGTATAGCACTAGGTTTGCCGTGAATGATAATCAGGGTGCGAGCGAGTCAGTTATCTCAGGTACCTAGTAATTGTTATCTTTGTTTTAAAAATCCCAAGTAGATGGATTTATTTAATATTCTAATTGTGCTTTACATTCAGCATAAAGTTTCCTTAATACCAGTTCATAATTTGAAGTAACTCTCAATTATGTAGGAAAGTCTTATATGATCGAGTATTTCTGTAAATAGCTGTAGGTAACATTCCCTTGTTTCTTCTCTGACTTGGATCACGAAGTCATACAACAGTCAATTTTGTTATTTTAGTTTCGTCTTTGTTTTTGCATAGTAGTTTTATGCATGATGGTTACTGAGAATAAACAAGGGTATATTGGTTACTTAAACTGATATTATTTCTTCGCAATTAGGTTGTCTCTGTAAACAGTGATGAGGTAGCTCGAGTGTCCTGAAAGTTTTAATTATCTCATTAACTGCTTTGGAAATATTTTGTAAATCTGCTGAAAGAAACGCAAGGCTCTTGGGCAAGTACAGTCTAAGGCTAAATATTGTGCGGATAAATCACCAAACTACAGGCTAGTGTTTGATATTTCCAAAGTGTGTCTTGTGGCTTCCTTATTTATGGCTCATTTCAATCTAAGCGCAGTAATTACTGTGTTACGTAAACGTCTGTACTTACCATTCATTACGAGAGAAACACGTGCACATTCACTTAGTGACTCTCCGTTACAGCTTCAGTACACGTCCTCATGAACACCTTATTCATCAAAACCATAGCTTTAAAGTATACGGCTCATTAGTTCAGTTTGTATTTCTTTATTCTATTCGACTGGCGATCTAGTAAATCATTCTCATGCAATTTCCTGTTTAGTAGTGGCAGTTGGTACTAACTGTAAAACTGGAGACATCTGGTTAAACAAAACACAAAAGAAGCAGTCTAATGTATAGTACGAGAGGAAATAGTAATTGATTGTAGTAAAAGTACAGCAAAAAGGAAAAAGGTACTCAAATCAATTTAGTTATATAACTTACATAAAAGTTTACATATTTCTTTCATTGCACTCCAATGATTTTAAAGTTCAGTGAAAGTATAAAAAATTGTATCGTTGTTGCATTTAATTTACGGAGTGAAAATTGCTTATAATCTTTCTTCATAATTTAAGTGAGCCTTGAAACACATTCTCATTCACAAAGTAATACAGGATGTCTCTAAAGTCACTTTCCATTTCAATGAAAACGCAATATTTTGTTTATTTTCTTTTCAGATACTGGTATCTTAGTGCAAGATGTTTAGCACAGAAGAACGGGTTGCCATTTTTTGTGCACGGGTACGCGGATTGTCATATGAAGACGTAAGAGCGGAATTTACTCGTCAATTCCACAAACCAGCCGCATCAAGGGCACACATTCGTCTGCTTGTGAACAAATTTAAGCGTACCGGCAGTGTGTGTGATGAGACACGTCCTGGACGACCACACGTCTTGGCAGAAACAGTGCAGCAGGTTCAAATTGCCAGTGATAGGAGTCCGAAGGCATCAATTCGACGCCTCAGTAGGGAGTTGAACGTCCCTCGCAACGCAGTGCGGAAAATTCTACGTCTCACTCTACGAAAACGTCCGTATCACATTTAAGTTCTGCACCATCTCGAGGACAAGGATTTCGCCTGTCGTCGGGCAATGTGTTATGACCTCCTGGAATGAGAATTTAATGGACAACATTTTATTCTCCGATGAAGCCATTTTCCATGTTTGTGGGAAAGTGCACAGACACAACAGCCGAATATGGGCAAATGAAGAACCACGTGAGGTATCGGACTGGGAACGTGATACACCGAAAGTCAATGCTTGGTTGGGTATGACAAACGCAAAACTGTATGACCCATTTTTCTTTGCCAAAAGGTCAATAACAGGTAACATCTACCTCAACATGTTAGAACTGTTCCTTGAACTGCAGCTTCAAGAGGGTGGCACACTGGTTACAGTTGTGTTTCAGCAAGGTGGTGCGCCTCCACATGCTGCAAACATCGTCCGTGATTACCTGAACAGAACCTTTCCACGGAGATGGATAGGCAGAGGTTCACCTCGGCTGTGGGCTTCCCGTTCACAGGACCTTACTTCTTTAGACTTTTTTGCATGGGGGTACATCAAATCTAAAGTGTACACTAGCAAAGGGAATGGTCTGCCTGAGTTACGGAATCGTATCAGGGAAGCAGCAGGTCGAATTACGGTTGACATGTTACAGTCTACATTTCGTTCCACTACTGAAAGATGGCGTATGTGTTTTCAGCTAGATGGAGGTCATGTAGAAGGGCATTAGAATATGTGTAACACTTCAAAATAATATTGATTTCTGAATCACTGTCTTCCTGCAATGAAATGGATAGTGACTTTACAGACACCCTGTATTACTGAAGCTATGTACTTCGTAAGGGTTCTGTTCGAATGTGTGTACTCAAAAGTGGCACAGGTCGGTGATTATAGCGAGAAAATGATAGGGAAGTTAAATGTTTTCCTTAAAGCGTGCACTCCATAACAAGCATTAAATTAGAAATGATATCTTGCCAGCACATGGACACAACAAGCGTCTAATGCTTGCAATAAGCGTGGGAATTTCAACAGACACATGGGAGATGAAACATCCTATCCCACCAATCTTATATCTGCTACATTCAACATCCGTTATCTCAGTAACTATTTAACATATCAGACTGACATTTCTACAAGATGTATATATATTCAAAGTTTACAGATATACTTTTATACAAATAGAGTTATTTCTTTGATCAACTAACTTTTGATTAACATTTATCGAAATTATATTTCTTTTTTCATTAGAGATTGGAAGAGAGACAAGACTTGATGATTTGGCCCAATCAAAGTTCTAACTGCAATCCCATTGAACTACTTTGGGACCATATGGACCGAGAGAGCAGAAAGAAACAACCCACTAATGTAATCATCATGTTATTAACATTACTGTAGATTCAGAACATCCACACATTGTAGCACTGAGATTGTTTTATAATCCTAACATTTAAGTTAGCTATCTAAAAATAAAAAAAACGTGTCATTTATTGTGACTTCGTGCCTTCTTAGAAACAAAAGCTTTGTTTGCACTCTTTATTGCAGTAAAGAGAAGATTTGTACAACCCTTGCCGCAGCAAAAAGTCGTGACATTGACCAACAGTGGTCTTCAAGGTCGACTCGAGGCTCCGCTACACGTAAACAAACAAAAGAAATCACTGTGACACAGTTCAAATGTCCACAATCACACAACTCACACAATTACAACACAAGTGACTCGCTTCTCACACTTTGCCACTATTTATACCTCCGAGTCATGTTTCTAGAATACTGTAGACTTTACGAGAACAATCGCGGCGGCAAGAGAAAGACGTTCAGCTCCCCTGCCCACGCGCGCCCAGTACTGGCTTGTCGCAGCTCCAACGCAACAATGCTATCGGTGACAATATCAATATCGTTCAAGAAAAAGCAGTTCAAAAAGAAAAACATGGAGAAAAAGTATTATATATTTGTAAAGAAATAAACCACACGATGTAAGCATGCCCCAATAGTCTACAGTAGCACCAATTTATAAAGCAATATTTACATATCTGCTACAACTGCACAAGTTAAAATAACATGGCAGATGCAGTAGTATTGATAAAAGTACATTTAAAATAATATTATTCTAACTACAATTGAGAAGCACATATCAAATTGAAGAGAACATGGCATTGCTTCTGGCAGAATTTAGCCTTTTCTTAATCCCTCTGACTCTTATAAGAAATCCAACCTCCACAGACACACTTCATGTGTTGTATTGTCTGGAATCCTCTTTCCATTTTATTATCTTTACTAGGGCAGCCTTTCTTTTGTATTCTACTCTACCCCATACTCTTATTTCAAATTATTTCTTCCCATCGTCGCATCGTGTAAGTTTTCGGACTATACAGTGTCGTACTTCACAAAAGTAACATAGCGAAAGCAAAACTAAATATATTTGGTGATCTATCACTTAATTATAGTAGGTAGAGGAAATATTGTAATGCACTAATCAGTATTTATACATCTCTGATATAAAGAATCATACTTATACTTAGTAAGTCAAGTAAAGTATTTCATATTTCCTTTTATGAATAGCTCGATTTTCTGTTATGTCCTGCCGCACACTCATTTATCGCCAGTTTCCGCTCGTGGTGCACGGATGCTTTCTTCGTCCCGCATTGATATCGCCTACTTCGATACCACGTCACAAATGCTGTATACGCGAAGCCACAGCGACGAAACGACCAAGCCACTTTGTTCCAATGGTTTGTATAGATTAAGTTAAAACTGGTAATTTGTAACAAGAATAGCTTTCTGCCTATAATAGGTAATAGGAAGTCCTGATTTGAAGAGAAATAAATGTTTACAGGTATGTATCCAGTATCTAATTTTTATATTTTCTATTTGCTCAATGTTTCCTTCAACAATTTTAATTAAAACGTGGTATACTGAGATGTTTTGTGCCTAATACCCAGACAGAGTGCTTCCCCGGAGTTAGGGCTGAAGAGAGAGAAGACTACAGCAGACGGAAACTGCCCTATGGCGGCTCATAAGATCCTGAGGACTTCCACATCACCTGGTGGCGCGGGACACGAAGACCTCACCCGGGGAGTTACAGAGAGCAAATTCCTTGCCATGCAACACTTAGAGCTTAGCCGACCAGAACGAAATGGAGGAACATTATGTACTTATCCCTCTGGGGTACTTAGAAAAACTCATGATTCAGCAAGATCGGCTATTGAACCCAGGACGTCCTGAACAGACAGTACCGTCCTGGCCTTCCAGCTGGGCTTTAGCACCAATACTGTATTTCTGTACATGTTTATCTCGATGTAGGAATACGTTTTGTTCCAAAAGAGAGAGTACGCAATCCCATTCTTACGTAAATCTCCCAGAATTGTTTCCGCCCTTGGTAGAACATTTTACAATATAACTCGATGGATAGGTCAAGATAATTTCATTGCAATGAGATCAGTACACAAGATAAGTACAGTGGTTATACAAAACGAGAGGAAGTGGCATTGTCCATATGCAAGCTGCGTGGAACTTCACCCATCTAACAGAGAGGTTAGTGACCTCTTCCCTCAAGGTCTAGTAGAGGACGGAGTGCATCCCATGTTTCGTAACAGGGCTCTTAAACTGCCCAAATAACTGTTGCATCATTCACATCCACACGCATGCCTTTCGATGTACCACTCTTTCTTAATTCAGTGTGTGCCACAAAACGCTGAACTTTCGATATACAATGCAACACTTTGTGCACTTCCTATCAGAGAGGCCAATACAGAGCTTGTGCTGGATGGAGGTTAGGAGACTATACTATACTCTTGGGCAACTGTAAGGGACAACGAAAAGGGTGGCAATGCAGAGAGAATTAAAATATTAGAATCTTATTTAATGTACATAAAAGTATCGCACATAAACTGGTTCTGATAAAGTATGCATTACCTTAGGACGTTAAGTACGTAAAGCGTTAGGAGAAGGGAAAATAACACAACAGGGGTTTGGAAAACTGCAGGTAAAAAGGTCTGAAGAGCAGAAATGCAAAACAATAACACAATAGCAGATAACAGCTCTTTGATTTTCTGTGCTCAAATAAAAACATGATGACAAAGGGGTGGACACGCAGATAAAGAATAACGAAATGGCATTGCATGCATAAAAACTGGGGTTTTAAGGTTGTAGAAATGACATACCCTATGGTCAATGCCCCTTATGTGGTGATAAATTTGAATATAAAGGGACTGATTTGTGCAAAAAAGCAGCTCTATCTCAAAAATTGCTTAAAATTACTAGAAAACATGCCATAAGTCTATAAAGACAGCTGGAAATTAGGCCAGTAAGCTTAGATTAGAATATTGTGACTTTGTGGGTTCGTGAAATTAAAAGTCCAATTGCACAAACTCAAAATGTTCTTTATTTCCACCGAATTACAGTTGGAACACTTGCCGATTACACAGAATTACGCAGCGCACACAATTACGATTCGCCAGTTCGTCTGTCACAGGTCCACTCTACACTCACAATTACGTACAATTCCTCTGATACACGTACACAGTCTTCCAGTCCGTTCACTAGCACGGCGCTCCTCACGCTGCTCGCCAAGAACTGAGCTGACTCGCCAACTGCAACCCCTTTTTATAGGAAGATCGCTATTTCTGGAAGTCTCGCGGTTCAGTTAATCATCCCGAAGGTTCCAGACGTCAGGGAAGGGGAAAGAGATGGCTAGTGATGTTTTTCCAACCATCCCCTCGTTAGCGCTACAAGATAAATGGGTAGGCGTGGTCTCTACCTGCCAGCTGGTCCTATCGGGAATTCCGATGTTCGGGTGACAATATGTAGTAACGTGTTCGAATATATGACAGGCGATGTGCCATGTCACATTTAAATGTCATTTTCTTAGCAGAAATAAATAAAATAGACAATAATTCAATGTCGACAATTTACTGTTCGTTTTGAAGGTACTAAAATAATTTTTAGAACTAAGTCCATGCACACTTGTGTATATGAATTATTTGTATAATGTAATATATAACACAATACATCCAGAGGACATTTGGGAAGGCAAGTCCCCGGCATTTGTCAGTTATAAGGACGGAGGAAAACCTGGGAGGAGGAGCGTCCTGGTGGAATTTGAACCCGTTGACATGTCCGTGCATTAACGACGTCAGAAACCCAGGATGTATACAATCTTTGTATTTAAGTTTGAACACCAAGGAACGTCGCCATACCCTATCGTGTTTGTGATTTTCTGGAAAATGCCTCTAATGACTTGTTACTCTACCATATATTTAAAACATAGAGATGAAAAATAAAATGTACGTCTTGAATTTTCTGATAATTACCTGCGAGGTCTTCGTCGTACTATTGGTAAACCTTAGGCACAAACTGACAACCCAAAAATGAAATACTGTTCGTACATTTTATCATTTTTTGTAGTATCAGCCATTTGTGTGATAACTCAAAGCTGTCAATAATAATTGGTCTTTTGTCAACATTTAGCAGTTTCTTGTGTCGTCATGGAGAGCATCCAAGTTCAAGGCCAGACTACAGCAACCCGCTTTTAAACATCTTCCTACATAATCGGTTCCCTGCGTCCTACTTGTGTCTACAAGGAAATGTGATACGAAGTTCATTCTGCAAATGTTTATCTCCATTTATTAATCAAAATAGATAAAGCAAACGCTTTCGCAAGAATAATTGTAACAATATATGAGAACGTCGGAAGGTTGCCTATCTGCTTCATGATAAATCAACATTCTTTTGTTTCTCCCCTTTATTAAATTGTTTACCATTTGATTGGCAAGAAAGCTGAACATCTCGACCAATAAAAATCTGTAGCCCAAGGAAGGTTCGGGTGAGCCGAGGGTTTTGGGACCTCTGCTACTCTCGCGCCACTTAACTGCTACATTAACATAAAGGAAATAAACAACATCCTTCTTACAGAGGTTTTGACATCTAGAAACATCACTGTATACATCCAATAGCACTAACCCTCAAAGCAATATTAAGCGGGCATTGCGGGTGTTTTACTACAAATTCAAAATATTGGACAGTCCAACCTGCAGTTGCAATAATGGAGATGAGACTTTTATGTGAATGCTCCAAATTAGACAAGCAATGCAGTGACTTCAGAGTGGAAACTAAAAGCGGAAATAGCGGGCCTCAGTGATCTAGTAAAAGAACTCTTGAAACTATTGGTTACATTTGTTAATAAAATAGAACTTTGAACAACTATAGTTTGATATAGGAACATAACTTGTAGTAAATATGTACCTTAGGCAGCAACAAACGCAATGATAGATGGAAAATAATCTAACAATTATCAATCAAAATTTAACGCAAACACCCTGGAAGGCAAATTGTGTATATGGTGTAAATATTTTATATTCGGTATACTGGACACTAGGGACGTATTCATAGTTATCATATTGGTCTAGACTATCTTCCGACTAACTTGGTCCGGACCAAAGACGGTCTAACTTTTTTGTATTCATAAACGATAAAAAAGCCTCGGACCAGCAAGTAGCAAATGTTACACGACGTCTTCTGCGAATGCGCGAGTCCCATAGGCCCAGTTGCATAAAAGATAATCTAAGTTCAAATCTTCAGTCAAGCTGAACTTAGAATTTTGGTTGTATAAACATTGATCTAAGTGCATGGCCTCTTCATCTAAGATCAAACCTAACTGCTGAATTTTCTCCAGTTAACTTGATTGAACTTAGATCAGCATAACTGCAGAATTTACACAATAGTTCCTGAGAAGAAATAAGTAGTGCACCTTTAAATAAAATGGTAAGTACTGCATTTTTTGTGGTTACTTGGATAAATAATTATCCTTTTATTTTACAAATGTCTGTTAATGATGGATTGTTTGTGTTCATAACCTATACATTTGTATTATTTTCAGATTTCAAATTACTCTGATATCTCTGATGCTGAGAATTTTCAATTTGAAAGGGTTCCTCGTGTTTTCCAACATAGAGGAAATCCCATCATAGAACTTAATGACAGAAAATTCAAAATGAGATTTCGACCATCAAAGCAACACCAACTCCAATACTCAGACCATAATGCAGATTCCATGATGGCGCCCGTCGAAGCCCAGCGGCTCTGGTTACGCAGAATAGGAAACTATACACAATGGACATAATATAATCCATATTACGGAGCAGCGAGGTAACTCCTAAGCATTTATCACTTTATACTTTCAACTAAAATGTGTAATAACATAAATAAAGAGCATCATGACAAATCCTAAGAGCTTATAACATTATATAGTAGCACGACCAGTACTATGCATTTTCCACCTTATACCTCCAATCAGAATTTAATTGATAAGGCATGGCAACTCATAAGCATTAAACACAACAAACTTTATCTTACTGGACTGTATCATCCTATCGTCTGTAGCAAGTACTAAAGTTTCTTTTATATTGTTTACATAGTAACCTTTTCTGGTAAGGACATACTGCTTATACTATAATATTTAAGAGAACTCACCAGATTGTCCAGTTTACTCCAATTGTCACGTTTGAAGGTGTCAAGTTCCCTTACACTGCAAGATTCATTTAAAATTTTCCACTGGTAGGCTCATAATATTGCTTCTAGGTTATGAAATACTTTGAAACTTATTAAGTGAAGGAACATCAGTGAAGCTGGGATCTTGAATGTTATTGAAAAGAACGTAACTAATCGTCTTTAATAATGCCTATCAATGGGTTAAAATCTCCTCACCACTTCGGTTCAAAACTGTCAATAACATCTTGTGCACACCAAATATTAAACTTATCTTCACTTTCTGTAAAATGTGCTGGATGCATTCTTCAGGATTTCGTATTTTCTGGTTGAGCTTTAATGTGTGATAGGATGGCTGATTCTTAAAAATCGTGGGGTAGGCATCATCTATTAATTTTTGTGCTTTTCGAAGGGCACGAATTGGTGCACCATCATTTACGGGAAATATGTCTTCCTTAACCTCAAAGCGCTGTTCAAAATTATTAATACAAACTACAGTTTTGTCATTTACTTTAAAATCTTTACGATGTATGTTCCTGGTCCACTTATCCCATTACGATTTTTCCTTCGTAAATTTAAATGTCGTGTGAGGTGCACTACCATAATTAGATTGCAGCTGGGAACACAATAACGATGCATTTCGACAATGCTTCACTGTATATATTTAGGTAAACGTTATCACTTTATGTTAAATGCTTAACTATAAACTAACTCGTTAGTCACTAGTTGCCACTGTAATATGAATTACATTAATTCTTCAAACACACAATCAAAGTAAACAAACACACACTTTACTCTGTAGATATAACCACAACATAACAAGCTGGGCCACGAGCGCCGCCATTTTTCCTGCAATCGATTCTCGTATTATGGTCTGAGTATTGGAGTTGGTGTTGATCAAAGCATACCGTTGAAGAACTGGAGCATAGGCTACATGCACAATTAAAAACACAAACCCTGAGGAATTACGTACTTAATCCAATCCTGCTCACATTACGGTTCTATGCAACTGGAAGCTTCCAGATGGTGATTGGGGATATATTTAATATAAATAAAGGGACGGCGTGTAGAACAATCCATAGAGTTACAAAGGAGATTGCAGCTTTAAGACCTCATTTCATCAGGATGTCCATGGAAGAGGGTGAAATAAGAAGGGTTATGCGTAATTTCCCAGGAGTTTTAGGTGCAATAGGCTGCACACATATCCAAATTATATCACCTGGTGGGAATAATGCCGAGATTTACAGAAATCGCCATTGTTGGTTTTCTTTAAATATTCAAGCTATCTGTGACCAAAAACTTCGATTCCTGAATGTTGTTGCTAGGTGGCCAGGTTCAGCACATGATAGCAATATTTTTAGAAATTCTAGAATTCATGCACAGTTTGAAGCTGAAGAATTCCTCCAAGGTGTGTTCCTAGGGGAAAGTGCTTATCGCTGCTGTCATTACTTACACCTACATTGCACGAAGAAACTCCTGCAGAACGAGCATGTAACAAGGCTCACAGACAAACAAGATCAGTTATTGAAAGGTGTTTTGGTGTTGGCAAAAGAAGATTCCCATGCTTAAGAATGAAATTACTTCGAGTTCCTCCAGTAGCAACATTTGTATTACATACCTTGGCAATTAAAGCAGATGACGACATTCCTGACATAGACGATGCTGTTTACAGGGGAAGGAGAGTGTACCAAGAACTGCCTATACCTGATTTAAATCAAAGAGATAGAAGGGAAAACACACACTGAGAACTGCACTAATTAACAACACATTCAGGTAATCACTATTTATTTTGAATTTACATAACCTTACTTTTCATTGCTTTAAATTTAAGTTTTTCTGTTCTACCTTTACTTGCAATTGTAAAGCTTGCATTCTTAGTTCATATTCTTTTGTAGCAAATGTCATGTTTTGTGCGTGTTCTTTCTCCAAACATTCCAGCCTGCTCTTAAGAAAAGGAAGGAAGACGTTAGGGAACAATTTTATAACAGTACATGAAGACCGAGATGTAGTTAAAGCGGAAGCACCTGGTTCAATCATCTGCACCATTTCCGAGGAATTCTCGGACCTGCAGACGTCCACGACCTCCAGTTGGACATCACTGAAGTCCACTTGGGGTGAACACATGACATCCACAGCCACTTCCTTGGTGTGGAAACCCACGTCGTCGTCAAAGTCGCAGCTAATGGGATGAAACTGCGGGTTCAGTGCTGCAATAAGCTTGCGTCCAGTTTCGTCTAAGGAAGACGGCACAACCATAACTCCACCTGTTTTATGTGTCTGAACTTTATCATCACCGTTCAATTTTTTGTCCGCTTTTTAATATTCTCATGACATAGTTTTAAGGCTTTCTGGTCACGTGCAACGCAACTTCTAGAATTAAGTTCTGCTGTTATTTCCTTCCACGCCTGTTCCTTTTTATTTATCGTACTGCTGTCCGTTTTTTTTTTTTATTTTCTATTACATCTTTATGTTGGAGGACAATGTCCACCAACATAGTTTTTTCCTCACTTTTAAAATTCGCTGGACGCATCTTCTTTGCTTGAACTTCCATTTTTTGTTTATGTTTTCCAACAGCAAACAGACGAAAATGAAAATTATGTACATTAGACATATAATAGAGATAAACTAAGCGAAATAAATAACTTTTGATGAAAACTGTCTCAATATGGAGTAAATTGTTATATAAAAGAACACTATTTATAGGACTAATAACCATAAAACGAAAGATTTATTTAGATTTTGTTATGTCTAGATTGGCTACTCTGTGCACTTGAATAATACAGAGTCGAATAGTTGCGATAATCCCCGAATCCTTTCGATACAACACGAAAGTTGTAACATGTTTGGCGATGTTGCCGTATCAGCTTTTGTGATCTCAGATCAGAACTGAACGGCGATCAGCATTTTACAACCCACGCGGGTTCCTAAACTTGGTCCAAGTTTGATCTTCGATTATAAATGAACTACAGTTAGCGATTTTAAGCAACCGGGCCATAGAGTATTAAACAAAAGACAGTGTACCTACAAGTTTATAAATCTCTGTGGTAGTTTCGCAGCTGTTTCTTAATCATTCTTACGGTTTTTGCTGCTGTTTGAGGTTCGTTTGGTGTGCTAGGAATATGGATAAGAAGCGTGGTAACAACTGGTCAGAGGAGGAGAACTTCTCTCTAGTCCAAAAAAGAATGAACATTATAGAAAATAAATCCGTACCGACGAATACAAATATGAGAAAGGAGGAGGCACGGAGCGAAATTTATAACGAGTTTGCTGATAATGTGGCTTACTCAGTTATTTTATTGTGATGATTACATTATTTACTGACATTGAATGTTCCATTACTATTCATCCTCCTGTTGAGGGCGATTAGTTTCCGCTAGGAATAAAAATAAAAACGGAAGTATACAGAAAATTCTTTATCGAGAAACATAATCTAGAATGTCCAGAGTTCAGTATAAGGTTAAAGCTTTCATATTTACGTCACAAATAGTGCTTTTGTGAATATTTTCAAAATACTTATCCAAAAGAAAAATATATGAGGATTTCATTGGTTATGTATTGGAAATTTACATGACAACATTCGAAAGAACAGCATGGGAATTTCTCTGGTTCCTGCATTTTTTAAAGTGACTTGAGGAAAAAATAATTTCAAAAATATCCAATTTCAAAATGAATAACATTTTATTCTTGGCTTTTAACGCACATGATATAAAGATAGTGGTCAAAAATTCAAAATGTTTTGACTTTTAAAGTTACGAAACACAAAAGATGTCAACTTTTAGTAACTTTGATTAGTGCGTCGATGGCTCCAGACGAGAGACTAATTGTGTCGTGGGAATGCACCTGTGGGACCCAACCAGAACAAGGAACATCCCTGTCTGGCACATATATACCGTTACAGACGCGCTGCTATAGGTCTTGGAGCCGAGAGAATGCCCAACCAGTAGCAGTCACCTACAGATTGCAGCAGCACTTCTACATTTCAAAACTAGTATTTGAGTAATGACAGAGGTTGTTCAAGAGTCACACAGAGCCATGTTTGTACGTGGAGTCTATTACAGTCTCGTAAATTTAAGTGCGACATAACACATACACACATCGCAGATATTGGAAGTGTTGATTAAGTTTGCATTACCACTCATTAATTCTTCGTGGCTTAGTGAATAGGTTGAAGCTTCAACTATAACAGAAAATCAGAGTGATCATAAACATTATCCAATATCCAATCACAGAAATTAACTGCACTCACCTTGCACAACTGTTATCTGAATATTATTTGTGAAATTCCTTATTTTAATACCAACTTTTCTCAGAGGTTTTCTTGAAATTCATTCTAACTTTTAGGGCCATCAAGTTTTTGCTTTGCCATTTACTTTCGATTTCTTATCAAGATTAGACCCCGTTTTCCTAAATCTACTCAGAAGTTTTCCAAAGTATTCTCTGTGAGGCTAACCAACGGAGAATCTGTGTATAAATGGACATCTCACTTCTGTCAAGATCAGGGGCGGCCGGTGAGGCATTGACGGTGCAATAAATAAATCAATGAATCAATCAATGAATAAATAAATAAATAAATAAGGGTTGTTAAAATATAAATATGTGTACGAATTTCGAACAATTTAGGTAGTCTTATTAATAATCCATCCTATTTTACAATATACTGTACCAAACAGAACGTACAAGGAAACAGAAATAGATATTTATTACATCTGTACTCTTGTTAAGCACAGGTGTAACGAGCACAGTAAAAGTTTGATAATACAATTCATGGAGAATATGATACGAAGAGTTCGTGTACCATTTCGCGACAGAGAGACAGGTATCTTAAGTCTCGTATTTTACTGCACTCTAACGGATGAAGTGTAAGTTATGCGCCAGAGAAATCTCGGCACCACCTTCTCCCATAAGAAGCCGTGTATAAGCAGTCATTCTAGCCCTGAACACAGGCGCCTATGAGCGTAGATGGTGCCAGGACAGAGCGCTTGCGTTTAGCGCGCCCATTCACACGAGGGAGCAGATACTCAAAAACAATACTTTTTGCGCAATTCCTATACACTTCTCTTTCTTTTGTTTTCATACAGATTGCCATGGCAGCGGCGCTACCTCAGAAGCCGCCCTTGGTCAATATATTACTGTTTACATAGGACACACACGTGGTAATCCTGTGTACTAAGAACACTGACTTTCTGACACATTATAGCATTGTGCTGTACAATATGTACACCTAAACTGTACACGACAAGCACATGGAGAGGCAACATAATCTACTCAGTGCAGGGCTAGCATCTCCCCGTAATGTGGCCACGTGCCGAAACAAAGATTTGTGGTATGCCCATCTGTTTGTTACAATGTAAACAGCCAATATGCCGAATATAGAACTTTGTGCAGATAGTAAGTGCTTCTTAAGGAAGCAAATGAGTACAACAAACATACATATTGATATAACCAAAGCCCTAGTGGGCGGCGATTTACAGAGAGCAAAGTCCCTGAAGTAGCCAACCAGGACGTGACGTGAGAGGACAAGACATTGGAAGAATATAACTATCGTGTGGTAAACCGCCGATCGGGAAGTTCGGGTACGGGAATCAAACCCACTACCCCAGAAGTTAACGTTCGGTTGTGTGTGTAATAATCATATAAGTCTGGAATAACTAATCAAGAATGTCGTTTGATATACCCGAGCAAATGAAAATTTTGCTTTGTTTATCTAGTGAGGTGAAATCGATGGTTTTGATACTTCGGAAACAATTTCTGATTTTGGCAACAACATTTGCTTTTATTACTTCGTGTAGATTAAACCTATTACACATACAGAAATCGAACCCGAGATCCCTGGGATATTTACTTTTAAAGTTTCCAATATTTTGAAACAATATGATGGCGTGTTTCATCAATCACCTTGACAGAGATTTTATTGATCAGGCAATGATCGTTAGCAGGTCAGGGTTACCTGTTCGATTTGTCCTTCACGAGTACGTTTTCGTCAGTTATTTGTGGTAAACCAAACTGTTGGCTTTTTTGCTTCCTTCTAATCCTTCCCATCGGGGTCACCAACTTGCCGTTTCCTGGAGATCCCACTGCCCCATTTCATATTTGTATTTATTAAACACTGTATCAGCGTCTGTATTTATTCCTGTGACAAAAAGGGGTCCATAATGCAGAGAAATACAGCTCCACCCTTGGCCTTTTGATTGGTAGAGTATTTTATCTGCTCCAACTATACACAAAGTGCACAAGTGTAAGTTATCACGGAGTATTGCTAAGCAGCGCTCATTGGCCGTTCAATCAAGCCGTCTGCAACAGAAAATTTGTCCAAAGGCGCGTGGGATGGCAAATAATTAACTGTTCTCATCTTTGTTTGTCGATCTTGATGAATTCTTGTAGATGTATGCCTCGGGGCTCTGACTATGCCTTTTCTCTGACCATACTATCAGAGTGAGAATTATTTTTATGCTGTTACGATCAAAATAACAGCTCTGGTCTTCTTTAAAAATCTTGGAATTTATTCCCCAAAAACCATTAAGGGCCTGTATTACGATCTTCGGTTAAGGGCTAACTGAGAGTTATTTCTGGAGTTAACTAGCCCTCACCTGGAGTAGCGGTTAGTGACATAACTTGGAGTTTACCTTCATACACAAAAAATAAAATGGCGTACCTCCAGGCCAGATTGAATGTTGACAGCGATTCGGAGCAGGAAATGTTGGCACAGTATTTATTTAATAAAAGAAGAGCTAAAATAATTAGAATGTGGAACGATAAATTCATATATACATGTATGTAACATGTTGAAAATGAAATTAAATGAACCACATGAGTATTAGGTATCTTGACGTAATAGGTTATGGAATGATAATTTTTAGTGTCCCATGGTGTCAGTGACATGTTGAACAAAACAAATTTTTTAGGTTATGCAGTTTGTATCCATCTCCAAACCGTTATTGCAAACGCTGTTCACACATGTAATGTAGCTAATTACATGTACAATACCATAATGGTTTTATCCTACAATGTACCTTAATGAATACCATTTGCTAATTATATTGCGACTTATGCAGTGTGTGCGCTGTCTCAATACAAGTTAAAGTATTACTTATGATTCTTGCCGTACCTACTATAGATTTTGCAAATGCAGTAAATAAATATATTTGCTGCGAATTGCACACGTAAAGAAATGTTAAAACCTTCCCATCTTGTATCCCGTGGTATTTAAATGAAGCCATTTATTTGCTGAATTGCGTTTTTCAATCAAGGACACAATGCTGCGACTGAAATGTGGCGTTTGATTATGAAGTGCCAATAAGAAATGTAAGTTTGCTACAACCTGTTTCCTTAAAAGAAAACCATAGTTTTTGATTCATAACTAGTTAAATATATTATGTTTAAAAAAAATCAGGTACCAAGTTACTGGTCCCAGAATGCATATTTTATAACCTTGCTTTTATTCATGGATGACTCGTAATTTGTGGACCTTCCCTCTTTGCATATACCTCTGTGAAATGATAATTTATATAAGAAAAGGTGATTTATTCATGAGGATAAACTACTAACCAAATTATTTTAGCCAAATTATATTTGTGCAATACTATTATCAGAATTAATAAGTTATGTGGCCTTATTTTTAAAATATTTTGACTACAAAATCTCTTGGTGTTTATAAATTAACAAGGCATTTAATATATTCTCCATATATCTCACCTAATCTATAATAACACTAAACGAACGCAACCTATATAACCTATAACACTGACCTAACGCTATGAAAAATAATATAACGCTATGGAAAAAACTAAACTGTAAACGAACTATGCTAGACCTTATTAGGAATAAACTATTAGTGAAAATATCACGAAAATATATAGAGAACAGCTAATAAAAAGTTAAAACAAGACATCTGATGCTACTACATATGTTTTGTATTCGCGCTAATTCACATTCTAAACACAAGAGAGCGTTGCAAACTAGGTAAAATCCTAGTGGAAAATATTGCCAACCGTTCCATTCCACCATAATGCATAGGGTAATAAACCTACAGGTAAATAGAGTTCGTAATACGAGGCACTGAACCTAACCAATAGTTATTGATAACTGAAAGGTAAACTTCCGCTAGTAACCGGAGATCGTAATACAGGCCCTAAGTCTGTCATTAAGTCATCATTATGTCAAACTTTGTAGATTATGTCTTTTCATAAAACGTTCAATACTGCATCGTTGCACGTCTTTACACGACCATTATCTTGTGCAGAATGACGCCACAACTATCTGCATATTCTGGAATCTCTGCGCACGACGTTTCTAGAACATCTAAATTACTTCTATCTTATTGGTTCACGTCACAACATTACGTAATCACACTATTATAATAACCAATAAGAACACTATTACGTAAGTTGTATCATTCTGTGGTGTACCCAGTTTCACATCCTATTTTATACAAATCACCTTTTCCAAAAAGATCCAGAACAAATACCTAAGTATATGAAAAATATGAAATAACCGTTACAAGCCCCGCCATTTGTCCGGCACGAAATCTGCAGGTAAAGCTTAACTATCAGAATGATTACCAACTAAAGCCCAAAAAGCTTTAGGAGCCGTTGTTATTGTAAACTTTGTCTCGATCTACCCCCGAAGCTGGGCTGACCTCCTAGCTCACTGAATGGAGCACCTGCCTGCTGTGCCACGGGTCTTGGGTTGAGGCTGGGATTCTTGTTTTATTTTTATTTTAAATTTAAATCATAGCGGACGATGAATGAAATGGGTAAAATGATCCTCAAATGGGGCCAGGGTCCATGGAGCTTAGAGTTACCCGACATTCGCCTTTTTAGGAAAACCCCGGAAAAACCTTATCCAGGTAACTCACCCTAACCGACATTCGAACTCGGGACCTCTTGAACGTGAGGCAGACTCGCTACCATCTACGCTACCGAGGCGGGCTGGGATTGTGTGTGCTTCCCTCATACAGTAGAAATAAATGAATAACCATGAATTACTGGTCTCCAGCAATAGACAAAACTGTGCGTTTGTTATTTATTTTATTTTTATTGGGTTTCTTTTATTTAATATGCTGCAGTTGTAATACTCTTTTTTCCAAAGGAGATAAAAGGAGCGTAAATTATTTTCAGTTGCTAATAAATAGAAAGTTTGCAAACACGTCGCGGTATAGTAAACTAGGTACCGGGATTTTATATTTTAATATTATTTATGTATTTATCCTCCACAGAAGTTGCGTGTGTGATAAAGTCGAGACACAATGAAACAAACAAAAAGCTGAAGGTGCTATATGGCCAATTACATATCCAGAACAACCACACAGACCTCCTCCAACATCACAACGGACGAAACTTTCTCCGTCAGAGAGACCCAACATTTTTCGTCATAATATATATATATATATACTTTGTGCCCACCACAAGAAGACAAGAGGGGCATGAAGAGGGAGAGGGACCTGAACTGTTTATCTGCTCTGTTAGTGGATCTGTTTACTACGAAATGAGTGTATGAGAGTACATATGAGTCACCCATGCTGTCAGATCTAATGCTCGTTTCAGTAACTGCAGTGATAGGTATTATGTACTGTCTACCCACCACAAAAAGACAAGCGGGGCATGAAGAGGGAGAGGGGCTTGAACTGTTTATCTGCTCTGGTAGTGGATCTGTTTACTACGAAATGAGTGTATGAGAGTACATATGAGTCACCCATACTGCCAGATCTAATGCTCGTTCCAGTAACTGCAGTGATAGGTATTATGTACTGTCTACCTACTACAAGAAGACAAGCGGGGCATGAAGAGGGAGAGGGGCTTGAACTGTTTATCTGCTCTGTTAGTGGATCTGTTTACTACGAAATGAGTGTATGAGAGTACATATGAGTCATCCACGCTGCCAGATCTAATGCTCGTTTCAGTAACTGCAGTGATAGGTATTATGTACTGTCTACCCACCACAACAAGACAAGCAGGGCATGAAGAGGGAGAGGAGCTTGAACTGTTTATCTGCTCTGTTAGTGGATCTGTTTACTACGAAATGAGTGTATGAGAGTACATATGAGTCATCCATGCTGCCAGATCTAATGCTCGTTTCAGTAACTGCAGTGATAGGTATTATGTACTGTCTACCCACCACAAGAAGGCAAGCGGGGCCTGAAGAGGTAGAGGGGCTTGAACTGTTTATCTGCTCTGTTAGTGGACCTATTTACTACGAAATGAGTGTATGAGAGTACATATGAGTCACTCATGCTGACAGATCTACTATTTGTTTCAGTAACTGCAGTGATAGATATTATGTACTGTCTACCCACCACAAGAAGACAAGCGGGGCATGAAGAGGGAGATGGGCTTGAACTGTTTATCTGCACTGTTAGTGGATCTATTTACTACGAAATGAGTGTATGGGAGTACATATGAGTCATCCATGCTGCCAGATCTAATGCTCGTTTCAGTAACTGCAGTGATAGGTATTATGTACTGTCTACCCACCACAAGAAGGCAAGCGGGGCCTGAAGAGGTAGAGGGGCTTGAACTGTTTATCTGCTCTGTTAGTGGACCTGTTTACTACGAAATTAGTGTATGAGAGTACATATGAGTCACTCATGCTGACAGATCTACTATTTGTTTCAGTAACTGCCGTGATAGATATTATGTACTGTCTACCCACCACAAGAAGACAAGCGGGGCATGAAGAGGGAGAGGGGCTTGAACTGTTTATCTGCACTGTTAGTGGATCTATTTACTACGAAATGAGTGTATGAGAGTACATATGAGTCACTCATGCTGACAGATCTACTATTTGTTTCAGTAACTGCAGTGATAGATATTATGTACTGTCTACCCACCACAAGAAGACAAGCGGGGCATGAAAAGGGAGATGGGCTTGAACTGTTTATCTGCACTGTTAGTGGATCTATTTACTACGAAATGAGTGTATGAGAGTACATATGAGTCACTCATGCTGACAGATCTACTATTTGTTTCAGTAACTGCAGTGATAGATATTATGTACTGTCTACCCACCACAAGAAGACAAGCGGGGCATGAAGAGGGAGAGGGGCTTGAACTGTTTATCTGCACTGTTAGTGGATCTATTTACTACGAAATGAGTGTATGAGAGTACATATGAGTCACTCATGCTGACAGATCTACTATTTGTTTCAGTAACTGCAGTGATAGATATTATGTACTGTCTACCCACCACAAGAAGACAAGCGGGGCATGAAGAGGGAGATGGGCTTGAACTGTTTATCTGCTCTGTTAGTGGATCTGTTTACTACGAAATTAGTGTATGAGAGTACATATGAGTCACTCATGCTGACAGATCTACTATTTGTTTCAGTAACTGCAGTGATAGATATTATGTACTGTCTACCCACCACAAGAAGACAAGCGGGGCATGAAGAGGGAGAGGGGCTTGAACTGTTTATCTGCACTGTTAGTGGATCTATTTGCTACGAAATGAGTGTATGAGAGTACATATGAGTCACTCATGCTGACAGATCTACTATTTGTTTCAGTAACTGCAGTGATAGATATTATGTACTGTCTACCCACCACAAGAAGACAAGCGGGGCATGAAGAGGGAGATGGGCTTGAACTGTTTATCTGCACTGTTAGTGGATCTATTTACTACGAAATGAGTGTATGAGAGTACATATGAGTCACTCATGCTGACAGATCTACTATTTGTTTCAGTAACTGCAGTGATAGATATTATGTACTGTCTACCCACCACAAGAAGACAAGCGGGGCATGAAGAGGGAGAGGGGCTTGAACTGTTTATCTGCACTGTTAGTGGATCTATTTACTACGAAATGAGTGTATGAGAGTACATATGAGTCACCCATGCTGTCAGATCTACTATTTGTTGCAGTAACTGCAGTGATAGATATTATGTACTGTCTACCCACCACAAGAAGACAAGCGCGGCCTGAAGAGGGAGAGGGGCTTGAACTGTTTATCTGCTCTGTTAGTGGATCTGTTTACTACGAAATGAGTGTATGAGAGTACATATGAGTCACCCATGCTGTCAGATCTACTATTTGTTGCAGTAACTGCAGTGATAGGTATTGTGTACTGTCTACCCACCACAAGAAGACAAGCGGGGCATGAAGAGGGAGAGGGGCTTGAACTGTTTATCTGCTCTGTTAGTGGATCTGTTTACTACGAAATGAGTGTATGAGAGTACATATGAGTCAGTCATGCTGACAGATCTACTATTTGTTGCAGTAACTGCAGTGATAGGTATTGTGTACAGGTGAGCTATGTGACAACATTGTGTACTTTAAACGAATCTAGCATCCTTGTCATACTCGAAAGACAAGCATAAACACCGTTGAGACAGAAAGTGTTGATTTCATGTTGTAGGTCTACAGTACGTGTTCTCCCATTGGCTACTGTGTTTGACGTCTTAACAAAATAAAATCACTCATATATTTTTCCTTCAGCAAAACTTTAAATGAAAACCCAGTTATTGGTAATCTCAATTGTTAAAGTCAATGTTTGTCCTTTTCCCTATATTGCCACTTTATTTAGTGCCCACCCCTCAGCTGCCCTTATGGTCCCGTTGTTAACTACCTTTCTGTGTTAACCAGTTTCTCCCCTCTATACTTTACAATGTTCAGTTTTGTACGGATACATTACATTCATCATTTCCAAAGATATTGTCTATACCTGTAAGTTTTTGTGGTAACGATGCCTCTGTGTGTACCATTGCCCCGATTACTCTCGCAATGGAGAGAGTCCGCGAGAGGGTTACACCATGAATACACCTTCAAATTTCACTGCAAACGTAATGCTTTGTGTTTGTTATAATTGAAATTTATGGACTTAACTTTTCCTTCCGTGAGATTATACAATAGTTTCTTATTTAACATGAGCGCTTATCTGAATATATCCAAAGATAATTCTCAGATTTATATTACAACTGTACTGCACTACATGTAAACTAATCAACAAATAATGGAAGGAATCTTCTGTCTACACCTGCCTCTATCCTTGCATTGCACACAACTTGTTTGACATCATCAGGGAAGTAAAGGTGGATGTACATCATAAGATTCCAAAGAGTATATGCACACGTGAACGCCTCGAAGGCACATAACGGTTTCTTGAGTATGCGAACGGATTCGGAATGGCTACTTTGTACCTGTGAACGCTGGCCCACTTCCGGTAATGATTCAACTCTTTGTTTACAATGTCAAGTGCTCATTGTTGGTTATTTTTAAAACAATTCCATCCTTGTCACAGCGACACACTCATATGGCTTTCACTACTCATTATCGTCTGTATTAATGTAAAAGTTTCATTAAAAATTTCGAAATACGAGTTTTACCTAAACTTTTTAAGGTTTGCTGATTCCAAAAGCTTACCTTTACAAAAATATCTGTATTTGTGTATCTCTGAAAAACTTAAAAGCAATAAGGCAGTTAAATATAAACCTCGTATATCTTCCAGACATGCACCAAACAAAACTAGCGTTTATATAGAAATAAATATGTTTTACTTTCTAAAAACTGGGCCTAACAATACATACTTGATTGAAAATAATTTATATCTAGAATTTTAAAAATAAAAATATACTGTAAAAATATTAGAACAAAAGGAAGTAAAGTTTCTTTATTTTTATATGATTAAGATAAAAACAATATTACGTATTCTTATTTGAAACAACTACTGCAACACTAAAACAAATAACAAAAGATATCTCGGAAATAGCTCACTCAAAAAAAAAAAATTGTAGTTAGCATGTTTTAACGAGATCTACATTTTTTTGAAACTGCGTCCCTTTTTATGTAGGTACATGACGAGAAACAAAGGAACAGCGACATTAATGCCTTAAAAATGACAAACATTCTAACGAATATTACAGAATACCTCGGAAATGGTTTACGATAGAAGACAAGATGAGACAATTTTCTGTTTATAGAAAAAATAAATTCTTCTATATGTGTAACAGGAATGAATAATCTATAATAAAATTAGTTCAACTGACAGTCTATAATTTGTATTTTGAGATGGAAACATATTTTCATTCCTCAGACTACCAACTTTTCTTATCTCTAAAGTATATTTCACATAATCACGTTCTTTATCACTTTTACATTTAACAGATTTATGTCGTTGTTTACTATGACGCGGCCGAAATAACGTAACAAGGGAATTATGCTCGTACTTAACATGTAAACTGCCACCACTACAAAATAAATGAAGAAAAACTCTTCATAAATTAACCTTTTCAATTTATATTTGTTTATATTTGGAGACTTCTAGCAGTCGTGTCCAAGGGTAGCTAAAACTTGTAGATACTGTGTGACTGAAATGAAGGGTGATTTTGTAAGTCTACAAAGTTTTGGTTTGTAAATTAAACAATGAAGATAATGTAAATAAGGGTAGCACAAGCTTTGGAAGTATGCAGTGTCACCAGGTACAAGGGCTGTACAATAAAGAATGATCACATTTTTTTTGACATCGTACTTTTATTCATCCTCATAATTTTGATGGTCCTTCTCAAAATAGTCTCCCCTGAATGCGATGCACTTGTCCCAGCGTTTCTGCCAGTCTTCAAAGACATACTGGAAACCATTTTATAGAGATCCTTCAAAATCGCCTCCGCATCCTTTACCACTGCTTCTGATGATGGATAATGCCTCCCACGAAGGCGTTTCTTTAAGTTAGGGAATAGAAAAAAGTCACATGGGGCTAAATCCGGACTATAGGGAGGGTGAGGGATGTACTTCACGTTGATTTCAGCAACATTGGCAATATGCAGCCGTGCAGTATCGTGTTGCAGCATCCAGCCTGCTTCACGGAAATGTGGTCTTTTGCGCCTGATATGGACTTGCAATGTTTTCAGGACATCCCTGTAGTATTGTCCAGTTACTGATGTGTGTGCAGGTACAACATGCTGATAAACCATTCCATGAATATCAAAGAATGAGATGACCATAACTTTCCCAGCAGAAGCAACCACTTTTGCTTTTTTGGGGGTTGGTGATGAAGGAGATTTCCACACTGAGCTTTGCTGTTTGCTCTCAGGATCAAAATGGTGTAACCAAGTTTCGTCAGCAGTGATTACGTTTGAAAGAAACTCCAGATCTTCCTCTAACATCAACTTTAACTGCATGTTATCTCCATTGCAGCGGTAGGCGATACTGAACATGTCTGAACTTGCCTGGTTCTCACAGGCGGGAACCAGGAGTACCAACAATGAAACTACTACGACGTGTTTGTTTCACATTAAGCTAACAGAATACAATAAGATTGAATTTTAGTGCGAAAAATTATGACCGTAAAAAATTATGATCATTCTTTATTGAACAGCCTCGTAGTGTTTGAGAACAATGAATACTCGCTATCGTTTATAGTCTTCTCATTAAATGTATGAATAGATAAATAGATAATTAAATCACGTATAGAAACATATGTGTGCTATCAGTCATAGAGGATCAGCGCCGGGTTTGGCGATATCCATTGGCCGTCGAGATCTGTGGATATCCTATTATCTAACCTACATTCATATTATCAGAGGAGTTGTAAATAACAATTTGTCTCATATTTAAAGGATAGAAAACAAAAGTTGGAATTAGAATATTTGGATGAAAATGCCAATACACTTCAAAACCAATGCTCAGAAATGAAAACCGTTAAATGTAGGGTTCGTCAAGGGTCTGTCTTAGGCCCCCTCGAATTTCTGGTATATATAAATGATATAAGTCCTAGTATAGAAAATGATAATCTTCAATTCACAATCTCTGCAGATGGATGGATAATTGGGTTTAAGGGCGCTCAACTACAAGGTCATCAGCGCCCTTAAAAGGCAATTTGGTTAAAAGCGATCTAAAAAGCTAAAAAAAGGCAGTTAAATAAAATCAAGATAATCTTTGCAGTATCTCAAATACTGAAGGAAAGCTTAAACTATAAAAAAGGTTAAGAAGGTTAAAGTGCCAAATTATTGGGTCCTAAATTCTAAAATTTAAATTTAAAATGAAATCTAAAACCTTGGACACCGCTTGCTCGTCGTCCGCCAGGATCTCTGCCATGCTGGCCGGCAGCTGGAGAGACCTGCGGAGACGTGCTAAACTAAACCAATCTAAAAGTACGTGGCGGACCGTCAGAAATGATCCGCACAACGGACAAACTGGTTCTGGGGTGCTGTTTAATAAGAAACTATTACTAAAATAGCAGTGACCAATACGCAGCCGAGCCAGAATCACTTTCTCCAGCCGGGATAATCGACAGGAGGTCGCCCAGTGCATCGGAAGCTCCTTCACGGTCCTGAGCTTGTTGCCACGCAGAGCCCAGCACGAGAGCGCCGCTCTACGGACAAGCCTGAAGTCTTCCGCGGTGGCTAAAGGGAAGGTAACACCAGGTGCTAAGGCTGCCACCTTAGCCGCCGCATCCGCCATTTTATTCCCCTGCAAGCCAACGTGACCAGGAACCCATGCACACGCCATGCTAACGCTAGAGGCATGTAAAACGTGGAGGGCGTCCTGGATACGCTGTACAAGGGGATGGTGAGTGTACAGCTCACGAAGGCTCTGAATGGCGCTAAGGGGGCCTCACCCATAATGAGGGAATCACCCAACCTTCGGCGGCGAACATGTAAAATGGCTCGGTAGATTGCGTAGAGCTCTTCGGTGTAGATGGAAGTGCTGTCATGGAGACCGAATGTAAAATCTTTGCTGATGACACAAATATACTCTTTACTGGAAACGAAAAAGGTCATATACTTTATAATCTAGAACTAATAAATAAAACAAGTGTACGTGGTTTACTAAACATTAATCAATTATAAATAAAGATCACAGTGTAGCCAGGTCTTCGGCGTAAACCAAACAAAAATATTACTTTTTCAAGATTTCCACATTAAAATCATTTATGTAAGAGACACATTTTTAGGCAAGTTCTTGAATCAAAACTTGGATTGGACTGTACACACTAGATCTAATCAAGAGATTAGTTAAGTAATGTTATGGTATAAAAGCATTAAAAATGATAACAGACACAAATACAGTTCGAATAGTACACTTTGGATACTTTCACAAACTTTTGATTTTCCCCAGTAGACTAAAGATATCTGATAAAATGCAAAAAGGAGTTGAATAATTGTTAACCAGCCTGTATAATGTAAGCTGTAGAGCAGATTTTAAAGATCTTAAGAATTACGATATATATAATGTTGATTTACATGATAAAGCTAATACAGACAAAATAAGACTTTCACAAGTAACTTAAATACATGCTTTAACTAAGAATAAGAGCTTTTAGTTGCTTCTCTCTTCTGGTATAATTTTATACATTTTTGCTTTCTTCAATTATGTTATATATTTCTTGTAATTACAATATATAGGTATACAAATTTTTCGAAACCAAAATTAGGCAAATTTGCTCAGCCGTTCTCGAGTTTTTGTGAGTCTAGCAAACGTCAATTCATTTAAGTCCAAGGAAGGTGAGAAAGATGAGGCAAAAGACCTGAGGTGATAATAGACCGGGTTCTTAACCAAATATAAAAGTACAATATACAGGACAACTTTTATGGAACATATACACCTTCTTTTATTTACAACAAACAAAAGCATTACAAAGAACAAAGATATTCCACTCCTTGCCAAAGTATTCAAAGTCAAATTTTTATGTTTTTATAATTTTTATTGATCGATCAGCAGTACAATGCTTTACAGATCAGAGTGAAAAGAAGGTAACAGAACAATAAGAACAATAACACTCAGGAGTAGGCTAGCAGGCCGCCCCCTAACTACATTAAGTTACAACTCCAATAATACTCTGAGATGTAAGAAGATGTAAGACAGACATCAAGCACTAGAATCACTTGAGTCAGAGGTATCACTTAGAAGTAGGTCCTGTGGTAGTCTCCTCTTCAAGCGTGAGGGCTGGCGCGTGCGGACGCCGATGTTATAATGCACAGCTCCTGGAACTTCTTGCAGCGTGGAAAAGAAACGACGAGCGATCCTGCGAATGTAGTCGTGAAGAGGTAACAGTCCTAGTTCGTGATGGAGCTGCTGATTACGGATGAACCATGGAGCGTTGGTAGCGATGCGCATGAAGCGATTCTGTATGACCTGAAGACGACGCAGATGACATGTTTGTGCGGCCCCCCACACTTGGCAGGCATATGTAATAAGCGGACGAACGAGTGATTTGTAGAGTAACAATGAAGACTGTAGGCCGAGGCTGGAACGGCGATGCAAAAGAGGTGAGAGTTTTGAAAGTCGTCCGGAGGCCAGTGATATAAGAATATCGATATGAGCACGCCAGGTCAGTCGAGTGTCCAAAAGCACTCCAAGGTATTTAACGGGAGTTATAGTGGGGAACCAAGGGACATTGTTCCTGTAGAGACACAACGGAGTAAGCGGAGTACATCGGCGAAGAGCGAAGATTTTAGCTTCGGTTTTCTGAGAGTTCAAAGAGATCCGCCAAGTGCTGAACCAATGAGTTAGGTGATCTAAAGAGAGCTGTACTACTTGTTGTGCCTGCTGGAGATTAACATGAGAATAATATAGAACTGTGTGATCAGCGTAAAGAGCTAAAGAAGTCGGAGCTAAGTCAGGAATATCAGAAATGTATATATTAAATAGAGTCGGAGTGGGACACCTGCGGTAATATTACGTGGGGATGAAAGCTTTCCACCAATGCGTACTGAAAAGCTGCGGTCGTAGAGGAAACTGTGAATTAGATATGATAAGTAATTAGGAAGACCGATGCGGTAGACCTCAAACTTTTATGGAACACGTACACCTTCTTTTATTTTCAACAAAGAGAAGCATTACAAAGTACAAAGATAATCCACTCCTTGCCAAAGTAGTCAAAATCAAACTTTTATGGAACACGTACACCTTCTTTTATTTTCAACAAAGAGAAGCATTACAAAGTACAAAGATGTTCTACACCTTGCCAAAGTAGTCAAAACCAAACTTTTAGGGAACACGTACACCTTCTTTTATTTTCAACAAAGAGAAGCATTACAAAGTACAAAGATGTTCTACACCTTGCCAAAGTAGTCAAAACCAAACTTTTATGGAACACGTACACCTTCTTTTATTTTCAACAAAGAGAAGCATTACAAAGTACAAAGATATTCTACTCCTTGCCAAAGTCGTCAAATTCAAACTTTTATGGAACACGTACACCTTCTTTTATTTTCAACAAAGAGAAGCATTACAAAGTACAATGATGTTCTACTCCTTGCCAAAATAGTCAAAACCAAACTTTTAGGGAACACGTACACCTTCTTTTATTTTCAACAAAGAAAAGCATTAAAAAGTACAAAGATATTCCACTCCTTGCCAAAGTCGTCAAATTCAAACTTTTATGGAACACGTACACCTTCTTTTATTTTCAACAAAGAGAAGCATTACAAAGTACAAAGATATTCCACTCCTTGCCAAAGTCGTCAAATTCAAACTTTTATGGAACACGTACACCTTCTTTTATTTTCAACAAAGAAAAGCATTACAAAGTACAAAGATAATCCACTCCCTGCCAAAGTAGTCAAATTCAAACTTTTAGGGAACACGTACACCTTCTTTTATTTTCAACAAAGAGAAGCATTAAAAAGTACAAAGATATTCCACTCCTTGCCAAAGTCGTCAAATTCAAACTTTTATGGAACACGTACACCTTCTTTTATTTTCAACAAAGAGAAGCATTACAAAGTACAAAGATGTTCTACTCCTTGGCAAAGTCGTCAAATTCAAACTTTTATGGAACACGTACAGCTTCTTTTATTTTCAACAAAGAGAAGCATTACAAAGTACAAAGATATTCTTCTCCTTGGCAAAGTGGTCAAATTCAAACTTTTAGGGAACACGTACACCTTCTTTTATTTTCAACAAAGAGAAGCATTACAAAGTACAAAGATGTTTTACTCCTTGCCAAAGTAGTCAAATTCAAACTTTTATGGAACACGTACACCTTCTTTTATTTTCAACAAAGAAAAGCATTAAAAAGTACAAAGATATTCCACTCTTTGCCAAAGTAGTAAAAATCAAACTTTTACGGAATACGTACACCTTCTTTTATTTTCAACAAAGAGAAGCATTACAAAGTACAAAGATATTCTACTCCTTGCCAAAGTAGTAAAAATCAAACTTTTATGGAACACGTACACCTTCTTTTATTTTCAACAAAGAAAAGCGTTAAAAAGTACAAAGATATTCTACTCCTTGCCAAAGTCGTCAAAGTCAAACTTTTATGGAACACGT
Organism: Mantis religiosa; assembly: GCA_030765055.1. Taxonomy (NCBI): domain Eukaryota; kingdom Metazoa; phylum Arthropoda; class Insecta; order Mantodea; family Mantidae; genus Mantis; species Mantis religiosa. The sequence goes on along the minus strand of JAUKNK010000320.1, from coordinate 2,383,215 downwards.
ACACCTTCTTTTATTTTCAACAAAGAAAAGCATTACAAAGTACAAAGATATTCCACTCCTTGGCAAAGTCGTCAAAGTCAAACTTTTATGGAACACGTACACCTTCTTTTATTTTCAACAAAGAAAAGCATTACAAAGTACAAAGATATTCCACTCCTTGGCAAAGTCGTCAAAGTCAAACTTTTATGGAACACGTACACCTTATTTTATTTTCAACAAAGAAAAGCATTACAAAGTACAAAGATATTCCGCTCCTTGGCAAAGTCGTCAAAGTCAAACTTTTATGGAACACGTACACCTTCTTTTATTTTCAACAAAGAAAAGCATTACAAAGTACAAAGATATTCCGCTCCTTGGCAAAGTCGTCAAAGTCAAACTTTTATGGAACACGTACACCTTCTTTTATTTTCAACAAAGAAAAGCATTACAAAGTACAAAGATATTCCACTCCTTGCCAAAGTCGTCAAAGTCAAACTTTTATGGAACACGTACACCTTCTTTTATTTTCAACAAAGAAAAGCATTACAAAGTACAAAGATATTCTACTCCTTGCCAAAGTCGTCAAAGTCAAACTTTTATGGAACACGTACACCTTCTTTTATTTTCAACAAAGAAAAGCATTACAAAGTACAAAGATATTCCACTCCTTGCCAAAGTCGTCAAAGTCAAACTTTTATGGAACACGTACACCTTCTTTTATTTTCAACAAAGAAAAGCGTTAAAAAGTACAAAGATATTCTACTCCTTGCCAAAGTAGTAAAAATCAAACTTTTATGGAACACGTACACCTTCTTTTATTTTCATCAATTAAAAGCATTAAAAAGTACAAAGATATTCTACTCCTTGCCAAAGTCGTCAAAGTCAAACTTTTACGGAATACGTACACCTTCTTTTATTTTCAACAAAGAGAAGCATTACAAAGTACAAAGATATTCTACTCCTTGCCAAAGTAGTAAAAATCAAACTTTTATGGAACACGTACACCTTCTTTTATTTTCAACAAAGAAAAGCGTTAAAAAGTACAAAGATATTCTACTCCTTGCCAAAGTCGTCAAAGTCAAACTTTTATGGAACACGTACACCTTCTTTTATTTTCAACAAAGAAAAGCATTACAAAGTACAAAGATATTCCACTCCTTGGCAAAGTCGTCAAAGTCAAACTTTTATGGAACACGTACACCTTCTTTTATTTTCAACAAAGAAAAGCATTACAAAGTACATAGATATTCCACTCCTTGGCAAAGTCGTCAAAGTCAAACTTTTATGGAACACGTACACCTTATTTTATTTTCAACAAAGAAAAGCATTACAAAGTACAAAGATATTCCGCTCCTTGGCAAAGTCGTCAAAGTCAAACTTTTATGGAACACGTACACCTTCTTTTATTTTCAACAAAGAAAAGCATTACAAAGTACAAAGATATTCCGCTCCTTGGCAAAGTCGTCAAAGTCAAACTTTTATGGAACACGTACACCTTCTTTTATTTTCAACAAAGAAAAGCATTACAAAGTACAAAGATATTCCACTCCTTGCCAAAGTCGTCAAAGTCAAACTTTTATGGAACACGTACACCTTCTTTTATTTTCAACAAAGAAAAGCATTACAAAGTACAAAGATATTCTACTCCTTGCCAAAGTCGTCAAAGTCAAACTTTTATGGAACACGTACACCTTCTTTTATTTTCAACAAAGAAAAGCATTACAAAGTACAAAGATATTCCACTCCTTGCCAAAGTCGTCAAAGTCAAACTTTTATGGAACACGTACACCTTCTTTTATTTTCAACAAAGAAAAGCGTTAAAAAGTACAAAGATATTCTACTCCTTGCCAAAGTAGTAAAAATCAAACTTTTATGGAACACGTACACCTTTTATTTTCATCAATTAAAAGCATTAAAAAGTACAAAGATATTCTACTCCTTGCCAAAGTCGTCAAAGTCAAACTTTATGGAATACGTACACCTTCTTTTATTTTCAACAAAGAAAAGCATTTAAAAGTACAAAGATATTCTACTCCTTGCCAAAGTAGTCAAAATCAAACCTTTATGGAACACGTACACCTTCTTTTATTTTCAACAAAGAAAAGCATTACAAAGTACAAAGATATTCCACTCCTTACCAAAGTAGTCAAAGTCAAACTTTATGGAACACGTACACCTTCTTTTATTTTCAACAAAGAAAAGCATTACAAAGTACAAAGATATTCTACTCCTTGCCAAAGTGGTCAAAGTCAAACTTTTATGGAACACGTACACCTTCTTTTATTTTCAACAAAGAGAAGCATTACAAAGTACAAAGATATTCTACTCCTTGCCAAAGTCGTCAAAGTCAAACTTTATGGAACAGGTACACCTTCTTTTATTTTCAACAAAGAAAAGCATTAAAAAGTACAAAGATGTTCCACTCCTTGCCAAATTCTTCTTACCATTTTTTTTCCTCCTTCAACCCGGGACGGATGGATAACTCCGGGGCTCTATCCATAGGGCAATACTTGATTTCTTAAAAAGCCCCCCCCCCCCGTTGACAACAACAAGACGGGATGGAAGTGGATACGCCACTTACGCGCGTCAGCCCCGCAGGAAAGACTACCGAAAACCTCGGTAGGGCGACCTGGTGATCTAGCACACCTTCTACTAGCTACGCAGGGTAGTACCCGGGACTTATGAGCCAACCCTCTGCCCCCTCCGGGAGGCCGTAGCCTGGCCGGAGGAAGCCAATTCCCCGTTGTTTGTTGGGAACATACTTCCCCCTCGAGTCCAACCCAATCCGAACAACTCCCCGACGGGAGGGGCTCGGCAGTGTGGCCTGAGGTTCATCTAGTAACGTCAGAGGTACCACGAGTGCTAAGGGTCCGCAGCGCCCGCACCACGGCAGCTGAAGGGGACGGACGGATCCCCTACCCTGCGGGAGTCTTCTTACCATATTTAATAAAATAACGTTTATCGTTTGTTATCATGACCTAAAGTTTTTATGTAGCATGATGATACACCTTTCGAAGATTAGACACAAATTAATTTCTGAACGCACGATAACACTATAAATAATCTGGCTACAGACAATTGTTGTCAAATACAGATGAATCCTTGGATAGCTTCTGTATAATTTATGTTTGTCAATTCGTGAATGTGAACTGAATTGACACAAAATTAATTGAATTTGTTTATGACTTTGTGAAGTTCGCGGGAATCTTTTTACTACGGCAAGGAGAAGACGACCTGACTTAGGTACTGTCCAGCAACGCAAACAAAGTCCCTGAAAGGAATGTGCTGTCTTACACAGTTTGACAAGGACAGCGAATGTGTGACAGTGAACGCCTGCTACACAAGGAGCAGAACCGTTAAAAAACATGCGCCCTATTCACTCTGTACACTAAACCCGAGAAGATTCATCCACAAAAGTAGAAGACAACAGAAGGTTTTTGAATGATCTGTAACTCCACTGACATGGGAAGTCATAAATCTACCCAGGGAGGGTTCGGGAATCTTCTGCCAAACCCCCTCCGTCTCAGGCCCCGGAGACTTTCACTCCTGTGGTATACTGTAGTAGAAGTCAGTCAAATGCGCGACAAGCAACGTCACGTGTTGATCGCACTGATGAGCAGCGATACGCAGCTAAAGTTAGTAGTCGTGTTCGTTCTAGAGTGTTTCGGGTGCGTTGTTTTCATACAAATCAGTTCACACTGTTATAAAGCACGATGACGTAGTCAACTATTCCACAGAGTTCGTAAATTCATTACAATTTCCCGGACTCTCACCTCACAATTTAAAATTAAAAGTAGGATCAGTTATGATCATGCTGCGTAACATTAACGAGACTAACTGTGAAAAATCTAATGAATAACGTCATCGAGGTAAAGTACAAAGGAGAGGATATCTTGATGCCTTATTCCGATGGTACCAACTTAAAGAGTCTGCAACTTGCCACTTCTGCACCTTCATCTGTCTAGGATATCGTCTTGTGTGATAGTCATTTTTTACTTCACCAACTCATTTTACAGTGTCTACTTGTGCTTTATTTGTATTTTCGTAAAATTCTATAATTTGTTTTGTGAGCCTATTTGAAGTTAATTGTTTAACATGTCCATACAATTGTTAACCTTCGTTTCCTAATATCACTACGGAAGTCTGTATATATTTATTTCCTTTTTACTTATTCCTCGCCCTCCACTTTTCGACCTAACATTTTCGAAAAATGCTGAGTTCTTGTTTTTCTATACTTTCGATATCTGCTTTTCTGTTCAAAATCAATTGCTCCATAAAAGCACTCTGGTTAATTACAGTGTTATAGTGTCTTAATTTTGTATATTCAGACATGCATTTTTTATTATATATGTTTTGGATAAGGCGATATGCTGTTTCCACTTTTTGGCATCGGCTTTTGTTTGCTATAGTTTCCATTAGATTTTTTTGTTAAAAATTATTTCAAGATATTTCAATTTTGAAATTATAATTCTTTCATATTTGGTTTCCATGTATTTTGGTGTTTGTTTATTGCACGAAACATATTCAGTTTTTTTTTTTTTTTTTTTCGAAAGATATGTAAAATCAACTTTCTCTGCAGTTTGTTTTAATGATTCCATCTTTTTTTTAAATTTATTATTTGGCTGATCAGTAGTATTGCTATACAAGTCATTGATAAATTACACAAGTACTACATACAAATTAACACCTGAGGAATTACTGTCCTTAGGTGATACATTTATAATATAAACAAACAGAAAACAATTAAGAACACATTTAAATGAACGATAATAAAAAGCAAAGTATATAACAGGATAACTAACACATACAATAACATTAAATAAGATTGATAACAATTGAAAAGAGAGGTTAGATATGCGAGGCTAGATTATGATCAGTTGTGTTATGAGAAAAATAGAGGATATACTTTGAATTAGTGAGAAAAGTCACTCGCTATCTTCTGAATCAGTGAGTAGGACGTCTTGAGACAGTTTTGGTCATTTCGAAGTTTCGTCGTCCAACGTCATAGGTTACAGCGCCTGGTACTTCGGATAATCTAACGAAGAGTGTCTTTGATATCAATTTGAAGTACAGATGTATGGGAAGAATACCAAGTTCCTGATGGATGAACCATGGAGCCTTTGTAACACTGCAGAGAAATTTGTTTTGTATAACCTGAAGTCGATGAATGTGTACCCCATACAGGAGCAGCGTAAGAAATTATGGGGCGGGCGTATAAGAGACTTGTAGATCAATATTGAGTACTCCACACCAAGCTGTGATCTCTTCTGTAGCAATGGATACAGATTTTTAATTCTAGAAATGGCTATTGTGGAAATGTAAGATATATGAGAACTTCAGATTAATTTAGTGTCAAGCATTACGCCTAAATATTTGACTGGTGTTTCTGGAGGCTTCCATGTTAGTTGTTTTCCCTGCAGATGCAGTGGGGGTGGATTTTGATAAGATATCAAGCAGAACATTTTCGTTTTCGTTTTATTAGTATTTAATAATGATTCTATCTGTTATGATGCCAGGGATTAATTATTATAATTATTCATTTATTATGGAGGGATAGAGTCAACATGAAAAATTCAATGCCATGGCCGGGATTTGAACCACGGATCTCCTGCTATATACGGCTAGTGTGAAGAAATGATTAATTTCCATCAATTAACTAAAATTAATTTATTAATTTATTTATTTCCTCCCTTTCTCGTCAATACTGACGTTGGGAGACGCTTGGGTTCCCTCAGAGGAAAGAGCGGAAGCATCTGACCTGAGATGAAATCAGGGTTGAGGAGTCGGTCTAACGCCTGGGATGAATGATTGATGGAATGATGGTGGGGGAAACCGGAGCACCTGGAGCAAACCCACCCCAGCACCATGTTGTGCACCATTAATCCCACTTTGCGGTCACCTGGGATCGAACCCGGGCCGCCTAAGTGAGGGCCAAGCGGTCTAACCACTCAGCCATGGCGCGGCCAATATTATTATTATTATTATTATTATTATTATTATTATTATTATTATTATTATTATTATTATTATTATTATTATTATTATTATTATTATTATTATTATTATTATTATTGTTGTTATTATTATTATTATTATTATTATTATTATTATTATTATTATTATTATTATTATTATTATTATTATTATTATTATTATTATTATTATTATTATTATTATTATTATTATTATTATTATTATTATTATTATTATTATTATTATTATTATTATTATTATTATTATTATTATTATTATTATTATTATTATTATTATTATTACTACTACTTATTGAAGTGATTTTGAATGCCCCTTTCTATATTGCACATGAAAATTCGCTTTAATCTGCTGCTCGTTAGAATGTACTATACGGGACCGCCGGCTTTACTTCCTTCCGCAGGGAGACCGAAATTCCCGATAAAATATATCGTCCTCCGCAGGATTTGAACCAGAGGCCAGGATGTTAGTCCTACCTAGCCGACTAGACCATGTAAAGAATAAATTAAATGGAAATATTTACTCGACGCTAGTGGAAATGTTTGTAGAGCACTTACCATGCGGAGACGGCATGACGTCACAATTATCCGGATACATCCGTACAAACTTGCGAACGCTCCAGCACTGACATTTAATTCATTAAAATGGATATACCGGTTTGTATTGCAGTGTTACTTTTCTTTTACGTCTACTTGCGAAGTAGGACATTAGCAATTACTTGAAATAAGGACATCATATCACAGAGGTACATGCAGACATTCCTAGATGGCGAAATGTACCAGGAGGGAGCCTGCAGCAAGTACCAACCTCGTCCACCAGGTGCACTGCATTGCAGGAGGTCGCCAACTTGGTAATTACTACTGCCCGGAAGTTGACCTAAAATTCTCTAAAAATGAGCTATAAAATGCCCTTAAAATATACAAAAGTTCACATAAAATGTAAAAAAAAAAAAAAAATGACCCAACAAAAATTAACCATTTCTTTCATAATAATAACTTAATAGCTGTCACAGACAAGTAATGAATATATGGTTCGAATAACCACATTTTAAAATTAAGTTTCTTAGTAAATAATGCAATTATTGCTACTGGATAATAAATAAATTCAAAATTCATCAGGTCATTTTCAATTTTATAAAATATGAATAAATAAGTTACTGTACCCATTAGCCAAAACATAACTTACTTAGCGTTGGTCATCCTCAAGTTATCAAAAGTAAAGGAACGGCGGATGTCAGCTAAAACTGTTTTATACTTTGAGAAACTTCTCTGCACTTCCACAGATGTTATAGATGCATATTTGGAAAACACTATGTTACTGCTTGTTACATCCTGTTCAAAAATATCACTTCTGAAGTTTTCTCCCGACAAGATATCGGCAATCTGACAAACTGTTTGTCATCCTTTATGTTTGTCCAAAACAAATCTTAATTTCTGTCTAATTTTGTCCCCAATCTCACCTTTTACATTTTGTATCCTCTCTTTCGCAATCCTCCCTAACTCAATCGACTTATCCAGTGTCATGCCACGTTCTTCAAGGCGGGTTATGGTTTCCGTCAAAAATATAAAATTTGATGTAATGAAGGCTAACTTACCTTGGATTTGAGTATCAGAAAACAGATCCTGTGCGCTCTCAGTTGTCTTAGAATCTACCCTAAGTTAACCATGTATCCCAGCGTGTTAAAATTGGTGGCGGGGACAAAGCTATATTAGAGGCTTTTTCTTTGAAATACATTTATTTGCGAGCTCTTCAAAATGTGAAAAAAGACTAATTTCTAGAGTAAAGAAAATATTTTCGAAAGCGCCAACCCGAAGTATGTTTTTCTGTTGATGTATGATCGGCGATTCCTCGAATGATGCGTCACAAATTCACCAGCACTATGTTAATTACATCTTTACCACACTTACAAAGTCACTATTTCGTAAAATATATAAATGAACGCTTAATCACAGATTATTTTAAAATCCCCCAAAAAGCCCATGGGTCAGTGTCAGGTCAGCCACGGGAATCGAAACCGGGCCTCCCGAATGCGTGCTATAGATGAAAATATCCTATAAATTCATGATAAAGAAAGAAAATGATCGAGCGTCGGAACTCCCTATAGAACCGGCCGACAGTCGGGCCAGAGGGAATCATCCGCCCACGCCTACCCATCTGTCTTGCAGCGGTAACGAGCGGGATGCTTGGAAAAATATCGTTAGCCATCTCTTTCCCCTCTCCTTGACGTCTAGAGCCTGCAGGATGATTCACCGAATCGCGAGACTTCGAGAAACAGCGATTTCCCTATAAAAAGAGGCTGCAGTTGGCGAGTGAGTCAGTTCTTGTCGAGCAGCGGTGAGGAGCGCCCAGTGAGGGAACGGACTGTGTACCTACATCGGAGGAGTGTACGTAACTGTGAGCGTGCAGTAGACCTGTGACAGACGAACTGGTGAATTGTAATTGTGTGCATTACGTAATTCTGTGTAATCGACAAGTGTTCCGATTGTAATTCGGTGGAAATAAAGAACATTTTTGAGTGGTGCAATTGGACTTTTAATTTCACGAACCCACAAAGTCACAATATTAAAACATGACCTTATTATAAAAATGTGGGAAAAATGCATTTTCTTCAGCTATGAAAACCATATATATAATGCACTTAACTTCCAATAATGAAATGTGTAGTGTTTAACGCCCGCTTTTACTACATACGGCACCGCAGGCGATAACTTCCAATAAGCATCGTCTGTGACTACTCGGAAAAAAGATGACTTTTCATCAAACTCCGGGCCCTAGTAATTAAATATATCCAGAAATCCAGCCTCCTTATGAAAACCCTGGCCAAAATTAATTCTAAATGCTATAATGCTATCTCGCTGTGTAAAACAAATAAATACGGTGAATCCCCACTCTGCGTAGGTGTAATACAGTCAAATGGTCCAGAACAATTGACTCTCCTTTGCAAATGATGTATCAAGATATAAAGACGCAAGTGGGACAAACCTCTTAGGCCTTTTCCAGGATTTACTCATCCCCATAGTGCTTTATGTATGACTGCTGCTCCAACGTGTCCAGAACTGTGCCTTCGGGTTATCTATTTTGCATATCGAGGGTTCCCCGTGAGGTTTCATCCCTCCGATATCTGGAGAATGAAATTAGGTGCCGGGCCACAAAATTCTACGCCAGTTTACCAAACCATCAGAGCGCCATGGTTAGATGATGATGACGATGATTTGTTTACGGACGTTCAACTACTGGGTCATCAACGTTCTTAAAAACCAATTGGGTTAAAAAAAACTAAGTAAAAGTATAAAACACTAAAAAAACTAAAAGACAATCAAATAAATCAAGATAAAACACCCGCACAACGGTGAGGCAAAGACTAAAATAAAACTTAAAACCATAAAACCAGAAAAAGGTTAAAATGGTTAAATTGTTAATTTATTAGCACTCAATTACGTAAATAAAATTCCATTACTTTAGTCCGATTTGGTAGAAGACTACCTACACTGACTCTCATAAATAATCGGACAGTCTTTGCATTTCACTATTGAGTGCTCTATAAAGCAGGATAGATTGTTTGTATCAATCTTAAGGTACTCGTTGTGTTAAGCAAAAGTCATTTGTTATGAATATCCATTTTAGAGATTGAAAATGTGGCTAAACTAAGAGCTTCCCCATTCAACCTTGTGTACGTTATGAGTTTACGACACAAAAATAATCGGACAGCACAAATGAAATGCAATACAAACGAGTAGGTTAAGTCCGTCAGTAGACAAAACCACATCGTAGAAGTACGTCAGCTGTGCACCAAGAAGAAGGCAAGAGCATAGTCTGTGGCCCAGAGATAAACAGAGTACACTGGTCGACAAGGTTTTTTTCACAAGAGATCTGAATAGTGAATCTAGTGGCATTTTCCATCCTGAATTCAGATATGTAGTCAGAATTTTCCATCAGGCATAGTTTTTCTGTAAAAGATAATTTTCAAAATATGATTTTAGCGTTTTCTTTGACCTGTCATAGGAACCGTTACCTCATATGTAGCTATTTTACTCAAGCTCTATTATTGAAATTATTTGCAATGTCATGCTGAAGCGCAATGAAACATGACTGTGCAGGTTCATTGTTGTTCATTATTGTTGTTTAGACATGTTCAGACCTTTTTGGCATTGTTATGTGTCAGTATTGAGCTGACTGTGAGATTGTTGAGTAGTGAAATATTTCCTTCCTTTCTGTTTAGAAGTGTATTGTGTATGTTGTGCATGTTGTATTTCTTTTCTTTATTTTTTCATCATGCCAAGAAATTGTGTAAATCATGCAGATAATTTCTGCTATATTTGTGGTGAGCTGACCTTCAAGTCTCAGAGGCGAAATTTGACCCCACTTGTAAAGAAGTGTTATAAACTTTACTTTGGCTGTCAAGTTGGTGATTTTGATAAGAGCTGGGCCCCAAATACATGCTGTGTTTCGTGTGTTAGACTGCTGACTGGGTGGAAAAATGGCACACATCATATGCCATTTGCAATTCCCATGATTTGAAGGGAACCGAAGGATCATTTAACTGACTGTAATTTTTGTTTGACAAATATTAAAGGAATCACATCTAAAACAAAATATACAGTTAAGTATCCGAATTTGCAATCGGCAATGAGACCTGTCTTACACAGTGAAGAGTTCTCCGTACCAGTATATGCAGATACGACCTTAAGTGATAACTCTGGTTCTGACCTGACTGAAACTCCAAATAATTCAGATGAAAATAAAAA